>JAQLOL010000014.1:7119533-7136875 GCA_029783665.1 Naso thynnoides
AAGACACTCTCACATACATAATATAATTCACATAAGAAACAACACCTCACATCTCACAAACATTACTGCTTAAATAATACTCCTCTTCTTACTTCCCAAGCTCTTTTCAATTGTTATTGTTATTGCCGTGTTATTATTGTTAAGAGAGCGTTGCCTGACACGTATGTTTAACATCACACCAGACACATTTGTGTGACATGTCAGGCCTGTCACGCCCCTTTTATTCCCTGCACAAAAAGTTTTGTTGCGACGGTTTCGCAGGATCTCTGTGTAAAACTAACAGCAAATAAAAGCAAAAAATATTTTAAATACCAGTCTAAGTCCATCTTAATTTTAATCTAAGTGAGAACTTTCAGGGGAAATCTCTCCTGGGTGGAACTGAGAACAAATCTGAAACATGACAAGGTGCCAAACTAGATACAGTTGCTATTTTTCTGGAAGGGTTCACACATGCCAAAAGTTTAGGATGTGTTGTATTTTATAACCATCTGATGCTTTCAGCTCAAACTGTTAATCTGAAAAGTTACTCATAGTTACACCGAAAAGACAAATGTAGTAAAGAAAATGGTTTGCTTTAAAGTGCAGTGAAGTGAGAGCTTAAAGTCGCTTAAAGTGGAAATACCTGTGTAAAGTACAAGTACCTCTGAATCCTACTTGAGCACAGGATTTGAATATAAGTAAATGTACTTGGTTTCTTGGAAATACATAATTAGAATAGTTTCAGAGACGACAAAAACCGAGAAATGGATTTTGGGAGATATACAAGGTCTTAATATGAGCTTTACAGCTGGTAAAAAATGAACTTTGCAGAAGTGGAATCAGAACTTCCTCCATCGCAGAGACAATGGCTAAATGAACATCCTATAGCACACCTGAAAAAATCTTCAAAAACATGTGGACGAATCCAGAAAATTATGAAAAATATGGAGCTCATTTCTGGCTCTACTACCATCATTACAGCCACTTAACTAGTGTACTAGTATAAAATCTGATCCCTTCCTTAACACACCATCTACCTGGCGTTTGTAATTTATATTTTATCAACACTTGGGACCTCATACCTTACTTGATTGGGTTTTATTTTCTCAGCTGTAACTATGGGAGAACTTTTTTGATTATTTGTTTTTGCCATACTAGGGATGTGGATGGGGCGTGGTGGGGGGTATTGTGTTTGTTCTACTATTTCTGTTTTTCTTTTTTGTATCTGAATACGGGAAATGAAATCAATAAAAACATCTTTCAAAAATGCACTAAGTTTGTTTCTACCACCGCCTCTAAGGCTTGTGTTAGAGTGAAGCTAAAAATGGAAATGTGGGCATTAATGTGTACAGGTTGCAACATTAAAGGGACAGAATAATCCAAATGTGTTTTTATGTTGAATACCTTCTCATAGTTGGTAAAACCTCCCATGACAGCTGGGTCCACAATCCCGTTCAGCAGCATGGAGAGAGGGTTGATGGGAAGGTTGGGATCGTTGAGATGCCTCTGCACCATGCTGCTGATCTTCTCATTGGTCAGCTGCATCGTCTCCATGGCGTTCTCCAGCGGACTGATCTCCTCCTGTGCAGCAAAGCAAGTAAAGGCGCCATCAGATGTTTTCAGCACTTATTCCCGACAATCAAGCGGAAACATTTCCAATCAGTGACGAAAGGTTGGTTGTTAGAAGATGGGCAGAGGAACCCTTAACTAAACACATAAATCATGTAGGATGGAAAAGCAATGAATCATTTTTCATTGAACATGGAGCTGCAACTGTCAGATCAAGATGGATAGTTCCTTGGTGTAGAGGAATTTCAATTTCCAAGTCAACAAAATATGATTGGCATTCCTGAGCAAAGACGAATAAAATACCTGGAAATCGTGCCATTACCTCCACTACAAATTCTAACTCAGCACATGTTGCTCCCTGTGTGTGTGATCTCATTACTTTGGATGAAAAAATATCACCTCCTCCCAGCTTTCTAGTAAGAATTCAGAAGAAACATGAGTGGATTGTGGAGTAAATGTCAGGTTTAGACCCTGGCCAAGAACTACAGACATGTTGTGCTAGGGAGACAAATCTCAAATCTGTGCCGGTGCGTCTCAGGCCAGCTCGGTAAAAAGCATTGTCAGATGGGCGGCTTTAGCTCAGAGAATCTCAGCCCAGTCATTAAGCTTTAAATAGAGAGTGTGACCTCGGGGATCTGGCCTCTCCCTGGCTCATCTGCAGGGCAAGCTGCTGCTGACAGTATGTTCCAACCCAGCCAGAAGGAAAAGGCCTCTGCTTTGAATTAGTGTGGCGATGGAGAATAACACTTCACTGCACGGATTTGGGAGTCTAGTGCAGGATCAAATGATGGTGCTGAGGATATGGTGACCAGAAGCAGCACTGTGTCAAGCTAAATGCCCGACCTGTCAGAGTGTGGGTGCCATGTGGTGATATTTTTACAGCTATGAATGCAAAGTGAGCAGACTGAATAAAAAACATGGCTGAAACAAACGTCTATGGAGACGAGGAGATGGATTTCAAAAGCTTGACCCTGAAAGACAAATGAAGAGTAGTTGAATGTGGTATCTTTCTTAGGCTAATCTGCTAAGTAGGGCACTTGTTCTGAGACAAACAAATGACACATAAGCAAGATGAGATAGATGTTTAGGCTAAAAGGGATACTGTCACCTGTTTTTTAGCTTCTATTTATTGTCCTAATTTTTTCAAACTAAACTTCCTTGTACAACAGAAAATATCTGTCTGAAATGGGGCTGATGGACTAGCGTTTAATTAGACAAAAAAACAAAACAAAACAAAACAAAACAAATAAACAGTGGCAGGACCGGACTGATAAATCCGATTGCCCAAACTACCAGCCGCTATTTGCCAATATTGGTATCGGTGTATATGTTCTCTGATACGCGCTAATATTAAAACTATTTTAAGGCAAGAAAAATGTTTGGACTTGTGTTTTAAAATGTTGCAGTTACATAGTTTGTCCAGAAGAAGGCACTCCATTATTTAACAACTACTTACTACTAACTAACGGTGAATATCTGTATCTGAATCAGCCCCAAAAATCTCATATTGGTGGGCCTTACTAAGTTGGATGGAGGCAAGTGGTTGAAAATGAAGCCAGTTCCTGTCAAGAACTTCAGTTCTTCAAACAGTCACTTGAGGCAGACTCCAAAAGTGAATCGATTTCCATAGAGCCCCATTTTGAAATGTCCAGCTTTACAGCATAAAATAAACACGTTAACAGTCTGGTACAAAAATCATATCCGGTCTCTTCAGCTCATTTATCTGCTAATGACAACAGTGCAGGTGTTGAGCTTTAATATAATTCTCTCATTTAAATCACACTGGGACTTAAATGTACACATACTTATGGGCGAGGCTGTTTTGAATGACAGCAGCTACTTGTTGTCTGCTTTGCATCATTGAAAGTAAGGCGTATCCTCTTCATCTCCACCCTCTCATCCAACTATGGTCACTTCTGGCTACAACAAAAACAAGATGGGGATGGCAATAACACCAAACTTAAGGCTTCGGAACAAAAGGCTGACATCAGGATGGTTCTCCCCACTTTTTAATGTACTGACCACGGAGGGGAAACGGACTCATTCAAAGTGTGACAGCAAACGCAAAAGTCAGTTTGTTGCAGTTAGACCATCTTCTCATCAGTGGAGTTTCATCCCAGCAAACCAGGTAATTCTATTACAAGAAAATCAACAGTGAGGGAGTTCCGAACTCTCTTCTAGCTGTATTTGTGCTGTGTAGCTATTTGCAGTGGAAATGGGCTTTAAGGAGTGCTTGTGAATCGATGTGGGCCCTCTGGCAGAGAGAGAACGTGCCCTGTCGTTAGTCTGGGGAGTGGCATGCCTGCGTCCACGCCGCTGTCTATACAGCTTAAGTGGACAAATCATATCGATTGCCTTGAAGCAAGGCTGCAGATCCTCATCTGATTAGGAGGCCAGCCTGGCACACAGGCGCTCATACTCACTGTGGAGACTGACTTCACTTCGAACCAGCGCAGGATGCCAGGGAGCTTGTAGGCTGTTGTGTACGTTGTCCTCTCGATCCACATATTCTGTAGAGAAAATGACAAAGAAGCAAATTAGGCTGATGTGGCGAGGCGCTATAAACACATTGATTTGCGGCTTTTTTGTGCAAAACCACAGTGCTACATGAAGGAGGTGTCCTGCTTACAGCCAGCCTATATTAGCTGAAATCTTCTCCAGCATGGAGCTCAAATGATGACAAACAAATATAAAGAAGGAGCCCAATAGATACAAAAGAGGATGCAACAGAAAGAAGAAAACCAAAAACATAACCAGATAAAATAAAGAGAGTCAGCTTTCCAGCTTATTTGCAAGTCCAGTTGTAGGGATGGAAAATTACTTAGATGCGTATATACTGACATGTTTAATAGGTTTGACAGATACACTGTGTCTTGCAATACGTATCCATCACCTCTCCATCAGGATGGAGTCAGAGAAATTAGACTGTCACATAAAAGAGTAAGTCTGAGATGAGTTAAATACATCATCCTGCTCGGCTGAAATGATGCCAGAAACACAGGGAGAAAGTGGCTTTAATTTGTCACCCTCGTCATTTGCAACCTGGATGCAAAAAACACCCTTCATTAAATGCACTGAAAAACAGGGCTTGACAGTTACAGTTGCACTGGGCAGCCTGATGAGCATCACTGTCAACAAATTTATTCAGTCACAATCGTTTTGCTTGTTTCTTAAAAATGAAATTTAACCCCTTTTTTTCAGTGTAAAATCTTCCACATAAATTGGAGTTCGGCCACGCTACTGTGCTGAGTGTCCAATAAATTCTCATCAGGTTGCACAGTTTGCATGAGTAGGGTTGGTTATTGGTTCTAAGTTGGTTTTGTTTACAGCATAATCAAAACATTTTTTTCCTAAAGACACAGCTTAAAGCAAGAATAAAATTATTGCATCCAAGTAAAAGTAGCATTAATGTAATAATCCAACTGTGATAAACACGTTTTTTATGGCCTAAATTTGAGATTTTTGGGTTTAAGACTTTTTAAGACTACTGAATGACCTCCAGAGATCATTGTCACCGCAGTTATGAGTAACTGAAATTCAGCAACTTCAGCAAGAAGAAGTAGGTGGTTACTTGCTGAATTTTTGTTTATAAAAGCATTAAAATCACTCTTCAGTTTTCTCATGTTAACAAATAATAAATAACCTTTGAGTAAGAATGATCAAAGTGGACAAGCTCAGTCATGATGGAAATAAAGAGACAGCAATTACCGCAAACTCATTGTCGGGGTCCTTCTCTCCCTTCCTCACCGGCTTGGAATACTGGAATTTATGGACTTCATTTACTGTGTAGAAGCTGGGGAGGCAGAAAATCAGCACCTGAGTAAATTAAAGTTATGGGCAATCTGCAACTTGATTCAAAGGTTGATTGCTTTGCTTCAGGTCAAACACAGGACAGGCCCCCTTCAGGCAAACTCTGTCAGCAACTGTGTCATTTAGCATGATGGCTCTGACTGGCTGCCGGAGACGCGGCCTCATCTACACAGCAACCAAATTCACTTTTGGGTCACATGTGTCACCGGCAGCCCTCCTGAAGGGAGTCCAGCATGTCAGATGTGAAGAGGGGGCTGCGGCGTACGTGACAGAGGCGCACGACGAGCAGGGATGAACTTTGCCAAATCAGGTTAATAGACTTGGAAAACGATTGTGTTGCAGAGTGGCTGTGGGAGCACCTGACTGCTCCCACACATCGACACATTACGTGCTCTTTCTCCATCTCTCTATCTTTCTTTCTATCTCTTGCTGACAGAAAATGAACACACAACTTATTGTCCTCATAAAATACATTGCATCTCCCATTCGTAAAGCCATGCCATATGGTTAAAGAGCATGCTTTGCCTTTATAAACAAACAATAAGTAAACTATAAAAGTAATCAACACCGTTCCAAAATCACTGGCTCTTTATTTGTGTGCAGATGTGTTGTTACTGCTTCTGAATTGTTGCTTCTACAAAGGGATTTTTAGTGTTTTGCTAATAAACAGGCCACACAAAGCTTTTGTGACAACTGCACTGAGACATTAGCCTCCGTACTTCCTGGTACTGAAACTAATATATAATACTGACAATCAAATGTGCTTGGTCACAAAGGGCAATACACTATTTAATGAACATGATGAGACCCATTCCCAAATTAGCTGAGAAGGCGAGGCATTAACCTAAAAAAAAGGAAGCCTCAGAGCCTCTGATCTAATAAACAGATTAATAAAGCAGCTTTAAATCAGCAGCGCTGCTGCAATTATGCTTTTTACATGTCATTAGCTGGCGGGCGAGAGATGATGCAGCGGCTCGGTCTGGACAAAGCAAGGTCAGAGGAGGGGTGTGTGCGCTCTGCCTGGTGCATGCAACCCCTTTTGGCTCTAACAGCTCAGTCTCATTGCTATGCACCGTTGATCTCTCTTGCTGAATGAGAGAATAAATGAGAGAAAACAGAGAGTGAGAGTGAGAGTGAGAGTGAGAGTGAGAGAGAGAGAGAGAGAGAGCGGTGAGAGTTGTACAAAGAAAGAGAGAGGACTGAGTTGGCAGAGGGAGAGACAGACAGGCAGTCGGTGTGGAACAATCCTCTATCCCTCTCTAAACATGGCTGTCTAATCTGGGCTATTAACAGAGTTACATATTCCAATCAGACACTGTTTGCAAACAAGCAAACAGCCCGCTGCAGAGGGATGTGACCAACAGTGCAGGCTCGCTATTAGATCAGTGCACAGGTATATTTGCCTGAAGGTTTTCCAAGTCGATGTCTTCTTTTAATTATGTCCATTGATGCAGTGGGTGGCGTATCGCAGTGAATTTGCACAGCTGAGTGATGCAGCAGGTGACGGCTGGCATGTAGTGGAAGCGTAGGGCTGCTCTGTTTGCCGTGGGACCCGCTGCGTGGCATGAAGGTATTAATGATGTCAGAGAAGCAACGTTGTACTTGGCAGGGTGACTGACAGCAGATGGCTGGTGCGAGAAAATATGCACGAGAATGACAAGAAGGTCAACTGCTGTTTGTTCTGCACAGACACACCCTTAGATCAAGATATATCCGCTTTCACCACAGCGATCCTACAGCACGTCACATGTGCTCACAAGCTCTCTAAATTGTTCTTGAGTGACTGAGGGAAGTAAATTGGGCCTGTTCGACTGAGATGCATGCTCTGCGACTTTTGAGTAAGGCATGCTGTAATTGTAAAGAAGTGTGTGTGTGTGTGTGTGTGTGTGTGTGTGTGTGTGTGTGTGTGTGTGTGGTGGGGATAATGTGCTTACTTCACTATCTGTTCAGAGACAGGCTTGTTTTGGAACTTGGCAGGCAGGTCTAAGATGGGTTTCACAGTGAAGCACTGGATGTCTTTAGCAGAAACATTAAGGAAACACAGGAAATTGTTAAACTCAAAATAAAATATAATTAACTGGGACTTACTGCTAATTTTGTGTTATTGTGAATCAGCATTCAATTTAATTAAAATGGAAAAACCAATGTTCTTGCCTATTTCACAAAATTCAATCACTCAAATTAATAATTTTGTGCAAATTGCAGTGCAAAATTCATGTCATACGCAATTAACTGCATATGTCATGAAATTCATAATGTTACATGCAATTTTATATGCTTACTGCATTGTGATATGCATGTTGCTGAGGACCAGATGTATTATTAATGATAGTGACACTTATTTAAATCACTCTTCTAACCCCACATGACTACTTAAGTATGCATCATCACTTTGTGGAGCATAAAAACATTTCCTTGATTTTGAGGACTTGCAGCATTTAACATGAAAGTTGCACCAAATAAATTATGAAAAAACAACCTGATCAAAGTCAAATTGTTTGAGAACAAAAATGAATAGGAACAAAATAAAAACAAAATATAACAAAACAGAATGTTTGCTACACTTTAAAAATGCATCAATGACTCGAGCTGAGGATACATTGTCCTGATGAAGACTTTGTGTCCTCGCTGGGTGGCGTCGTTGTCTTCATCTTCTCTGCGTTGGGAAACTGTGTGAGAAGACGAGCTACGAAATCCTCCCAGCGCTCATACTCCTTCCCACGGTAGATGAACATTTTGTTCTGTGAGACAAAAAAGTAAACAGTGAGACCTTTGAAAATTTATGAGGGCAGAAACACAATCATGCAGGCAGGTGCTTTTGTGCACAGATTTAAAAAGCATAAGGCACAATTTTCATAATTTATTTATATGGCACCATTTCATAGAGCATTTCACAAAAAGATTAGATTCAGCAGCTAAAACACATTCCCTGAATGCTGTGCAGACAGATGTAACACAAAGACAAATTTTTTTAGCTTGCCCACGTTTGTCCCAGTTTTAAGCGAAACCACTTTTATCAATGCTACGTCATCAACGGAGGCCGCTGCATTATGCAAAACAACCTGTAAAATTAGACAAGGAAAGACTTACAAGGAAGACCTTCTTTTTTTTGTTCCAGTCTGGAACAAACTCTTCAAGTACCAAACTTAATTATATTGGTAGGAATACTTTGAATGGTTCATAATCAGGTATGAGAATTGTAAAGGAATAAGTTCCATGCTGGTGGGAAAGGCCTATTTGTAGAAAATAAGTGCTAAGACTGCCTGCATGCTGCTAATGTTATTATAAGAGCCTTTTTCCTTTAGTAACAGATGTGCTGCTTAGTTTTTAACCAGCAGCATTTGTACACAGAATGTCAATACAAGCGCTTGTTATATAGACAGATGCTTTAGCATTTTGCTGGTGTTTCCACCCTTTCTTAAAATCGGAATTTTTCTGACATTACAATTAGCATTGCTGTCATCTTTTTTAGTAAAATGAATTGTGGCTTTGGACCATATCCTCCTCTCTACTGTGACTTTTGGTTCAAAGATTCCATCAGTGTAGATGTTTTTTGGGATGCTGTTAGACAAAACATGCCAGAGTCAATAAAAGGAATCAATAAAATACCATTAACCTAGATTAGACAATCTATAACTGGTTCTCAGTGGTACTGTAACTCGATCCCCGTCCGTTTAAGTGATTGGTCAATCCCAGCTGAGTTCAGAGAGGAGCCACCTGACAGGTTGCAAATGACTGCTACCACTTTGCAAAAGGGTTCTTTAAAAAATTCGCTGCTGAAGTTACCCTCAAACCACTGTAACATCAGACACTTTGCAAAAATAAAATAACCATGGTATGCTCTGAGCCCCTGTGAATGGGCCCTCTCACACCCTTGAGCCCTGTAGTGGCTTGATCTCTCACAGAAACCATCACTTTGCCGTCTTTGTGGCTTAACTACAAATCACCTGCTTCGATCATTAGCTTAATTTGGACATTAGGTCATAAACACAGATTGAAAGTGAGGATTTTACATCGAAAGAATAGCCAATGCATTTTCAAATTTCCATTTTTCTTTCGCACACCATCAATGCAGAGCAGCTCACTCACAGCAAACCCTCCGCTCATGCGCGGCACATATCTCAATCCCCCAATTAATGAAAGAAATTGCAGCAATGAAATGCACCTCGAGCCATTGTCAAATTTGCTTTGACAGATGTCGACAGAAGTTGACAAAAGCACATTGATTTTCAGAGTCATTCCTACCAACTGTAGCAGGATCCACTAAATCTGCCTAAAAAAAACACTGCTGCACTTTTTCAGATTGTGCACAACTACAAGATTTGCTCCCGAATTTCCTTTAAATCATTCAAATCTAACTGAGGACATCTAATCTTTTTCCATCACGGCACATTGTCTGCCAAATCATAAGAGAAGAGGATATTCCCATTATGTTTTTGAGCATTCTGGTGGTGTATACTGTAATCTCAATGTCACGATTCTCATTCCCATTACCCTCAAACCTTCACTGGCAGCTTCTTTCAAAGAAAATCATTGTCATTGAGATAATAATTCATGCTAAAATGGTCTTTTTTTCTTGGCTGGAGGATAAAAAGGCAATTTCATACAGTTGAGAGACAAAGCAGCAAAAGCTTGTGTATTTGCTATGTTATCAAGTTCAAATAAAAAGCATACAGTGAGGCTTTGAGCACCTTGGACACGCTGTAAGATTTGTAATATATGGGGAAAAAGACAAGAGAAAAACCAATGAGGTATCAATGTCTCACCCTGTTGGCTGTGACAGTTTCTCATGAGTGGAAAATGTATGGATACTTCCTTCAAAGTGCAGAATCAGATAAGGTCTAACAGACGGAGACCGATAAAAAGGTCATCTTGTTTTATTCCAAAACAAAACCAAGTTACATGACAAGAGTGCACGGAGTGCTTCTAAAAATGCATGAGGTGGGAACGTTCCTTCATCTCCCCGAATGTGCTCAAGGGTCCGTCCGAGGAACATTTCGAATGATAGAGCATGACAGCTCATATCCAAGTGTCTGAGAATGCGACGTGTTCGAATACATATTTCAAACCAACTTTCACACACCCTCAACTGCTCTTTAAGCTGAACACTCAGAGGAAACTCAATACAGGGATTAAGTAAAGTTTAGAACTGATAGGAAGAGGAGGGAGAAGAGGACGAATACGCCTACCGGATGTAAAGCGAGAGGAACAACTGAAGAGGAAATCTCACTTTTAAAGTTTGAGAGTACCTTTCACGCCTAAAAGCTAACAGAAACTCGGGATTCTTTGCAGCAAATAAACACAATAGAAGCTTGAAGTTGTGCTTTAAACTTTATCCATGAGGTTCTGTGATTTTAAAGACTGAAACAAAAGGATTTAAGGACCATACCCGTGTTACTACAAGTGTTGTAGTCAGGACCATACTTACCCTGACCAAGACTTGACTAAGACCAGAGTGTGCTGACACCGAGACAAGACAAAGACGGGGCTAAAAAAGGGGCTGAGACCGAATCAAGACCGAGACCATTAAAAAGTCCTCTGATTTCAGGGTGGTGATATACATTTAATATTTTCTCAGCCGTCTCAGTGAGCACTGCCGTACAGAACCTGCACTCTGCCAAGTGTTTTCTCTTGTATGTTGCTTTGCATATTAATTCTCTGTAAGGGAACCAAACTTAGACAACTCAAAAAGTCTAACTACATTTGACTTACGTTACTGGCTGCATTCGAAGAAGAAAGTTTTACATCCAATCACAGTCACTATGTTAACGAACAAATCTTTCGTGGTCTTGACTGAAAATCCAGAGGTTGGTACGTCCGAGACTGAGACTTTCAAAAAGTGATTGTGAGACCAAGACCAATCTTGAGCACAGCACTAGTTACTTCATGTCATTGTCCTTTGACAGCACTGGCCACGCATTTATCCAAAAATAGCTTTATCTAGGAGATATTATGCTTGTTCACAATTTATTCATACTCAGTAAACATTACAGAGAGTACCTGAAAATATGTGATAACACCAGTTAAAGAGAACATCAGTGTAAAATCCTGCCTCATGCTAATATTTGAGCTAGGAAGGCAGCACTTGCAATGAACTACTTTTCCAGGCATAGCAACTTCATAAGTCTCACTCAATGATTTTTACCCAAATAAAAGCAGACATTCTCTTTAGAAAGGTGAATTACCTATACCTAGCAACTTTTACATTTCCTGTAGTGTGTTTATACCCAGTTTAAACATAAATGGCAGTGAATGGGGTCTAAAGATACAGTCTGAGATCTGCTGAAGTATACATGTGGTGAAATTTTAACAACATCATTTCAAGAAGACGGGCTATGTTAGAAGTCACAAACTGACAGGTCCGGTCCTTGAAAATGAACATTCTGTGCCCTTTATAAAATGCTTTCTCCACAGAACTACCTGAAAAGACAACATGGGGGACCATTGGCTTAGTTGCCTCTGCAGATCGAAACAAATGACACAATCTAGAGCGTTTTACAATTAGCAAGTACCCCAGTGTCTCACCACATTAACAACTAATAAATCATAAGCAGCTGAATTAAGCACCCTTGCATAAAATCAATTCTTACGGGGGGTGGGCCCACAATGCCTTTCGCAGAGTATTGATTTTCTCACATAATTGACTTTTCCCCTGAGGACACTGCGCTGCTGGAACACAAACAGCAACGCGAAGTGTGAAACAAAAATCCTCCAAACGATATTTATCTTATTAAGTAGCCCGTACTTGAATGTTTCCAAATGCACTCACACAGAAATCTTTTAACATAATAATGAAACATATCAGGAGGGTGCACAAAACAGCTGACTTGCTCTCTACCAGAATAAAATACTACACATCTGTTTGATTGTATTCATTTAACTTAACTGAATATGGCTAAAAATGCTTCTGGGAAATATTTAGGGAAAAAACCTGTGTGTCGAGAGAGGCTTATATTAAGTGAACTACTTAAATCTAATGTAGCCTAAGTGGGACCCATGAAAACTTTTGTTAAAAATTTGTTTGGATTCTTTCCATTTGTTCCAGTTTCTTTTTTTTGAGATTACATTTTAAGGATGTTTTGTCACCACAAAGAGTGTATAACAAGGTGGAGGGTGAAAAAATATTCATTTCAAAAGGTTTGTCTCTTCAGTCAACTTGGGAGCTGTAAAGAAAAAAAAAATCTTCAAAATTTGAATATCAATGTTATGAATGAAACTTCCAGCGCAGCCCTATCTGTTCACATTTGGTCTGCATTGCAGAGATCACAAGGCCATACACAAGGAACAACATGATTTAAAAAGACAAAACAAGTGGGTAAATTAAGTGCAAATTCCTATTGGCAAAGGCATTCTCTTGCCTTCGTTATTTCAGGTAAGGTCAAACTGCTTCCAAAAGAACAAACAGAAGAGAGAAAAAAGAACTCAAAGCCCATTTAAATAGGTGGTTTGATGAGGGCAGTGCAGCTTGGCCTGTCTGTAATAGAGTTTCTGCCCTGCCAGATAAAGGAGGTTACTTGGGGCACATGGAGATTGGAGAGTGGCAGAGGACTTTCGTAAATGGCTGTTCTTCATAACAGAATAAAAAAGGTGTAATCAATGTTTTAGAAACTAGAATTTTACATTATTTTAGTCTGTGAGAAGTTCTGGGCCATTTAGTTTGTTGCTTGTGGGATAAAAAAGGCTTGAACTCCTCCTTGACAGGAAAATATCATCTTCAGAGGCATCCCAGATGGCAGTCTGAAAACAGCCGTATCTGGAATTATACTCAAAACAACTTGTCCACCAGCACTTTCCATTTTTTTTTTCGAGTCGTTCTGATACCAATACTAGTGCCAGTGTCGGCCTTCGATCATGCTTCAAGTGCTGGATTGGATATCCGCAAGAACACAAATCAATGCACCGATCCATGACAAAGAGTTTAATTATTGGAAATGTCACTTCTCAGTAAGTTCCTGTACACCCCTACACATCTGAGCAACAAGTAGCCAATATCCATAAAAAGCAAGTAAAATACAAAACTTCAAGCACAGCCGTTACTTAATGTCCATACTTAGGGTTAGAAGTATACAGCAGTTAAAAGTTCACAGATGCACAAAATTCAGGTATCAAAATTATTGCCCGACCAATATAGGTTTTTGGGGCCGATGTGGATACTGATATAAAGGGAGCATGAAAGTTACAATATCTGATATATTGGCCGATATATATGTAATATTCATCTCAATTTGGTTATGTAAGACTTGTCACAAATATATGTAACAGAGGCAGGATAACTTTTAACAATTTTAACAAACCACATTTTAACAAATTTCTGTCAAACACTTTACTTATTAACTATTAAATAATGGATCGACTTCTGCTGGACAAACTACGCAATCACACCATATTAAATCACTAATCCAAGCAATATTTCCAGTCTCAACAAACAGTTTAAATATCGGCTCATATCAGAAAAACATATGTTGATACCAAAACATCTGAAATGGGTAAATATCGGCCAATAATATCGGCAAATTGATACATCAGTCGGATTCTAATCAGAATTGGTAGTGGGAGGTAAAAAATGGTATCAGAACATTTCTCTTCTCTTCACAAAAAGAAATTCAAACCTAAAATAAATTTTCTGTTTGAATAAAAACTGATATGCAGACAGAACAGGACACCCTTCACTGGCAGAGAGCAAAAGAGATCTGATATGAACACAGCAGCAACTCAGACACTGAATAAGGCCTGTAAGGAGAAATCAAACGCCTGTTAAACACATACCGAAATTGTGATAAGCTGTGATCAGATCGGCACGAGGCCTGCCCGGACATTTAGAGGGAGATTTTAGATGTAGGTTAAGCAGCCAAGAGCACTTGATGTTATTTAATTTTTGAGATATCGTCATAATGAGATATTTTTTGGAGTGAAGCTCCAACTATCAAAACAAGACAGCCTGTATGTTTAAGTCACCAAAAGCAATTTGTGATGTGTCCGAATCAACTCCTTTCCCCCTTTAAACTGGGAAAATGGTTTTGTTGTGCAGGCGGCGAAGGGACACCTTGTGATGCAGACCACGCTCGCGGCGTGGAGAAAAAGGTGTTCAGCTGAAGTCCAGGTGACAGAATTGAAGGCAGCGTTTGCAGCGTGATTGGCCTTTTGATTGGACAAACCAGACAGAATCATGTGTTGGTCAGTCGTCAGTTTTTACAGATGGTTCAGGGGGAAGTTTCAGGATTACACAGTGCAAGATAAAAACAAGCAGATCTTAGATACATAAAAAGGAGATAAAAGAAGAGATAGACCGTGAATGAGAGAGGACGGAGCAAGAAGCGAGAAAAAGAGATTATTCAAGAGCTGCACCTTCCCACACTGAGATGCGTATGTCCAGCATGTTATTGTGGATCTACTCTAAAGCCCACACGTGGAACAGCTGCTGTGATTCACAGTTTGTTTTCTGCGAGGGTGTGCGGCGGCATGTTGAACAAGCCAAAACAACCAAAGCCTGTGGGAGCGAATGTGTGAAACACAAACGTATTGACGGCTGGAGCCGAGAACTAAGCGATTGCTTGTAAACCCATTGATTATCTGTTTTGACATGTGGCTTACCCGCCCTGTGTGGTGGGGGATGGATGCTGATGCAAGTACTCACACGCAGGAATGAGGGGAACCCCATGCCGTAATAGCCGACAGCAAAGTAGTCCAGTTTGGGCCGGATGACTTTCACTATGTTCTCGTAGAACTGGGCCTGCTTCCGCTGTGGGAAGATACAAGACAAACATTTGC
The DNA here is from genome assembly GCA_029783665.1 of Naso thynnoides. Lineage (NCBI taxonomy): Eukaryota > Metazoa > Chordata > Actinopteri > Acanthuriformes > Acanthuridae > Naso > Naso thynnoides. The sequence continues at coordinate 7,134,660 of JAQLOL010000014.1, forward strand.
ACTTCTTCTTTTGCAGGATCCTTTTGGTGATTTTAATGCAGAAGTAACAAATGCAGTTCTGTTGATTATCATCATCATCATCTGTTTAATATTGCTGCTGCTGTTCTTGACCAGAACTCTCTTGGGAAGAAAAAAGTAATTTGATCCCAGTTTTGATTTTATATTAAAAAATAAATAAATAAACACAAGTATCGGTCTTCTGAAAGACTCCACTGATGATATCAAAGTTAAAAAACAAAAATAATGTGACTTACCAAGGATGCGCTGAGCTGCTCAAAGTCAAACATTTCATTCTCATACTGTTCAGCCAGTTCCTTTCCCAAAATGATCGCCTCCTCCCACATCTATTGGGCATATAAACAGAGACGGTTAGTGAATTTATTATCAAGATTCAAGCTGAGATAAAGTATTTCTTATTCAGCCAGATGAATAAAACAAATTATCTCTCCCAGGCTGTGATATTCAATATCAATATTTAATCTGGAAAATAAATAAATGTGACTTCCTCCTATCTGGTATGTTTTTTTTGCCATTTTTTGTCTACAGCACTGAACTCAGGTGTCGCCCCCATGGGAGAAACAAATTCATCTGTCAAACATAATCATAAATTTTCTCCTAACAACTCGTCCAACGCACTGAAGTGGCGTCACAGATAGATGGGAGCCACTTGAACATGTTGACAGGCTTCTAAGTGGCTTCCTGACAGACAACACTGGGCTGAACTGATCTGGGCCAGGCAGGAGGTGGACCGAGTCCAGACTGTTACTCAGATCTGTTTGCCATCAGTGAGAGCGGCGGTGGCAACAACATCTGGGAAGGCTTTCAGGACGACTGCGACGACACTCTCAGAAACTGCCCTCAGTTGATCCCCTCCTCTCGACAGTGTTGACGCAGTCTTACAGCCACTGTAACACTTCCTGATCACTCTGGTGTGTTTGTATGTTTAGCCAAGGCTCTTTCAATTCGTTGTCTCCGCGGCCATATCCTGCTGAGTGGCAGTTGGCTCGAGAACCAAGAGTGGCGGCTGCAACCCAGCAATGATGAAACATTCAAAGCCTTGGGACGTCAACTCTGAGAAGCACTGGCTGCAGTCCTGCAGACCCTTTCCAGGCTTAGCTTAAGGTCTGGAATCAAATCTAAAGAATGTAAAAGAATAGCACAGCAACCAGGTCCTACACAATCAGACCATTTTCTCATATGTGAGGCACATTTAAGCCTGCTCTTCACAGAAAAATAAGTCGGTATTATATGGAGATGGGATCCAAGTATCTTACTGAAATGGCAAAAGAGAAAGACGGAAACTAGGAGAGACGGAAGAGCGTCAAGAAAGCTTTAATGGAAGGACAACACAAAGCAGCCACATTAATACTTATGTGCTCTGATGTGTGCCTTCGTCCATAAGAGCCTCAGCTAAAAGAAGAGGATTATTTACAATCTCCATTCTGTAGGATAGGAACATAAAACTTCCACTTTTCTTCAAAACCTGCCAAAAGAGGTATTTAACAGCCAGAATGTTTAAAAATAGAATCCCCAGAGGATAGGATTTATTACAGTTATGAACAATCTTTTGCGTGTGTGCCAGAATGCACGCGTGTGTGTCTCTGACCTTGCCCTTGTCAAAATAATTGATAATCTGCTGGTAGAGCTGGTCCTTAAGCTGTCTCTCAGTGGGGGCCTGGTAGCCGTCTCTCTGGGTCAGGTGGGCCGCACACGGCGTGTCCGACCACTGCAGAGGACAAGTTAGCAGAGGACAAGTTAGCATAGGGGTCAACAATGCAATACAACACAGGGCAAAAGGGAAACAGGTGACAAGAAATCAATGGCTGAGTTATAGCTCATGCAAATGGGCTCAGATTGGTGTATACTTCTTGTTAAAGCAAGATGGAAACTTGAGACGTGGGCAGTGAAACAGGTGTCGATACGTATTGAACAGCACAGAGAGCATCAGAGCAATACAAAGCTATTTGTGACTAACAATTGCTGTTATAGTGTATAGCAGAAGCACCCAAAATAGACACCCAGTATCGTGAGTGTGGGCCCTACCAAAACGGGATTTTTTGGGCTGATGCTGATACTGATATTAAGGATCAAGAAAGATCTGATATATACATTGGCTGATATTATACATATATATGTATATTCTCTCTCTCTCTCTCTCTCTCTCTATATATATATATATATATATATATATATATATATATATATATATATATATA
>JAQLOL010000014.1:7145446-7156667 GCA_029783665.1 Naso thynnoides
CCCCCCCCCCCCCCCCCCCCCAGGATGGGCAGGATGCGTTTTTCAAATCTGTCTCAACAGCCAAACTGGTTTGCAGATCGTAGACCATAGCTTTAAGAAGCGTGGGATCATGGGATTTGTTAATTTTATTGTTTAACAGCGACCGAGACTCAGAAAATCCGATTGACTCATGCAGAAATGTTCACAGATGAGCTCATGTAAAGTTTTGTTCCCGCTCCGATTAGTCACATTTGCAGATGTCCTTCCTGATGTTTGACCAGAAGTTTGTGACAGCTGACAGAGTATAACACACCGTTACATTGATAAATATAGATTTCTCTCCATGTTTTATATTGTTGGGAATATTAGGGTAATTTAAGTACACAACTTCAGACAACATGTAAAAAACAAAACAAAAACAACTAATTTTGAAACATTTAAATGCAGAAATGTTGCATATTAAAGGTTTCAAAGCAGCCGTTGCAAACAAAATTTCCTGCCTCGTCTGAATTTGTACATGACAACCGTGCAGTAAATACCTTCAATCCAATCACCTCGGATAAAAAATAGCAATGCCTCATTAAAAACCCAGCGAATGAGTCGATCTAATCCGATGGAAAGCTTCAATTAACAAATCAGATGGTGCAGATTATGAGAAGACTTCAAGGGAGGCACAGGTGGCCAAATCCGACACCCCAATTCCTGTGCAAGTGATCCCACTTTGATTCTACTGAGACTTGACTTTTGAGTCTCTCATCACACAACATAAAGCTAATTAACACATGACTGTCTATATTTAGCTGCTGTTCTTTGCTGGGCTGAATTGTAATGAGTGTGTGGGTACTTGGCGGATCATCATCAATATAAATCGAGAAAACAACACTTGTCAAGTGTCAGTTTGTCGGGTTTCTGCTGGAGAATTTTTTGATTGGTTGTCATCAGTGCATTCACTCTAAAAACATACAAACAAACAAACAATTTTTTTTTCCAGCAACAAGTGAAACTGAACAGTACTGACACGAGGAACTTACCGAGATTGTACCACATATCCCTGATTTCAAAGCCAATTTGTCTTCTCATGTCCTGGTACCTGAAAAATAAACAAGATCAAACGTTACACAAGCTTTTGTCAAGTCAAGGTGATACCAAAAAAAAAAAAAAAAAAAGTGTTTGTTGGCATTATTTACTGCCTAATACAATTGAGGATACTATACATACAGTATGTCTGTTTCAAAGTGCAAGAAAATGTAAACAAAACACAAAACATGGATACTGAAAATCAGGTTTCAAGGAAAAGTCTGAAACATAGTGAAAGAAACGCAAGGTGAGACAAAATAACAACCAAGAGACTGTTGCTGTTATTTATCCAGACACACAGTATTTGCTATTGCAGCCATTACAGAGTTTTTAAACATATTTCATAACCCCACTGAATGCTGCTTTGCTCCCCAAAAAGATTTTACACGGTGTGAAGTGGATATAAAGCAGAATGTAATCATTTGCTATGCCACTGTCAAACAATGTACACAATCAAAGGGCTGAAAAGAGAATACCAATTCTGCTATGCTTTTACATTTTGCTGTGTTTTTAGGGATCCTGTGCCTTCAGAATCTTTTGAACCACACGTTCATTCAGCTTTTTAATTCCTTTTTTAGCTTTCTCATTCTTTTATATAGTACTTTCCATAGTGAAAGGTGGATACCGCGCTGCTGCAGCAGAATGCCGCGGGAGTGTTACAGTTAGTGGTACAGTTCAGTATCTCGCTAAGAATTGGACTTGTAAATAATGCAATTTTCATATTTGACTGTTATTTATAAAGCTACAGCCATGTGAGAGTTAACTTAGCTTAGCTGAGAAGGAATGTGCTCGTCTTTGCTCAAGTACTGTGCTGTGTTTATTTCCAGGAGTTGTTTACAATTTTAGAAATATGCTGATTCACTGTCTTGCCAAAAGTTAGAAGAGAAGATTGATACCATTGCCTAGCTTCTAGGGTAAGTATGACACTACATCTAGCTGCAGATTAGCTCATTTTCATACAGAGACTGAAAGTGTGAGGTAATAGCTAGATTTGCTCTGTCTAAAGGTTAAAAAAACGACACCAGTTGCTTTTTGTAAGTATATGCTTATTCTGAATTTGACGCCAGTATCACAATTTAAACAAATTGGGACAGGAGCCATAAAAGACTTGGACAGTTGAGAAATGCTCAAAAACACCTATTTGGAACATTCCACAGGTAAACAGGTTTAACAGTAACAGGTCAGAAAGGCAAATCTGTTCACAAGCAAGGACAGGGCCAAGGTTTATTACTGCTTGGGCTCCGGAACACTTCATAAAAGCTGTTGTCATTGAACAGTTTGTTTGCAAATAATTTGCATTATTTATTTAAGTCTTACAAAGCATTTCAAATAATTTTGGAATTGGGGTTGCTTGCACGTTTCATGTTGTCTTCTTTCAGAGAGCTAAGTAAACGGTGGAAAGAATTTTCTCAAGTCTCTCTCATCTTTGCCTGAATGACACAAGCATATAATGAGACTTTTTAAACAGATTCAAAGACCGTGACAATGGTAAGGTAGCTGCTTCTGTCTTTCCACGTTGCTCTTTGAAATACAAACTCACTAATGAGTCTGTTAGCTTAAATCTGTAACGGAAGACAGGAAGAAAAGTTTTCAGTCAGACAGTCTATGTTGGAGCTAGTTCTTTGATATCACCTTGATGTGTTGATGGCTGTTTCACAAAACAAAGTTTTGCAGATAAATCTGGAAAGATCACTCTCATGCAATTTTTTTTTGTCCATCTTTTAAAGGTTTTTAAAAGATGATCATCTTTGCCTTGTCTAGGTCATGAACCCGTCTCCGCAGCAGCTTGGAGCCCATCTCCCTGCCTGCCACACAGGCTCAGGTCACACAGAGGACAAATGGTGAAGTGCAAAGGACAGAGAGGGAAAGACAGACAGTGAATGATGGAGCGGCCAACGTGAGGGGGAAACGATGGGCAGAGAGGCAGAAAGTGAGACGACTCTCATGAAGGCGATCACGTGAAACAAAAGTAATGGATTTAGTTCTTTGATAAATCGTTTGGACATGTGCTGAGAAAAAATTGGTAGGTTCAAGCCTGAAATTGTTTTTTAAAATCAAGATTATAGAGGACACAATGAATACGCAACAGTCCTGAGAGAGCAGAGTCTGACCGGCTTTACCCCTCTTTCACTGGGCTGATATCGCAAGCTTTAGCCGCACCATTGCATGCTGACAAGTGGTCAGATGCATTTTCTCTGCTGGCTCACCGTGGGGAATAACTGCACTGAACTGGAATATTGTGGTTCTGTTTTGAGGGAGTGCCAAACGCTCACTGTCTCTGCCCTCATCTCAGTCGTGAGGTTATGTGGCTCCACCAATCAGCTAAAACAAAAAAACAAAATGCACACAATGTTGACGGACAAATCTATACAAATACCAACTGCCATGATACCCAGAGTTCTATAAAGCTTTAAACATTGAGATTAAAATGTCAAATAGAGCCCGTTCAAGGCATTTACAGTTAGCAGTGAATAAGAGTTTGACTGAAACGAGTCCTCCAGTGACTTAAACACTAAAAACCATTAATGCAAATTCTTTGCAAGGACGCTGTGTTTAATCTGTATCACTGTACACAGCACATGTGATTGTTACTGTTAATACACCATGCTTATGCTGTGGTAAGGGGACCTGGAAAGGACTGAATTTGATAGATAGGATTGAAAAATGGAGGCAGAGAGAAAATGGCAGAGAAATAAACAGAAAGTGTCCAAAAGATCAGGATCATCTAAAAGATCACAAAGGAACCAATCTATTGTTGCTACGAATCCATCCACAGAGCTGACCGGACACAAGTTCAGGTTAACATTAGCATTTAATGTAGTAATCTAACTCATCGTAGTGCTAGTTGCCATTAAGGAAGAAGAAAAAACGTGATGAAATTGAAACCCTTAAAACTTCATGCTCACTTTGTTTTGCCTGCTGCAAAATGCCACCAAGCCAGAATGTACTTAAACGGCACTTAAACGGTTTAATTTTTGCAGATAATATTATTTCATTGTCATTTTATTGTTTTGGTGATGTAATAGACCGATATCAGCCTATCACAGGTATCTTAGTATCAGTGTATATGTTTTCCAATATGCGCCCATAATAAAACCGTTTTTTGAGGCTGAAACAAAATGCTTGGACTGGTGATTTAAAATGGTGTGCTTACGACATTATTAATTATGTGGGGAGGTTCGTTATTTGCAAACTAATATGAGAAGTATTTCTTGTTCATTGCACTGATGTTTGGAATAAAGTTTGTTAAAATGAAAGACATTCTGCCTCCACTACCTGTCTTTGTCACAAGTATCTGATAACCACATTTAGTCAATATTATACATTGTACAATATCGGCTGATAGATTGGATATGGAATTTTCTTGCTCCCTGATATTAGTGTCTGCCCCAACAATACCACCTACACTCCAACACTAAGATAATGGATGGCTGCAATCCTGTCACAGTCATCAACAGCATTTTCCTCCCTCCAGCTGGTGGCGCTGCGGGCAACTGTATCGTTAACCCGTGTCAAGAATCGGGCCTATCTGACATTAAGACCATCACACTGTGTGAATGGCGGAGACAAAGCGTCGCCTCTGTCTCCTCTTTCCAGCACATAAACAGTCTGGCACCTTGGCTTGACATTGTAGCAAAACGAGAAGATGGCAGTTTGAGGTTTGCGCGCGACACCTCTCCTGACCTCCAATTAATATCTATTCAGAGCTTCTCTCCCGCATTTCAGATCACCCTGGACCCCGGACAGAATGCTGAAACCCAACTGATTGTTTTGCCAATATTGCACAAAGACACTGATGTATTTTGACAGAGGAGAGGAGGATCGAAAGAATCCCTAACAAAGACGCTGTGTCACCTCTTTGCAGCCCTGCCAGGTCAACACCCTTTGCCATATTTAGCTGTCAAAGGGAGGAGAGCTGCAAAGCCAAAGGACTGATCTTTAAGCAGAATATTGGCAAGATGATAAATTACAAAACAGATGACTGCCTCTGTAAATTACTGTAAAACTGCATGCATTATGCATTACATCTTCATCTGTTTTTCCCTCTCATCTCTGCTTTAATATGCAACATTTGTTGATGCCGTACTGTAATCCTGCACATACTGTATCTGTGTGATCGTTTTCATAGCATGCAGGTATGCTAGTAGAAGCATGCAGGATTCTGTCTCCCTGTATGGACATGCAAATGACTGCCAGGAGACATCATGTCCTTGTCTAAGCTGAGACAGATGCAGGGTGCTGCTTTCTCACGCTCCTGTAAGCAGCCAGACAGGCAGCTATGACTGTCGGCTGTCAGGACCTACAACACATACCTGTCAGCTGCGGGGCGGAGAGCTTTCAGAGAGGTTAACTAAGAATAACATGACTACAGAGGGACAGAGGTGAGCATTGAGTGTATCTGGAGCTCTGTGTAATGTAACTAGGTCATGGGACAAAGATCAACACTGAGAGGAAGAAAGGAGGAAAGAGATGTGGAGGCATGAGGTGAGAAAATAAGAAAAATGCAGGAAAAAATGTGGCAGAAAATGCAAAGGGGAAAAAAATAACAAACAAGCGGCCGCGGAGCAGGGCCTGTAAGAACGGATGAGACAGGATCAAAGCCTGGAGCAAAGAAAGAATGCAAGATATTCACAAAATCTGACAACGTGACAGTCCCTCTCCTCATCACTCATATGCACATATTATGAGAAAGACATTGCTGTATGCTCATTTATAGAGCTCCATACCTGGCTGCATTTCCATGAGCCAGTTCATCTGCACATTTTAAAGGGAAAAACTCTTACTTTTGTCGGTTATAGCAACATTGTACTTCTCAAAATTGCTGCTGAGGCCTGGAAACACAGCATCAAGGCTACACACGGAGAAGCATTGATCATCCTATTAAGGCCAGCACATGCCTGTAAACACACTCAAGCCTCTGAGCGTGAGAAGGAAATGAGGATCCCACAGACACCAGTAATGGGCTAGAACTTCACAAACAGCACCCGATGACGCAGGAGAGAAGTCGATTCAGAGAGTCGTGCTCCGAACGTGTGATTTCACCCCTCTGTTCTCTGCTCCTGAGCACGGTGCAATAATTGGTATTGCAGGCAGCACTGACAGTTCACGCGCCAGCACACGGGGACACGGGATGCAGAGAGAGAGAGGTATGAAGAGGAAGGTGGAGGAATTCAGACATAGAGACATAGAATGAGAGTGGGCGGGTAGAGGTAGAAAGAGTGGGTAAAATAGAAATTGGCAAACCCTGTATAATATCCCCTTCGCTTGCTCTGGAAGCAACCCGGTTGTATTTGAATGACATATTTGGGATGTCAGAAAAGCAGCGTGAAAATAGCAAGGCAGACATCTGCCCTTTTCTGTGCTTATGCCAGGAATGGCAGCTCTTGTGCAATGAAATAAAAAAAGCAGTTTCTTTAGGGGAAAGACTGGAATGACGAGAAAGGCTGACAAGACGAAAAAGGCGGGGTGGGGGCGGCTGGCTGGCTGGGAACGTCTTGTTTACTGTGTTTGGCTGCTTGTGTGGGAGTTTTCAGGGCCCATAATAAAGCACTGACCAACGAGGACTTTCGCTGTCAAGCATGTGCCAGCGTGATGTATGCTCCAGTGACAAAAGCGCCTCTAAATGAAGATGAGAGCCAATATGCTCCACGTCTACCCAGAAAGCATTTACATATATTTGGCTGCATTACTAGACTCTATGAGAAATAGCAATACAGATAAATGTCCTTTTTGTAGATGGATGTGTTAGATGGTCAGGAAATAAAATGGCTCTCCAAACTGGTCTGGAAGCAATAAATCTTAACTTTTTGGATTTAAAAATGCTTTGCAGCATTAAATCAACATTCCTCCTTATGTATACTGAGGGGATAAGGATAAAAAAAACACCATGTAGGAGAGGCTTGGAGAAGAAACCAAACGTGTGTCTTAATTCTAAGGGGGAATTCTAGACTTTTATACCTAGGGTTTGAATACAAGATGTGCTCTCCATAACCCCTGGAGTTAGTATGAGGCCATTCTGTTTAGTTCAGAGGGGTGAACAGCTAGTGCAGCCTCTACTGGAGCCATGGGGTGCTGGGAATCCCTGTGAGCCTCTGTGTGATGAATAATGTAAAGCCTGCGCATTCTGGTGAGGGAGCTTGGGCTGTGTTAGTGCGCAACAAGGAAGTCCTGTAGATTTGGAGAGTGCCTGTACTCACCTGTGGAAGATCTTGGCTCTTTTGTCGCTCGAGAAGTTCTCCAGCTGCAGAGACTCCTGGGTGAGGAAGGCCACAGCCAGGTGGAAGTAGTTGTTCCAAAGCTGATGGAGGGAGTGTGGTGAAAGAACAATAAAAAAAAGACATTTAACTCAGAGTCAAAAAACTGTTTTACAACAATATCATTCAGTACCGCACAGCACTATGTGGGCTGGAAAGCTTTACAGTTCCATTAAATCAAAGGGTTTAGATGAGATGGGTACACTTGTGTGTCGGGAAGCCGTCCCACAGGAAGGAGAGGTTGGTGATTTAGGCCAGCGGCCTCCAGAGTAAACTCTCAATCAGACAATGACAGCAGCTTGAAGAAGCCGCCATTTTTCATCGCTGTGCAAACAGTCCATGCATACATGCATAGAAAATAAGTCTCAAAGCATAGACTTCACATTTTCCAATGAGAATAAGTAAAAACGTATGACTAGTTACATATAAATTATCTTTACACAAGCAATGTTAAGCTGTGTTTGTTACAGTGAGGAAAACCAAACACTTCATTCACACACAATAAAGAGAGCTCCAAGTGCAATAAGTCATACTAAAAGCTGGCAACATAATCAATCTATGAAGGCATTAAAAGCCCGGAGAAGTTTAGTTGTTGACTACATTAATATTCTTTTATGTCAGACATTTATGATAAAAAGTAGAAAATGTTCCTTTTTTCTTCGTGGTTGAGGTGTAGAGATATTCTGAAACGCACTTCAAATTGCCAGCCATTACACAATAATTGATGTTCCCTCCACAATTTTTCTGTCTGCTGCCTTCAATGATCATTTTTGTCTATTCAGAATGTCTAACAATGCGGCACATTAAAAACAGCCTCACTGTAAAACTGCATTGATGACTGAAGAAATGCCATTCAAATCTTTGCCAAAACTGCTTTTTATAGCACTTAAATCATAATCCTGTGTTGCCTTGACTAACAGAACAATGTCTTCGAGGGGGTGTGGGGGGGGCTGCCTTCAAGGTTGTTTTGGGTTTTTTTTGTTTCTTTTTTAAAAGAAGAAGAAAGAAGAGGCTCTCAGCTCTTACCTGTAGCTCGAAGTTGGTTTGATCCAGAAATTTCTTGTTCAGTACGGCTGCATACTGGTTAATGGCCCGTAGGAACACTCTGGAAAAAGACAGAAGGAAGGTGTTCAGCTTTAGTCTCCTTATTGATGAGGGAGAGCTTTTAGCGTTCACATTCTATTTTTTCAAACTGTACGGGCTTAAAGGTCAATTTCTGACAACTCTGTGCACTCCTTGTTCCTCATGAAGCCCTTCAGATATTCATATTCATACTTCATGCAGACAACAATCAACACAACTTACAGCAAGATGTCACAAAACAACCTGCAGAGGGAATGCTCACAACTGCGTCAAAAGTGAACAAAAGCAGGGTATGGCCCATATGGGATTTTTTGGGATGATAGTGATTCTGATATTAGAAAGCAAGAAAATATCGACATCGACATCGGGTGATATTATATTAGTCAGTGTCGGCTGATGTGGGTACTTAATACCTGTGACAAAGATACATTATGGACAGAAAGATATCTTAAATTTGAATAAACTTTACTCCAAACAACAGCGCACTTAACAGTAAACACTTGACTTATTAGTCTTTAAATAACAAATCGCCCTCTGTTGGACATATTATGCACTTACACCATTTCAAAACATTAGTCCAAGCATTTTTTACAGTCTTAAAGTTTTAGCATCGGCGCATATCAGAGAACATATACCTCTGATAGATATTGGCCAATAATATCAACAAACCGATATATCGGTTGGGGTCTAATGAAATATTCAATTACAGTGCAAATCACAGCATACTAAATTTAGATGCATCACACTTTCAGTGTTAAAGGCAGTACGAAGATATTTTTTTTTTAATTTACATCACCCAAGGATTAAACCACTATGTATATTTGCTGCTACCTAACATAAAACTACATGAACCTCTAGAACAAGTTTAAAGAGTTTAAAGTTCTGGTTATTCTTCCTTTTGGGTCATGCTTTATTTATTATTTTAGCTTATTAAATTTATTTCTTTGGGACTCATTTAACAGAACACGAATCTCAGCTGAAGAGAACAGAGGCTTTGTACCATTTTTAGCTGACAGCTGCTTTCCATTTGCAGTCCCCTGGCAGGTAAACAAACAATACAATGAGCAAAATATGCTAGAGGCAACATCCAGTGACCTCTATATTGTTGCTCAAGCCATTTAGCACATTCAAAGAACACGAGATGTTATTATTGATGCTTAAGTGATACTGCAAGCTTTACTGTCATAAATGAAAATTAGATGGAAAGAGCCAAGGTTTGGCCAAACTCATTGTAAAAGAATTCATTTTTTCATTCTGCTATTAAGTTTTCGAGGTTAAGTCTTGTTTACCATGTGGCTCTTCATGCATTTAGTTGCTGGTGGAACAATCATCTATTCTTACTATGTACAGGTATTATTCCATACCACTGTAGAACACTGTGCTCAAAATAAAAATACATGAACACATTTTTTTTCAGTTATAGCTAGGCTGCAAAAACAACTACTTGGTTAATATGGGCAAAATATTTTGGCTCTAGATAAAAAAATCTAGTTTTTGATGTTAAGAGTCGAGAATATTACACGCGTGCACCCACTGGACCTAGATTTACATTGTGCACCTCAAAATCACCCATTAGAAACTCATTAATTCAACAACTAGACTGCAGCTGGTTAAAGCTGCAGCCAGACAAGAAGAGAGACATTAGTGGTTTGTGCTTTCAGGAAGAATAAATCTTTGACCTTGTGAAAAAAATATGTGCTTCAGCAGAGTTGAAACGCAGGTTGAGTCTTTCTGAGACAGACTGAGGAACAGAAGGGCTGCAGGCACTCCCGAAAAAGGATGTGATGAGTAGACCTTAATGAGAACACTGTCTGATGGGTTAATCCACTCTGATGTTGCAAAATTAAATGTTAATAACTTAAGTGGCATGAAGCTTTTAGAGGGGAATTATGATTGCTACTTACAGAGTCAGAGGCCCTTACGCTATTTAACTTCATTCCCTGGCGGAACCAGCCATACAACAACGTGTGTACTAATCTCTAAGAATTACCCGACAAGAAAAAAAATACCCTTATCATTAATGTATGAAAAAAAATGCCCAGAATATCTCACTTAAATACCTGGCTTACTTTATTGAAGGACCCCTCCAGATTCTGGTAGTTTCCCTGCGCCAGTTGGGATGAAAAATCGATGAGATTTTACTGATTGTCATCATCGATTCTGCTTTGCTGTCCGAATATTTATTGATTGCTCAATAATTTTATATGTGGGAAAACACAGCAGGCCTGAACAGGTGATCAGCATCAACTGTACAGTCCGAGCGGAAATACAAACTAAAAATGCATGCATGTGATTTAGGTGTAGGACCCGACCAATGCATGATGATATTATCAACTGATAATGGCCTATCACAGATTTATCAGTATCGGTGTACATGTTCTCTGATATGGGTCAATATTACAACTATTTTTCAAGGCTGGAAAAGTGATGGGACCAGTGGTTAAAACGGTGTATTTATGTAGTTTGTCCAGCAGAGGGCAGTCCATTATTTAATAACTAATAAGTGAAATATTAAAGGAGAACTCTGGCCATTTTTGACCCTTTTCTAATTTTCCTGAAGGTCACCCAGTGTTGGGGATAGCAAAAAATGCGACTAAAAATGATGTGACCAAACTGGAGTCATCCCTTGGCTACCGGAGCTTCGAGATAGCTATAACGATGAGACATCACCGTGCTCACTGCACTCGTATAGCGTAGTGAAACTGTATGAACTGTATGTTTCTGCATGGAGTCACTCACCTCTGTTTACAGCTCGGAAAGACGTTGCTAGCCAATTGCCGAGCGTCTCATCGTTGCTAGCCTATTGCCGAGTGTCACTGATTGTGGTG
>JAQLOL010000014.1:7165219-7195212 GCA_029783665.1 Naso thynnoides
ATTTCATGCTGTTTTTTTTTTTTTTTACTTCTTCTTATCTGCATTTCATAGGAGGGTGTGTAAAAAGAAATGCTAACGCACTTACAATATCACTGCAAGTGTAATTTACATGTAAAATGAGAAATGTTGTATGCAAATAAACACATTGGCACAATTCTGGGTGCAGAAAGATCATATCTAATTGAGTATTAGTATATATTTGCATATCTTTTGTGTATTTGTATATATTTATTTGCGGTCTATCGACTTTTGCTGAAATGACTAGTGTACAGGATTTGGTGGCACCTACTGGTGAAGTTACAGATTGCATGCAACTTTATATCCGTTCGCTCGGGCTTTGCTTCCGCGCATTCAGGAGGCTGCAAAAAACTCGTAAACAACATGAAATGCCCACTCTGGAGGGCATGGAATTGCAACATGGTGGACTCCGTTTAGGAGGACCCACTCCCTCTGTAAATATTCAAAGGTCATGATAATATAGTAAAAAACGTAAATTCTTATATTTAGGTAATTATGCCTCATTAAAAAAACATAATTGTGTTTACTATCTTCATTTCTGCCATATTCTACAAATATATCCCCCAAAATCCCACACAATGATGTTCAAGTCGATGACCTGAATTATTATACTAATAACTCTCAAGTAGTAGTTCCAGTTGACGAAGAGTTTTCCTGCACAGTAAGCCACCTTGCTGCCTCTTGATAATGCCTCTGATAAAACTATGTTGAGAGAAATCCCATTAGATGTTATCGCTCTTCAGGGGGCACTTTTAAAAAAACACTCAATGGGCCAAATAATATTACATGTCCAGGTGAAGGCTCCAGCAGATACACACAGTATGTAAAGGGTGTGTGTTTTGCATTTATCTCAGAGCTTTTTGAGTGTGTGTGGTGATTAACTTAAAGCTTAACCCACACTGGCATGTTGGCAAAAAATACCCATACATTGAGCAGCAGCTGATGATTACAGTCCTGTGGTTTCCCGTAAAGCTGTTTCTTAATCTCTTTATTATAGAATTACCAGAGAGGGTAGACAAGAGAGACTGTCATCACATTAACAAAGCAGTATAAAAGGAAAGTCGTGTGGAGGTGATTCTTTTTTTTTTTTTTTTGCTCATAATATTAAACATCTAAAGGCTTGAGAAGCACTGGCAGTGTGCACTGACATTAAAGCTGAGATTGGTCATTTCAGAGAAAAGAAAGTTTCACAGATTTTGACCAGATACATCACAGACCCTCCTGTCCTGTTCCCATTCAGGTCCCTCCATCTTGGAGCCTATCCCTCCAAATAAGACTCAGGTGCGTTAATGTGAGTTTGTCATATCTGAAATAAATATGATGACTGGCATTCCGTTTGGCATATTTGCGGTCGTTGGCAATCGTGAAACTGACCTTTCGCTGAGCTTCGCACTCTAACACAAATGGGCCAGTCAGAGTGTAGCATCTTCAAACTCTGACAACAACTACACACCGGTGCTCCACTGAAACTTTTGCGATCTTTTCGGATTTTCATTATTTTCAAGCTAGATCTGTGGATTTAAACCTTGTCATGATTAAACGTTGTGTCTGGGGGACCTTTGAAAATGGTGTTCATTATTTGGCTAGGTTAGAAGGAGATACACGTTCTTTACCTTTCCAAAATCAAATGCTGAAAAGTGTGACGCTATTCCTCATTGAACCCCTCACAGTTCAATAAGCACAGCTAACATTACATTTGCTTTAGTAACCCAAAAATAAACACTGAGGCCATGTTACATGGTTATTATTTTATATTAGCCAGTTAATTTTAGTCACTTATAACTAGCCTATTCAGAGCACTAGCTAGCCAGGCCAGCTAAGCTAAAGCCTAAGGCTGCTGTCTGGAAATAGCAGCTATCCAGTTTAAAACGATGGCAACCCAAATTCAACCCCAACCAAAATGCCCAACTTTACTTTTAACATTAAATCAAAGAGACATGTTGTCCCCTTGTCCTAAACAGGTCTTTACAAGAGTCCTTGCTTGTTTAATGAATGAAGTGAAACACAAGTTGAAGCCCCTGTACTGTGATCTTTCAGCTCTGGCACATATCTTTTTATTCATAACTCAAACCTGGTTTCTCTGCTGAGTCAGTTTGACATCCTGTATATATATCTTGTATCTGTCTGAAATCACTTTTTTGTTTTTCAAAAAAAATTGGACAATATTTTTCCAGAAAGTGCAGTTATTGATTGTGTGAGTTCCATGCAAGCTCTGAAAGCTTGTTGGACACTGCAGCAGTAACTACAGGGGGTGTGGCTTTGTGAAAGGTCAGTTGAATTTGAACGATTAAATCTAGACATTGCTGGACCACCATTTCAAATTTCTTGTGAACACTTAAGAAATTGAGGGAGCAACACGCCCCTTAACCAATCAGAGTGGAGAGGTCAGAGAAGGGTCATGATTGATTAAAGTTGACAGAAGCAGTAGAATTTTCAGATCCCCTGAATACAGAGACCAGGACAAGAGAGCCCAAAATAAAACACACAACAGTACCAACTCCAGCTTTAATGTGCAAAGATCTATTTATTCAGTTAGGATTAGGGTTTGGTTTCATCCTGTTTTCACCACCTGACAGATGGGAAGAGCATGTGTGGGTGCCTGTATACCTAGTATGTCCAAATTTCCAAAAGCATTCAGAAATGTATTTTTAAATCAACCTAAGTGGCTCACTGAAGACACCCAATAGAGCTAAAAATGATTTGAAGAATCTACAACTTTTAGACCCGCAGGTTGATGCAACCTGACTGAACAAACATACATGTGAGGTTTATCAACGAGCATCCTTTCATCAGCTCTCTCCTTAAGAGGGGAGTATATCCAATCAGACGCCCGTGATCCCAAAGGCACTGCGTTTTTATCTTGGTAGGTGGTGGGTTGTACAGGGGCAAAAAGAATCACAACATCGTTGGCAGTCTTTTTACTCTCTGAGAGTCGTTCTTCCTTCCTGCCTTCCAGACCTGCCCTTCAGGTCCTGGATTAGTCATGGAGAGAACTCCAAACGGCAGCCATCCAGCTTCAGAAACCCTCTCCTAATGAGTCTGTGAGGGACTGATGGCATGGGTTATCGAGTTAAAGAGCTGCCTCTTCAGCTCATCTGGGCTTTCATCTTTTCATCTGCCATGCTGGGCTCTGTGAGAACTCCCCATTCATCTCTCAATCTACTATTCTTACACATAATTAACAGCTCTGCCAGAAACTTTTGCCGTCATTTGGGGAAATGAACTGATTGTGAGGAGGTCATCTGATGTTAACTCAAATATAATATTTTAAGAGTTTGATCGTGGGTCCTAGTGAGGCTGTAAGGCATAAGATGAAAAATACAGTAACTGCAAGAAAACAGCTGTTCTGTTTATCTTCATATGTTGCTTGACAACACAGTGGATTTTGAGTTTTACAACTTGATTTTAACCTTTTAAAAATGCATCACTTTAGTCATTAGCGTTTAAGACCAGACTAAACACTATCAGCTTGTAAAAAATCACAAATCAGAGTTGACCATCCGACACAATTTCGACTCAATCTGTTCAGTATGTCTTTTGGCTGCAGCAACATTCCCAGCTGTTCAAAAGCTTCACCTTATGACTGGAAAAGGAAGATAATTGCTGACGAACATTGTGCTGATTGATGATTATGACTGCACTTAGTAAGTTTTGATTCAGCACATCTCGGGTGATGAGACTGAAGAGCGCAGAGCTCTTGAAAAGTTTTCTATGCAAATCTTTAAAGGAGCTCAGAAGGCTGACTGTAGAAAGCAGCCAGCAGCTGTTGTCGGATAAAAAATATGATGCAAGGTTTTCCATCCCTGAGAGCAAACCAACATTAACAATAGTGTTTAAGCAAATGCCAGCTTGTGCTGATTCAGAAAACGCCTTATAAAGAAATCTCAAGGTTTACCTACAGGGCATTTGTACTTCTAAAAAGAAGAGAATAAATCCACCTTAAGTGTTTTATTTGCTTTCCTGAAGCTTCCGCATTGTTGCCATTTTAAAGAAGAGATTTAATTTTTTCATACTTTCTTTGAGTACTCAATTTTTATGAGAAGCCTTAACTAAGGTCCTCATATAATTCTAATGTGATTGTGCAACAAAGATGATTAAAATGACAAATGTTGCAAGAAGTGATAAGTTAAAGGCCTAAGGTAGAAGGAGTCAACTTTAGAAAACCTAGCATATTTATTTTTTAGCATAGATCCCCCCTAAATCTACACAATTAGGGTGTTTTCACACTTGCCTTGTTTAGTTCACTTGAACCAAACTCGTTTTCCCACTTAGTGTGGTTTGTTTGGGTCGGTGTGAACACTGTATCCTAATCAGGTGCGGACCGAAACAGCTGGACAGACATCTGTTTCAAGAGGTGGTCTCGGTCCGAAATCTGGTATGGTTTCTTTGTGGTATGAAGATGTTCCAATCTTGATCCGCCTCAATGCAGGAAAAATTTCCCATTTTTGGACTAGACCAGCTCCTGTAGCCAGAAGCACTGTACATATGGGCTGAGGACAACTTGTTAAATAAAAAGTTACCAGTCTGCCTGACACAAACATGAATGTCCTGTTTCTGACCAATTGAACCAAACTACAGGTGTGAAACACCTTTGTCCAGTCACCATTATCACTGTGAAAATGGCAACCTCAGCTCTTTCTTTATTTTGAGAAAGAGCTAGTAGTTGAAGACTGTCCCATTAAATAAAAAATGCAGGTGAACAGGTGAATCAGTCCATTTTCTCAGACAGTGCTGACTTGAAATGTTCAATTACCCGACACAGAAAAACCCCACAAGTTATCACTTTCAAACTCTCCGCACAGCCATTGAATGTGTTGAACTTTATATTCATGTAATTAGAGCTGTATAATTCATTTCCTTCCACCTTAGGCAAAAAACTTACCATTCGCACCTCATATTTGCATCAAAGAGGAGATATATGACCTCAGAAAGTTCTATGTTAATGGGCATGTAATCAAGTTCTGAGCTGACTCTGGCCTTTGAGAGCAAACTGGTTCCCTGTCATTTTAGAGAACAAGTGAGAGTCCATCTCTGCCAATTAGCTGTCACTATTAAGCTATGACCAGTTGGCATGGAGGAAATGGCAGTCAGTGGCTAACCAGCCTGATGCTGCTGTCCCCGGGGCAATTAGAGCCCATAAATCCGTTTACAACCTGGAGGAAGTAAGAGGTGATGGGTGGAGAAGAAAGGAGTGGGAGGAAAGAACTGCTGCTACTGCTGATGCCCATCTCATTAGTGGTGCTATCATAATGTGTGGACATGAAAGAAGTGTCTGCTGGTGCTGTGGGTGGCTATCTGTGCGCTGAATGTGACGCGTGTGGATTGCCCGGAAACAAGACACTGAGAGGAAGGATGGAGGGATATTCAGCTGTGCTTCATGAGACTTTCAAATGTACTTTAGAAAGATCTTAAATGTGTCAGCAGAGATACTGCGCTTGACGAAAAACAGTAAAGGTCTGCTAACTAATCAAATAAATGACTATGCCAATTATAGTGGTGAAAGTAAAGAAAAATCTTCAGGTAACCTGTAGTGTTTTTTAGTGTCTTTTAGCTAATTGTTGTGGATTTATGACACATTTACTGTATGATTTAGTCTCCCTGCTCTTTTAAATCCTTTTCCAGCAGCAACTGGCAGCTGTTTTAAACAAACAACCTCTTACAAACCCAGTTTACACCAACTGTCCAGCACTAATAAAGGAAAAGCAGGAATGACAAATATTTTAGGCCAACCTGAAAGTTAGCATCGCCTAGTTGCCTCAACAAAAAGCCAAGTGGATTTCTCTACTGGCCTTTGAGTTACTGCAGAAATAGCTTTGTGTAAGACAAAGTTTCGGTATTATTGAATGCTTTGTTACCTTAGATACATTTCAAAAACATCACTATTATGATTTTTTGACGCATACTCCAGGTGTGTTCGTCAGAATAAATAAAAAGTCAAGACTAACTGGTGATCACACATGAATGTGAAAGGCTAGAAGGCCAGATAGTTTTCTTAGACTAAAACAACAGTAAATAGGCAACATCTGACGATATACACTTTAGCCAAAACAACTTTGTCAGGCAAAAATGTCCAAGTTTTTTTTTCTTTTCGTCCTTTCTGAGAAAAGAAAAACAAAACAGAGGGTTCACACATTTTCAAAATACAAAAGAACTTAATGATGAAGTGAGGGTCTTAGTTTGACATACAGCCTCAGAGAGGTGACATTTTTAAGTTTTCACAGACTGTCACAAACTCATGCAGTCTCCAGCACTCTGGCAATCAAATAGTGTGCAACAAAAGAGCATGACACACACACACGCAACATCTGTGCTCTTAGATTGTTAGTGCACAACATTTCTAGCTCTCTCAGGGGATGAATGATTGTGTCTGCTTGGGTTCTTTTCACCATAGGGAGCAGGAAACAACCGATCAAAAACATTTTGAGGGATGGCGACAAATGGGAGAGTTCTGCTAATTTGTTGCAAAGCTGACACCTGTGGTATTAAAACAGGCTCAAGTGTAAAGACTGTGAGATGAGTCAGACTTTGAAAAGCTTATTTTGCATTTAGTTTAACAACGATTTAGGACAAGCAAGGGGATAAATGCGCTGACTAGAATGCAGAATTAATCAAACTGCTGTGACAAACAAGTGAAAGTAGACAAAAGGTTCCAGTGGAGGAAGATTCTGCTGAGCCACTGAGTCACATGTCAGCCTCTATTCTGCAAGTCAAAAATAAAACATTTAATGTGCCACAAACCGCAGATTGGAGAATGAACTGCTGGGAGCTCAGTCATGCTCCTCATATCCCTAAAGCTGCTCCAAAACACATGGGATCACAGTGGATACAGAGTGTTTGAAAGGACTAGTTAGTCCAGTGCAAGTACGTTGGAGTTAATGTGCCGCGTATGTGC
This sequence comes from Naso thynnoides, assembly GCA_029783665.1. Taxonomy (NCBI): domain Eukaryota; kingdom Metazoa; phylum Chordata; class Actinopteri; order Acanthuriformes; family Acanthuridae; genus Naso; species Naso thynnoides. The sequence goes on from JAQLOL010000014.1 coordinate 7,172,130, forward strand.
GCAGCTTAGGAGGGTCAGGACTGTATGTTTTTCTTCCCAAACACTGCAGCTCACAGCAGAACAGATGTGATTTGCACACCTGCAGTGCAGAGGGGAGCATCATGACCAAGCTACACTGATGTCATCTGCATTGTGACCCACACGGCTGACGATGTCTGTAGAGGGCGCGATGGGAATTTCAAAAGAAATCTGGCTTGGAGCGATCAAATGACCCAATGAAAGCAATATAAGCAGAATGGAGTAGCAATACAAACTCTAATCAATATCTCAGCTGGTGATGATGTTGAAAAACTCAACTAGGGGCTGCCTCTAAAAGCTGTTGTAAATGGTCACTTTTCAGCTTAGCTCCAAACAAATACAGCTCCAGGTACTCTGCTGTGATGTGAAAAGCCTTTAATTTGCGGGTTTTGCATAGTTTTTAGTCCGATGCATGTTCTGTTAAACTATAAAGTTGTGAAAAATCTATTAAACTGCCTTAAGTAATCTCAGTCAAGTCAGTCGGTGTGTTTACATGCACAGTTACATAACGGTTATAGCTCGAAACAGGGGGAAATCGATTTAATGATGGATGTACTGTACGTCCAACTCGCTCTAGCACTTGCCGTGTTGTTACGTTCTTCTTGTTTTCTTACCGGAATTTATGCTGTTTGACTTCGGTGTATTAGATCGCCACGGGAATTACTGATCATGTGCAGAGCACCTGGGCCAGTTTGAGCCTATCGAAGCATGTACATGCGAGAGTTTTCTGACATCACGTAAATATACTGAGTGTGGAGTAAAGACCAAAGGTTGAGTTTATGGCTCGTTTGATTTGAAGACAGAAAGACATGTTACTATTTGACATCTGTAGCCCGCTCATCATCTCTGATTGAGGCTAGAGGCTCAAGGCTACACTAGCTGCTAATGTACCAAAGTATTCAACTCAACTGCTCAAGGTTCTATTGAATTTTGGGTGACGTTACACCAAGTTTGGAAAGTGATATTTCAGACTCTTCTGCATAAATTTTAATTCTTTTTAACTGTGAATGCGTGCGTCTGACAATGTAAAATTCTCAGCGATCACGGATCTTTGGCCTTTCAGAACACGTTCAGCTATTTCAATCATGTATCGAAGCTGTTGGAGAAGAAGAAATTTCTTCTTTTAAGTTGTTAAAAAAGTAATGTTAGTTTTTTTAATCTGACACCTGTTGCATAACCGACCATTACAAATAGAACCATACAGAATAAAAATTAAAATGTAAAAATCACAAGAAAGCCTTTAAATATTTTCCTCCCCATAACTTCATCTGACAAGTGCACAAAAGCAAAGCTCTCGACTAAACTCTTCAACTGCAAAGCACATTTCATTTCTTTTTATATTTTACACAAAAATGAAATCAGGCAAGGTTCGCATTAATAAAACAGAAGGCCGCTGCAGCACAACAAGCAACAAAGTAAAGAGCTGCTGAGACCAAGTTTGGAGATTAGCAGGCTGCATACACTCGAGCATCTATAATTCATGTGATTATTTGCGGCACTGACTGCTCATCTGATTGCTACACTGCTGAGGCCTTGTGCCGATATTTGCATGGAGAGAAAAACATTAGAAAATACCCTTACCCACTTCTGAACGCTGTTCCTTAGCAACAACAATGTGGGGCGTTTAAAGCAGCAAGCTTATGTGCGTGACTGTGCGTGTGTGTGTGTGTGTGTGTGTGTGTGTGTGTGTGTCCAGCAGTGTGACACTTACTTATTTTGCATCATGTTCATTATGACCCAGTCTGAGGGGTAGACGTTTTTCCCAATGAGATCTTTAAACATGATAAATGTTTCCATTAGGAAATCCTGTAAGAGAGAGAAAGTTTTCAAAATGAGAACTGTTTTTCTTCCCACCACTGTGATAAGAGCTATCTGGAATGAACTGTTGGTGGCTTTCAGGCAGGAACAGCTTTTAGATTAGTTTTTAAGGACAAGGTGACTCATATATATTTCCCTTTTTGCAAGTGGCACTCGAGACCTATAATCCACATTGTAGTACAGTGAGATTACCGCTATATTACTTCTCACAGGGAAACTGTTCATGTGATATTTAGATAACAAACCTGACACATAATTATCAGCTATTTAAGCACAATGTGACAACTTGATAACTAGGTTCAGTCATACTAATAAATGCTCAGCTTTAAAGGGAGAGGTCACCCAAAAATGAAAATTCAGTCATTATCTGCTCAGTCTCATGCTAAGAGAAGTTCCAGTGAAGTTTTTTAGTCCACAAAACATTGGTGGAGTTTCCCAGGAAAAAGACATTGCAGTCATACCACAAACTGTTTCAGTCAATGGAGACCAGGTTTTAAATATAAAACAAAATTACATAATGAAACCATAAGTTGCTTTCATTGGGCTCGTCCAAGGTAATTCAAGTGTCCGCAAGCCTTGACTTGCAGGGTTGTTCGAAAAAACATCATTGATGCCATGTTTTTGGCCTCACTGTTCACTCTAGGCAGTAGCTCCTGAGATGGGAGCCACGTTCACGTTCACATTCATGTGCGCACACACAGTCTGAAGTTCTGTGGGGTTGCCAGGTGAGACCAACAAGAGTTCATGGTATCTGTCGCCCTGTGTTTATATGCTACCCAAAGTCTGGTGCCAGCAGCAGACACCATGGCACCAGATTTGTCAAGACTCGTTCTCCAATTGATGCTGCTGATACTGTGAGCTCTCATTGGTCTGCCTTGTGCAGCTGCGTGAGCTTGAGACAGCGTATGTGCCTGCGACATGAAAGCGGCTCCCATCTCAGGAGCTACAGGCTACAGTGAGCAATGAGGCTAAAAACATGGCGTCAGTGACGTTTTTCAAAACAACTTGGCATGTCGAAGCTTCAGCACACTTGGATTACTTCTGATGAGCATGTTTGAAACCAAGTCACCATTCACTACAATGTTTGGGAGATGACTGGAACATCTTTTTCCTGTGAAAATCCAGCAGCGTTTTGTGGACTAAAAAACTTCATCGGACCTTCAATCGGCATGAGGGCTAGAGGATAATGAATGAATTTTCATTGTTGGGTGAAGTATCTCTTTAAAGTCTTTACATCACCATGATTTCAAAGCTCCAAAAGTTGTCAAAATTTCTCTTATGTGAAATTTCTGGTTTCCTTTTAAATTCAACTGCCCCACTCACAAAAGTTTCCTCTTAATATCAGTGGCGGCTAAATACCTAAAACATAAATATGCATGTAGATCTATTTCTGGCGGTAGATGTTTCACTCCTGGCTGAATCCCTGAGCTTTGTGGTGATGTGTTTAGAGAGCAACTGCACAACAACAAAGTCCTTTGGGCTGCAGCAAGTTATGAAATGTGGATGATGCGCGCGCCAGCTTCAGGAACAATAAATCTGTGGAAAGATCCAGCTTCATCAAAGTGATTGTTTATCCCTGCAATAGGAAGTAGACAGGCAGCTTCACACAAGCCCAGTGTACAATCATGAAGGTCAGATAGCTGTATTCATAAATAAATACTGCTTAGCTGCATACACAAGCTGAATCAAGACCAGTCAAGTCATATTTTACTAATACTGTATGTTCTTACATGGACAGCAGCTCATTCAATGCAAAATAAAAAGCAGCATGAGCAGCAAGTGAAGCAGACTTCTCTGTCTGCTTGGATTATAAAGGTTTACTTTTATTATAAATCAGATTCCTGTGTTTTCTATGAACATACAGAAGGATTTTCCCACTTGTCAGAGGAGAGCAGCATAATGCAAATCTGGCAGCCGTTACTAGAGAAATGACGATTCGTGGGAGGAATAATTCAGAGCTGAAATCCATAACATCAATGAGATTTTTCCCTCCTCCACAACTTGTTGGCTACAAGGAGTGATCTGCTTCCCTCGGGGGTTAGTTTCGTCAAGAGCATGACGTCCATGTGGCGGCCCGAGAGGAAGAACAGACACAAATTCAACGTCATACTGAGATAGTGGGGGAAAAACATTTTCCTATCATGTTTAATCTAACTGTTGATTTCGAAAGAAGCCAGAGCAAGATGGAGCTGAACCAAAATTGAACCTGCATTTTAAAGGACCATACCAGTGTTACTGCATGTCATCGTCTTTCGTCAGCATTGGACACATAGGATACATAAACCCCACACATTTTTCTCCAAAATCTTTATGAGAAATTGTGTTTGTTTACATTTTATCAATATTCCAGAAAAATTACAGAAAGTACCTGAAAATGTGTGACAATGTTAGTTAAAAAGAATGTCTGTGTCGAAATCCTTCTTCGTGCTAATATTCAAGCTAGGATGGCAGCACTTGTAAGGATTATTTTACCAGGCGTAATAACTTTCGTCTCAAGCTCCCAGCTCCTCTCGATCTCTCTCGCTCAGCGATTTTGACCAAATAAACACAGACGTTCTCTTTAGAAGGGTGAATTAAATACACCTAGCAACCTTCAGGTGTCCTATAGTGTTTCTATACTCTATACAGAATGGCAGTAAATGGTGCTTAAAAATGCAGTCTGAGATCTACTTTCAGAGGTCATGTTATGCTCATTTTTTGGGTTCATATTTTATTCTCGGTTACAACTAGAGCAGATTTACATGCTTTGATGCTCAAAAATTCATGTTTTCTAATACAGCCGGCTGCAGCAGTCCCGTTTTTTCAGTATTTTTGCCTCTGTCTAAGACACACTGTTTTAGCACCTCCCCCGCCTCTAAAGGCTTACTTTGCTCTGACTGGCCGATTCAAACGCGCACCTTCCAGATGAACCTATAGCGAAGCCCAGCACACTGACACACTGGCAGTCTGAGATTTTAAAAAAAAACAACAAAAAAACAAAAAAACAAAACTGATGACAACGGAGTGGTCAGAGCCATTACAAACAGCCCACAGGGATTACTGCTTCATACTCTAGCCTCATTTCATACTTTGGCATCATTTAAAATGGCATACTATGACTCCTTTAAGCATACACATACTAAAATTTCAACAATAACATTTGTAGAAAGTAGGGACAATCTGTTGATGGTGAAAAGTCAGTAATAGGCTGGTATTCTTTTGTAAGTTATTACATGACAGTTTCACCTGAAGTTTCTCATTCTGTACACACAGATAAACTGCTAAGGTGTACTCACCACCACATCACTCCTTATCTTGCCGAAGGTGCTGATCAGATGGGCGTAATGATAGTCGTCCATCTGCCTCAGTATGGCAGTCATGCTGGCCACGAAGCTCCCCTGGAGAAGAGACAGCAGCGCATTCAACACACAATCAAGTTCAAATTGAAGGCTGAGGACAGAATGACTCTGTGCCTGTGATTTTTATGGATACTGACTGGCTGAGTTGATTGGATGGGAGTACTGAAGCAGGCCTGGCCCCCCTGGTTTGAAAAGGTAGGCGCCCTCACTCAGTGGCTGATCTCATTAACCTACTGCCCTCCACTCCCCAGCTCTTTGTCTCCACTGATTATAACGCCTGTGAGGTCCCTAAAGTGCTGTCGTTACTTCGCAGTGTGCTATCCTGGCACTGGTTAGCATGCTGTACGTGTGCTGCAGGGAGCAGATAAGGGAGGGAAAATGTGTGGAGGGCTGGGTGAAGAGGGGCTGCCATCAGGCTGGTGATGCATCAGGACAAAAGCAGAAAAATACTGGCGAAAAGAACTGGCAGAGGCCCTGGAGATGTAGGAATGCACTTTTGAGGGGTCTTTCTTGATTATTTGTGTGATTGGATGGAGTCCATGCTGTTTAATGTTGACGGTTAGGTTGTGCAATAAAAAACTCCCAAGAAGCAGGGAGACGAAATAAGCAAGTGATTAATACAAAGAATCATGATAATAAGCTACCAAGAGACTCATACAGACTCAAAAGAAAAGTAGAGAGACATAGATGGCAAAGAGACAATGTTGTTAGTGTATTCACTGGAGTGTTATTCAATAAACAAATGATGTAAATAAATTTTAATAAGTTACAGAATTAGCATTCACACTTTAAAAGAATACAGTATTATTGGAATACGCCCAAATGCTTTTACTTCAAATCAGCTAATTCAAGAAATTGCACCAAAAATAAGAGAAAGTAAAGTTAAGTTATTTGATTCCAGAAAGATACCTGTAACGGAAATACATTTAGAAATCATATTCAAATATCAAAATGATGCTGAGAAAATAATCCAAGCAAAACAATGGAAAATATAACTATAAGTTATAATTTACTGGACAAAGAATATAATTTACACTAATATCTACCACAAGTAAAACATCCAATAAAAAGACAAGCCCTTACAGCTAAGATATACATTCATTTTCTCAAAATTTGCCAAAAATACAAGCAAATTCAGATATATTTTTTTCATAAATATTTATGTATATTTTATTATTTACGTGGCTCCCAGCTTTGGCAATGTGTTTAATTCAAAGTGTCACTTCAATAACTTCAATTTAATTGAACTTTAATCGTAACGTACGCACATCCAATTTAATAAGTTTGAGGTCTGATAAGTTTTAAGACTCACAAGCATTACAAGTGACTGTCTATTTTCAAATTAAAAAAAACTAGTGAAGCGACTGACCTTTTCCATGACTCACAATATACATCTTTACCTGGCGCTTAAAAAAGCAATGACCTATGACTAACTTATATTTGACGAGGGGGGAAAAAAAGGCTAAAAGGAAGCTTTTCCAGCAGCTCTTTGAAAGACCTTAAATCTCTGAAGCTTTTTTTCTTCACAAGTATCATTTAAAAAAAAAAAGATATCATCTGTACAATAGAAAGCAAGCGAACGATGTTGACATGTACGTGGTCACACAATGACAAACATTTGAGCGAGGATTAATCATCTCGTAACTAATCACGTTGACAAACCCCAGGTTGGGACCTTAATCTGGACGGGGAGCTCCTCGCTGCGGTGAGGACTCTGTTAGTGCAGCCCTCATGTGACGGATAAAACTCGGCTGCTTCGTCGTAGTTAATCCTCACAAGGCATTCTGTTTCACTGGAGAAGCTCTCCTCCAGCTGTAATTAGGCCTGACCCACCAAAGCACAGCAGAGGTGAAATGATGCTGAACGCTCACACACACTCTTACCTCATCCGACCTCTCAGTTTTTTTTTTCTTCTCCTGGTTTTTGTTTGCTTAGTTTCCAGCAGCACACTGGAACATCTTTAGACAAACATTAATTACTATTACTAATATGAATTGGGATGACGCTTTACCACGTCAGCACCACTGAAAACATTCACGCAAAAGACACCAAAACAATCACTTTTGCAAACATGTATTATTCATGTTTCTTTCAGTTCTGCGTTATTGTGCCAAGCGGAGCTGATGACCGTTCACTTCCCTTTCAGTGATGCTTCACAGAAACCAGAGTGACTCATGTTATATTAATATGGAAATGTTTTGCTGAAGCACAGAAGGATTCAGCAATTTAGACAGAGCCTGATTAAAAAGAAACAAAGACACAAGCGTATTTTGAGAGTGTAAAGTGGCACCTCTCTCATATTTCTGTAGCTTCTTTGTCCCTTAACTTGACAGAAAAGGATGAGGTGACTTAATCACTTGGTACTGAGTTAAAGGTAAGTTAGTGGCGTTTGTTTTTGTGGAGAGAAGCATCAAAAGACCTTTGTTGAAACCCTCTTTCTTCACTCAAACTCTAATTTCCCTCACTTGGCACAGCCAAACTAATTCTAAAACAAGAATTAGTCTGGTACCTCTTGATTCACCATGCATTTCCAAGAGTCAGTACCAACGGGTGCAGTCAAAACTGCCTCTGAACGCAACTGGATAGACACACAACCAATCAGAGCTGTTCCCCTTGTCTTTCCCCTCACACTCCAGGCGAGCCTGTGTTTGTTTTGAGAGGAATTTCAGGCGAGCCGAAACTCCTTGTTATTGAAAACTATGCAATGTTAACTAAAAGGAACATTCCAACAAGACGGAGAACAATGTTGAAGACCCGGCAAGTACCGTTTTTTTGTGATTACTACACGCATTGCAGAATAGGAGCCTTTAGTAAGAGTCTTTCTACCGATCTGTGTGCTGTCAACCCCACACACACAGCCTTGCGTACAACAGAACACACTGAAAAACCACCGGACAAAAGCAATAAAACTGATGTAAGCAGCTAATATAACAACACAACATCTACGTGCTTATTTATCAGGATGCCAAAAAATTCACATTTATAGCTGCGCCTCTCATCTGTCTGCATGCAGTAAACGATTCGTGTACACAGACCGAAGCTGCCATCTTCAGTCTTTTTAATCAGTCATTGCATAAAGCCTGCCCCATATGAGATAAACCATCGTGATTGGTCTGTCAGGTGTTTGAAGAGGTGGAAACAGCCGTGAATGGAAAATTTCCAAGACCATTTTCACAAAGCCAATTAGTTTGTGAAGCGAATGGGTCTGGTTTACCAGGCTGTAATTTCCCTGCTCTATGAGTGTGAACGGCGTGTGGGGCGGGCACTGGATGCCGCAGTTCCTCTCACATTGGGCAGTCACTTTGTTAAGAAAGAGGAGCAAAGACTTCAAATCTTTCAAAGCGATTGGTAGCTGATGCAGCGAGAGAGGCGAGAGAGGCGAGATCAGCTGGAGGGTATTCCAAGCTCGTTCATTCTTTCTATCTCTTCCGCGGTGAATGAATCTTTAAGATACAGGACCTTCAGAGCAGACTTTACATGCTGGAAGCCTCAGTGTGGGACTTACCACGAGGCTCCACCGCTGCATTCAGAAGCATAATCCTCTTAAGCTCGCTCGTGACGTTCAATCAAGTCTGCCAACAGCACTGGAACACATGTATCAATGTCACTATTGATTTTATTGCTGTGATATGTTGCTTGTGAATGAATCCTAGGCTTCCAAAACAGAGCCTGACTGATATGGGACTGATATGATTGGAGACCAATGACAGTTTTCAAGGGGGGAAATTTACAGATAACCGATATAATGGTCAATAAAGTGATTTTTTTTTTTTTAGCTGGAACAAATACTGCCCTTTTTTAATGCTGATTGTTGACCGATTTTACACCGATTTCGACAATGCAAAGGTAATCCCAAGGCTGCTTTAATGCACAATTAACTTTGCTAAAGAATATCTAACACATAATTATTCAGTGTCAACCAATTCTAGAAACGAGCGCTGGAAAATAAAGAATAAATAAAAATAAAATAGCTAAATAAACATCAGTAGTGTTTGGTATCAGTCAACTGCTGAAGATGTAAAAAATTAGAATAGTAGTAGTTGAATAGTCAAACTGTTTTATATGCATAAATATATGTTAAAAAAAAAAAGTCTGCACATATCAGAAAACATCCATGCCAATACTGACATATCTGTGATAGGCCCAGTCGGCTGTTAATATCTGCTGAACAACATATTAATTGGGCTCTATTTCAAAATAATATAATCCTGATGGAAAATTTAACAGGTGGGCATTCTAGCTACCATATACTCAGCTTGATGTAGAAGATAAAGACATGAGGACAAGAATATCTCCCCAAAATGGGATTCAGACCTTTCGCTGTGCAGCAATTAAGAACGAAATGCGTAACAGGAACACATGCCTCGCCAGCTGCTGAGGGGTAATGTGAGAAATAGAGATGTGGGGCATGACAGAAAATGAAAGCTTCAGGCACTCTCATCTGACGACCTGCTTTAAGTTGATGGGTGCAAAGTAGCATTAGGGTGTGATAAGGGTGAAAGTCTTCACTGTCACACAGCTCACTCCAAAGATCTATCAGAGGGACCAGCGGCATCTGGAGTGAACCAGAAGAACTCAAAGGCCCCCCTGTGCTCTCACTGCTCACTTCTTCACTTTTATCTCGGGGACAAAGTCAGCAGCATTGCCATGACAACATGTTTACTTATTTTATTTTTTCCAAGGAGAGAGAGAGAGCTGAGAGAAGGAAATCAAATAAAGCAATCCATGAAAAAAGAGTTGCCAAAAAAAAAAAAAAGAAAACCCAGAAGTCTCTCCCTCCCGATCAATTCTGATTTCGGTGTGGGCGACAGAGGTATGTGACACACTGAGGAGCTGCAGTCATAGAGAAGGAGGAAAAACCAGAAAATACTCCTCCAGCTGCCAGCCAAACAACAACTAGAAATTGAAACAAAACAAAACAAAAAAGCTTTCAGAAATAGAAACAGACAAGTTGAGAAATCCTGACATAACTCTTTTAATGTGCAAGATTACTTAGAGTTTGACTGTGCGATCTCTCCTCCCTGTTGTCATTTGTTAGTATTTTTACTTGAAGGCTGACTTTCCTCGTGATGACAATGTGACACTACTCGTTAAACAAGAAACCACCAGGATAAAAATATAGCTTAAATATGGATCCACACTTAATGCTCTGTGAGGCTCTAATCTTCCCTATATGCAAGAAACAAAAAAACTTCTGTATGGATGAAAAACGGAAAAACAAGTCCTTCGTTCACATTCTTGCCATTTTTGGCACAAAAAATGTGAAGATTGAACTGAAGACAGCAAAAAGAAAGTCACTGCTACACTCTCAGAATGAAGTGGCCCCTTGGGCCTATGGTAAGAGATGTTTAAACTGCAGGTTTAAAGCACAGCACTTGTCAGTGATAATCCATAACGATGATGATTAACTCTTTGAGCACAGACCTCCTGCAAAGAGCCAGTCCATTATCTGCATAAGCCAGTTTAATATGATCTAAAATACAAAGCACAGTAGCTAGAGCATTCGATCTTTATGTCGCTGAAAGTCAAGGCTTCTTTTTTTTCGCCTGATCTCGCTGCACAAGTTGCAGGTTTATAACGTCATGTTATGTTATGTTATATGTTATTTGCGGGGTAAACACGCTGAGGTGACTGGTGGAGCAGGGATTAAAGCAAATGGAGCAGAGAGGCAAGTCAATAGAGAGAGAACTGAGTCAGAAGTTTTGAGCAAAGTTTCAATCAGTGCATTCTGGAGCACTTTTTTTTTTGTCTTTATGGTGAGGTGACAGCAAGCAAAAGTACCAACGTGGACACTGAGGGAGACATTTCTACTGCAGAAGAAAAAAAACAAAAAAACTTTGCTCCTAAAAACAAGTACAACTCAAACCTAAAATATGTTCAAACATCAAAGGTAAAATGTGTTTCTGCATTCATAATTCTGTCAAATCAATGTTTCATGAGGGTGTCTTTTTTTTTTTTTCAAATTTGATGAAAAAGTTTGTTCAACTTTTGAATTTTTTTTTAAATTAATGAAATAATTTCGAGACTTATATCAAATATTATAATTCATTGATTTGAATTGCACTTTTACCTTAGGTATGGGCACTGGGAGACCATTTCTACTGCAGAGTTTTATAGTAAATGAGTTTCAGAAACCTTTTTTTTTTTGCAGAATGGAGTAAGCTATGTCTATGAGGTAAAAGACTGAATAAAATACTCAAAATATGGGAGCAACTTGAGGCAGAGCTTATAACTTAAAACACGAAGGTCATGGGTTGGGGTTAGAAAAACAAAAACCAAATCTTTAGATTGATCCCTCAGTTTTTACAGAAGATAATGGAGGAAAAGACAAAAACACTCAAGACGCTCATGAAAGTCAGTCACTTAATGGCCACCAATTGAATTCCCATCAGTCTCACTTGTTTATCCACTGAAACAATTTCTCAAGCTGAACAATTTAGGGAGACTTTACCTTTGATATCTATCACAGCACCAAGAAGCTGCAGATTTCCGAAAAAGCCTGCCTCCATATCCATCTTCCACTTTAGGGCAAATGAGGCAGAATCTTAGTGGAAATGAAGACGCGCTGATTAGAGGGCAGGGCGAGATCCATCATGTGCTTCTGTGTGTCTTGCAACGTTGTGATAATTCATCTCAATTTAGTGGCTGACAGCAGAGAGCTAAAAATTGATGTTTGTTCTACTAGTGAACGGTTGCCTTATAGGCAGAGCATTGTTTTGAGCCTTTAATTAAGCCAGTGGGGAAATGGCACACTGGTCTCTAGAGAGATGCCGACTGAGCCTCAACCATGTCTCTGGAGGAGAGAAAACTGACACAGGAGAAGAGAAAAGATGAGGATGGGAGTGGGGTGGTGGGTGGGGGTGACCAACGGGGACCAAAATTACTCCTTTCTTTCTCGCTATTAGCTTCAGGCCTAATGAAATATGAATTTGCTGGCTCATTACAACGGAAATTACGTGAGCAGAGAGAAAACCTCGCATGGCCACTGTGTCATTTAATCTGAGGGGGAAGGAGAGACACAAGTGATCCACACTGCTGCGTCATGGAGGCTTTGGGTGGAAAGATCTCCTGAGAAAGGAGAGAGCGAGTATAGGATGATAAGGTTTGCTGGCAGACACAAGCAGCAGCACACAATAAGATCTCAATAACATCTCAATTTGTATTCTCTTCAGTGTGCCTCCTTGCTCAAGAGAAAGAGCAGAAAGCATTGCTGGAGCTGAGATTCAAAGCTGTCAACCACGGTGATTTTCTCAGCAGAAAATGCATCAACAGTTCCTGACAGACAAAAAGAAGCAGGAGGAGGAAACATTTATAAAAATACATAAACTGGCTGTAAAACCACCTTTAAAGTCTGAGGATGAATGTCTTCTTTTGTTGAACAGTACAAAAATCTGTTCTTTCATCACAGCCAATATAAACATTACTTTTCTCTCCACAAATCATTCATAAAATGACTTGTCACTTAAAAGTTAAATACATTGTTTAAAACAGCAAACATCTTGGAAAAATTCCCTTCATGCCTTACGTCGCCTTGATGTAACAACAGGCTTTGCCTAAATGTAGTATGTGCAGCTTTACGTAGTGTGCATCTCTAACTTAGCTTGCTGCTCTCCCACTTTCAACTCCCCTTATCAAACACACAAACCTCATCAGCAGCTCTGCGATCTGCCAACCCGTTTAGAGTAACTTTTGCTGAATCTTTGTTCATCAGCACATCCGATTCTTTTAAAATGCACTGTTAGCATTTGACATATATCATCATGTAACCTGGCAGGCTGAGGTACAATGACATTATCTAGCACACTGCAGATTTCTTCGGACGCAGTCAAATGATAAAAAAGGGAAAATGATCCCTACAAGTAGACTAACATGTTAACTTGTATTCACTGTGTCCTCTCTGCTCTGGAGAAACACTACTACAGGCTGGTGTTTGTTCTGACAGAGTACCAGATCCTTTAAGAATTCACCATCAATATTTTCACAACTTTGCAACCACTAAGATTCAAAAGTGGAGAAAAACACCGCTCACCCGGAGCACGGGCTTGGTTGAGGTGCTAGAGCTATGGAGCATCAATCCAAAACAGTAAAAAAAACCATCCGCACAATTTTGCAACCAAAAAGCAGACCGAATCTCTGCCAGTGTTTATAAAAAAAAAAAAAAAAAAGGAGTAGCAAAATCTGTCTTTTCCTCAGATACCCTCTGTTTCCACTGCAACCTGACAGGACTGGTTCCGACCGATATATCAGTTTTCTGACGTTCTCGGCCTCTATCCATCGATCACAGATATATCTGTAATAGGTAAATTTTGTTCTCAGATATACACCAATAATAAAACTGCTTTCAAGTCCAGAATCAAAAACTTGGACTTGTGATTTAAAATACAGTATTTATATAGTTTGTCCAGCAGAGGGCAGTTAGTTGTTTAATAACTAACAAATGAAGTGTACTGTGTACTGTTCAGTGCACTGATGTTTGGAATAAAGTGTGTTAAAATGTAAGATACCCTGCCTCCACACTCCACATATCATACAAATCTTTGTCAGAAGCATTCGATAACCTGATATTACAGTATATACAACCCAGCCGATACATCAGATATCGGAATTTTTCTGCCCCCTAATATGGGTATTGGCATCAACCCAAAAATCCCATTTTAGTTGGGTCCTAATTGGTTTCTTCGTAATGTTATGTATGAAAAACCCAGAACAATAACACTTGACTGCATGACAACTATATGCCGCTGTTGCTTTACAGGAGCAATATTTCATATTTCTGTATCAGAGGGGTAAATCCCCCTGTCCTCCTTTTACCCCACACACTCCCACCCACAGAGAGAGCGTGAAAAATTACAGAGAGGCAACAGCACTTGAACACTTTTCACATTGGCGAGGCAGAGCGAGGCACAGCTGACACATTTGAGCCGCTTGGCTACTACTACAGGATTCAACAGTGAGCGCCAACATCGGGCCAACAAGGTGGCAGAAAAGCGGGTCAGCGTTCAGGCCAACTCAAACCGCTCACACTTCAGTTTCTTCTTAAGTGCTGTTTGGTGTAATGCATTCTGACGTTCAGATTAACACTTCAGAATACATAAGGATAAATAATTACCATGGAAAACCTGGGCAGCTAGCCATGAAAATCACCTGTTATGCTATTTAATCAGACAGCATCCAACTTAGCCAAGCTTGAGGAAGCACTGTCACACTAATACATCAAAGCAGACTTTCGTGAACAGTCACCTGAATTCAAGAAGGCTCTCCCATTCAGGCATGTCCACTTTTTTTTTCTTTTCGGAAAAGAAACATACCGACTGTCACCCGACCGGTGTGACAGATTGTGAGGATGGAATGGAACATGGGGGGCAAGTGTTGACATATCTTGCAGCCATAACACGCTGCCCAAAGAGCTTAAACTACTGGTTGCTAAAGGTCAAAACCAGCCTTGAATATGGTGGTTGGAGGTGGTTGACACTTTAATTTAGCTCTTGAGGCAGAGCCAGAAAATCAGAAAATTTCTGACATTTCCAGAAAAAGCAGAGCACCAAATCTGCTCAAAACCAACTGCAGGTTCGCTCTTGTTCATTTCTATCAACTTATTGCAATCTAATTTTGACACAATAGCTCCTTCATAAAACTTGCGTGCCTACCTTGACATTGTTTTGCCCACTTCACGCCGTGGATGCTTTTTTTGGACAGAGATAAAGCCAGCTTTGTACACACGTTTGATGAAGAGAACAAAAGACTGCAGCAGATGGGGACAGACTCTGGCTGACGTATCTGCTAGGCACATTTTTTTCAGCATTGCTTCTCACTCGAAGACTTACTAGGGCAGTGCTGCTGCACAGCAGACACATCATATCAGCCTGTCAGCTCAAACTCACACACACATACACACACTCACCAAATTTCTTTTTCATGATTGCGGGGAGATCTAAGCTTCAATAAATTGACAGCTCTCTTCACCATCTAGTATTTCAGTTCCATGCAGTTATGACTCGACTCTAATGTACTCTACGTGGATGAATGCACTCGGGATCTCATGGGACAGATTGGTGTGGCTACAGTGATTCTATTCAAATGAAATTTGCATACTTACATAATTTAGGAATCAATCATTTAAGACCAGTTCCGTTGTTTTGGTGCATTAGATGATTTATTGTGTCTGTTCTGAGGACGGGAAATTTTTAGGGTATCCTTTCCACAAAGCAATGACAACGAGAAAGTCTGAGGAAAAATTCATGAGGAATAGAGTCCTTCTTACTCCTCTGGGTAATGCTGACACATGTAACACTAATTAGCAGCATGACAGAAGTGTGTTGGCAGTCATGAGATGAAAATAAACGGCATATCAATAAGCCAATAGGGTGATTGTAAGGGGGTTAACGTGGCACAGGGCTGGAGCTGGAAATGTTGGGGGCTATGTACACCACATTGCTTTCATCCTTTTAGATTTTCAGCTTTTTTATTGAAGGGAAGCAGTAAGACGGAGCAACAGACTGACATAAATGCTTTGTTCACATGGAGGAGACAAGTTTTGTATGTTTTTACCAGGCAACAAGCAATGTTCAGACATTTTTTCTTTCCCGATACCGATTCTGATATGTAGGCTAAACTTACAGATCAGCCGATACCGAGTACCAATCACATACCGGCGCATACAAAACAAGTCCTTTTACACTCCTTTGACTTTTCCAGTGTAAAATATTGCTGAACGCAGACATTTCACTAGTTTTGTCGGGTCTCTCTGCTCTCCTTCATTGCTCTTAAAAACAGAAGTTGCCGGTGGCAGTACAGCGCAGCTTTCTGAGTACTGTTTTAGAGCGACAAAGAAAAATTGATGTCAGGTATGTAATGTCAGTCAGAGCTTACTGAGCTAATTGAAAAGTAGCAAGGTACTGTTTGACGGCTATTAAATATGGTATCTAACTGGTGCATGGACTGGCGTACTTGCCGATACTGATACCAGCATTTTCAGCGTTATCAGCAGCATTTTCCGATACTGGTATCGGTATCAGAACATCTCTATAAGTAACATCCTCTGCAACCAACCTCTGAACAGCCAAAAACTGCAATACCTCAGATGACCACTTGAGGATGACTTGAAAGGTGAGTCAGTCCCCATAGAGCTCCATATTAAAATGACCTGGTACAAAACATTGTTTCTCTATAGCTAATTTCTTTCTTTGTGACGACTGTGGTTGAATTTTTTTATGTCACTCTTTTGATAGTAAGTGTGTGGCCACTCTGAGCTGGCCGGGGTCAGGGACAGTCAAGGTGGCAACAACCGCAACCACCTGGTAAGCTTCATAAAGGCTGTTCTGAAATGTATGGGTGACGTCACGTCATGTTTTATACAGTTCAGGTTTTTATGTTCTAGTCCTAGGGCTGTGCGACACGGCCTAAAAATAAAATCCCCAATTTTTTCATACCATATTCAATTTTCGATTTTAATCAATTTTAATTTTTTTAACTACAAAATACAAATTATTTTAAATATGTTGTTTTTATTTCAAACAAACATGAATTTACCTATTGGGAATAAAGTGCAAACCTAGCTTTATCCAAACTAAACCTTTTTTTAAAATAAAGGTTTGATCAAACAAGCATGAATCCCCCGATTTGGGATTGATGAAGTGCCAGCCTAACTTTCACCAAACTTTACCTATAAAATATAAGAGACCAGAGCTCAGAGAGAGCCATAGGCTACCGTATTTACCCTAGTTATAGGGAAAATTGATTTTAAACAATTGTCATTTTTTAACATCTTCAAAACAAATTAATTCGAACTTCGATTTAAAATCGATTTATTGTCCAGCCCTGTCTTGTCCTCTTCATTCCAACACAGCTATAGGCAGAAGTCGTTATTTTTTGCAATAATTCATATATAATGAATCTGAAAGATCTGTTTGCTATTTTGTTTGGTCAATATAAGAGTAAAAGAAATATCTTTGTAGCATTAAATCTGAAATGTTCTTAATTCCAACAAACCCAGCAGTAAAAGAATGAGGACTGGCTATGACTCTTCCTGTGACCACAGCACTGTATACACCACACGAGCAGGGGACAAGGACATCAAATACGAGTCCCCTGAGGGCCCGGCTTTGAGGTAATGAAATCAATAGGAGAGGAGAGTCACTCCAGTGACTTGTCCACTGCCACCGGTTTATCCATCTAAGAAACAGTTTGCTTACATAAGCAAAATGCAGTACAGATTCCAATAAAAGAAAAACAGTAATGCCTGTTCCAGCCCCATATACTGCAGGCATCGACTCCCAAAGGGGTTCTATCCATTAAACAAATGCCATTAACCTTGAGTTCAAATCTAAAACACCTGTCATGCACAGAAACGGTGCAAGGTTAAGTCTTTACAAACATTATTCAGCTTTCTCCCATGTCAAACCTGCAGCTTGTCATTGCCTCACAGAGCAATAACAAGGCTGTGAAGCAGATGTCTCACTGTCACTCCAAAACAAGAAGCCAGTCTCATAACAGTGTGTTGTAAGTGTGAGCGAGCTGTTCAGCACCTTGAAGGCACAGTCAGTCAGTCAGTCAGTCAGGAAACAGTGGCATTTCATGTCGCATTGTAGAGAAGCGGGATGAGGCGAGGGGACGAACAAAGAATAACAAAACTTTCTGTTATTCACAAGTGTCATACTCCACTGAGAGAGCTGTGAGAAAGTAATAAACAACGGAGGGCGGTCTAATGGATTTGGAAGTGAACTGAACCTGAGACTCAGCTGTAACTAGTCACGTCTCCTGTTTGATTCTCCAAACATTTTTTGGGCCTCGCTGTCACAGCTGGAGCAGCTGTCCTGCTGACTGCCTCTGAGTAATGTACAGTCACAAAGCGTCAACTGTCAAGTATTTCTGCGACCATAAATATTCTTTAGCTTGGTATCTGGTCAAATATAAACACTTATGCTATATGATATAAATTGTATACGGAATGACACAATTTGATGTTATAATTTTCAAGTTCTGTACAAGGTTTCTGAGTAAAACTGAAGAACTTTAAGCACCTTCAAGGTGCTGAAATAAACTTAAGACTTTATTATCACATCTAAATTATTACTATTGCAATTTGTAAAAAATAAGGTGCACATAATTCCTTTTTACCTACAGCATTCAACATATTGTCACTTTATTTATTTTACTAGCTGCTTATATTTCAGTTAATTTTTTGATTTGACTCAGAATTATAGAATGATCCAACTTATTAGTTTTGTTTGGGAGATACAACAAATAAGGAACATTAATAAAATGATTAGAATAATTAAGTGTCACAAGCAACATGTGATAATGAGAAGTGTGGTATTAAAAAGGAAGATCGAACAGAATGATTAAAGATCTTTTAATTCCAAACATTTTGCTTTTTTCAAACAAAGCTGAATGCATTTACAGTTTTATTGAAGTCGCTCTCTAATAAAGATAGTTTGAGGATTTCCACAGAAGTTTTAAGGTTAATCATTTAACTTAACTGAATGTCATTTTTCTTCTGACATTTTTAAATCTGGTTTAAATCTGGTAGATGTATTTTATCTTCATCAAAGACTCCAGTTTTTATTTGTGGCCTCATCACGTGGTCGTGTGGAAGATTGACAAAATTCACATGTGCTAACACACACTTACACAGTTAAAACACACGCAGTAGCAGCTGCTGCTGTCTGGAGAGCTGCAGCTCATTACCATGGTACCTAAGGCTCAGAGCAAAACTGAGGGTTTCCCTGTGAGAGAGTGAGGGTGAGCTGAGGCTCTGAAAACATCCAATCATGCTTGCACAGCTCCAATTTTAAATAATCAAGGTTTTACCGAGAGCTTCACTTCACGACTGTCTTATTTTGTTGATTGAACATTACAATTACAAGTCTTCTCCTGCAAAAACGTCACTTGCTTACTAGCCCATGATGATAGATTAAAAGCTGTAAGAGATCAGGCAAACAAGCTCTTGGGAAGTGGAAGACGAAGAGCAGATAAACTCTTCTTTACACACAGAGAAAAGAGCAGTCAAGGCTCGTGGAATTGAGTAAACAGAAGGTGAATTGACTTGGAAACTCTAAAGGTTGAAAATTCACAAAGAGCGTCGCTCAGTTGAGACGCCTGGCAACAACCAAGATACAGCGTGAGAGCGGACTGGAGAGCGTCATAACGACAGCAGACGATGTCTTTCTCAAGACCAACGCCGGCACATTGAGGCTGCAGAGCTGTGGGGAAAGTCTGAACAGATCCATTCAAAGTTGGAGTCGAATTTTTCTGCTTCTGACAAAGAAAGCACAGCAAGTTTTGATGTGCATGTGGTGTATGTGGAAGCGAGGTCACTGACAGAAGTGGTTCGACTGATGATGAGATGGAGGGATGGTGCATGAACATTCCAGATGTAGCCAGAACCAGGGCTGTACTTTCTCCACTGCAACCTTCCCTCCTCCCACCGCTCTCTCTCTCTCTCTCTCTCTCTCTCATGCTCCCTCCCCCTCTTGTTTAATCTCTCTCTCACTCTCTCTCTCTCTTTTTCCCTCTCTCTCTCTACACACACTCACTCAGACGCGCACACACACAGTAAAGAGAAGAAAGCCAGAGAGGAGAACTGCGCCGGCATGATGGGGATATTCTGCCTGCGTGGGCTCTGTCGCTGAGGCGTCCGGAGTTCAGCCACTGTATGTGTGTGTGTGTGTGCCTGCGTGTGTGTGAGAGCATGTGTGCATGCATGTGTGAGTGAGTGAGTGAGTGAGTGCGAGCCCCTGCCGACGCCGTGTGGAGAGAGGAAAGGGGAAACACAGGAGAGCGGGTGGAGAGGAGGAAAAGAGAGGGGGAGTGTAGACTGACTGGGGCTTAGAGGAACCTCACGCCACTGGATCAGAGGACGCCAATGTGCAACAACTACTCCAACTACTGCTGCCGCTGCTTTGCCTGCATGCCGCTGCCTGCCTGTCCTCTTAACTTCTGCCATGGCATAGCCTCCTCTTCCAGCTTGCCTTTAATCCACAAAGGAAACGGGCATGTATGGGCACAACCAGGGATCTAGGCTATCGCATCCTTTTCGTCAGTAATTCACAGTCTGAGGTGAGTCGTTGTTCTCTGCTCTTGTTCTCTCCTTTATTTCACCTTTCAGTCTGCAACTGCAAATTGGGGGGAAAGTCAGCTAAATAACCTCTGGAGGAGGAAATCCAGGGGATCTGCTCGCTCTGTGGGACTGAGCACAGGATAAGCCACAGGGAATGTTTTCACTGAAGATTTTCCCTTGTAGTCGGCTGATCAAATATGAAATATGTGTGGCAGATGAGAGGAGCTAAAGCTCGGATTGATTTAATGCTCAGCTGCCTCTGCTGGGGTGAAGTGGTTGAGGGAGAATTTAGACAGCGGTTGCAAGAGACGTTTCAGTCAGTTTTGAAAACTTCAAACGTGAAAAATGTTTATATGTCAGGTATGAGGGAGAAAAAAGTCCCTGCCACTGCTAGCTGACATTCATTAGATCTGGCAGGTCAGGGGTTTTTTGTTTTTTTGGGGGGGTTTCTGACGATTCTGATTCGGATAAAACCTGACTGCCTTCACATACATGGCTAAAACACTGCTGGCGTACAAGGGCTTGCATGATGCTGCATTTCCTCTCACTTTTGCAGCTGAGGGAGCGTTACATAAAAGACACCAAAATCTAGACCAAAAGAGTAACTGCTGAATTGTTGTATGAAGCTGCTGTCCCATGTATGAGAGCAGGTATGCCTGCAGCACAGAGGGTTAGATAATGTGAGCTGAGTATCAGACAGTCGGCTGCATCTGACAAAGATTCTAAACTAAAGACTCATCTAGGTTATTGGACTGGGAAAAGTCGCCATCTCAATACAGATTATTGGAGCATGTGTGCGTCTGTGTACATGTAAACATCTGTGTGAGAGGGAGAGAGAGAGCGAGCATGGGTCGCCTGGAGCCCTCACATCTTCTCTGTCCTTCAGTTGCCACACAAATCGTATGTCACTCCCACTCCCACTCCCCCCCCACCCCCCCACCCCAAACGCTCCTGCCATCGCCATCTCTCCTTCAACCCTATCTCACATCAACGCTCTGATAAAATCTCCCCTCTGCTCTATTTCACTTTCCGCAGACACTGAGAAGATGACTGGAAACAGATGAAGATAGACACACGGAGGGAAAGAGATATAGAGCAAGAGCAAAAGAGATTTTGAGAAATAATAGAGTATAGAGTATGGCAGGAGAGGATATTGATTCATCTTTACAATGAAGGGTGTTATGTGCTGACACTTAAGAGTGACATAAAAAGTGCATACCTGCTGTCCCAGCTTAATTTATGCAATGCAGATGACATTACGCAAAATAAAAGGGTAGGGACGAGAGAAGAACGTCACTCAGGATAAAATAAATGACATGTTGCCCTTCATTTGTCATGGCCTGTCTTCCTTTAACCTTCATGCTGCCTCTATGACATCTGGGCACTGCCGTCCAGGAGTGATGGGCGTTACGGACCCTACGCTACAAAGCTAATCTTTATTTTTGGGCTATCAGTGATATCAGTCTAAACCTCAGCCAGTAATGCTCAAGAGAGACAAAACAGGAAGATCGACTGTTCTGGAGTGTGTGTACAACACCTCTGTGCACATTCACTCCAAATGCAGAGGAACATGAAGATAGAAAGGTAGAACAAAATAACACAACAAAGCTCTTTGTCAAACAGAGGTGTTATGCACTCAACAGAGAGAACTGGCAAGGAGAAATGTAATGGACTTGGCCAGCACAAACAGCATTTCTGGGAACATTTGCCTTCCCAAACCAGTGTGAGAGTAGAGGGGGGGTGTATGGGGAGGGGGTTCCAAAAGAGTGGTGAAGTGGGCATTCGCCTCCCGTGGCCCTGCTCACTGGGAGGGGTACTCATTCATCTAGAAAACAAATTGCTCTCCCATAAAAGAATGACTGCTTTTGGAACAAGCCAGATGTTACCTTTCATGTGCTAATAGGATTATTCATTAAGAGTCTGATTTTTTTTTTTTTTCCCCGGGAGCGCCACAGCAACACCACACAGTTGAGGTGAATCGTGTGCGTCTGCTTTTGAAGAAGAGAAGGTGTTTGTGTGTGTACGTGTGTGTGTGTGTGTGTGTGTGTGTGTGTGTGTGTGTGTGTGTGACTTCCTACGTCTGTTGCATACAAAAGAAGAGGCTTTGCACCTGATCCCACCTGGGTGTTGTTGTCAGTGTGTGCTGGTGTATGTGTGTGTAAAGCATGTGTTCCCCACTGCTTTGCAGTAGGAGCCCAGTCAGCTGGGGCTCCAACAGGCCCAGAGGCAGACGAACAGATGATAGAGTTTTCTCTGGTAAAGAGAAAAAGCACTACAGCATACCTCTATTGCTTTATTACTTTCAGCCCTACAACCAACAGTTCTATTCATTAAAAATTAATCTTTTCATTATTCTTTCAATTAAGAGTTTTGTCCATGAAATACTGAGAAATACTCAATTGATTTTCTCAAGCCCAAGGTGCACTGCTTTGAGCACTGTGTGCACTAGAGGAACAAGCAAACATGTTCCACTTTTGCATGATAAATGACAACTGAAAACAAATCAATCCTCATTAGTGTTGTAAAAAAACTTGAGGTATTATATTATTTTACTCATTTCTTAAATAAATAACAACAACCTCAGTTCCAGGAAGCAGATGGATCCTTCAAGGTTTAGAGAGACTAACCACTTGGGCTTGGATGTGTTTCTACCCTGAAAACATATTCTTCTTTTACTTACTTTACTTATTTTTCAGAGGTGCTCAAACCCCATAAGTTGTGGAGAAACCCATAAAGAGTCATTGGAAAACCTCTGATTGCACCCTAAAGGACGCTGCCTCCATCAGAGCGACAAAACAAGCATTGTAGGAACGGCTGACAGCAGCTGACAAATCAAGACTTCCAAGAAATG
>JAQLOL010000014.1:7208484-7236413 GCA_029783665.1 Naso thynnoides
CATTCTGGGTCTGACATGTTTCGAACTCTACCAAAGCAAAACCGCTCCATCCAAAATCCTTCATCTCACGCTGCCTGTTGCTCACATGCTCTGACAGCCACGTATATCCATCAAGTGCAGCCCTCTCCTGATTGTGCAACCCAGTGTAAAGGTTGTGATGTAGTTCTTGAACACATCATCCAACAATGCATAGCTCGGGGATAAATTTTGCAGCATCATCAGCCTGCACCGGCCAGCCAAACCCAATTAATCACCCTCATGGGTACTTGTTGTCTATTAACACTGTGCATGTGTGCATGTTTTTATGCCTTTGGATTCCTACCCACTCAATGACCTTTGGGAGAGCTCACCTAGTAGCACAAAGGGGGTGGGGTGTATAAATATACCGTTAATGGCACTTTTGGCTTTGCTCTCCCCAGGGAGGCCTGCTGAAATGAGCTCTGCTCTCTTATTTTCTCTTATCATCTCAGTGTGAGTGAGGGGTGGGCAGGGATGAGAGATAGAGAGAGAAACAGATCTAGACAGCATGAGGGCGAGCGATAGGGAGAATTAGGGTGAATTGTTCAAAGGACGCGATGCAGTTGCCCGTGCAACCCATTGGCTGCTTATCGATTGACTCACCTGGGCAGAAAGTAGAGACCTTGAACTTCCGTGCTGCACTGCACGGTCACCCCCACTCCAATAGCGAGCCCCTTAATTAAGATTAAACCTTGCATCAAACTTCACATAAGCTTCCATATATCACTGCACTCATCCTCCTTTAAGACTCTCCCCGTTACCTCATTCTGCGACAGCCTTAAATAACAATATTGATATCAACACCTCTCATATACCTGTCAGAGTGTACGACATTAAAAGGAGTAGATAAGGAGGGGAAATTTATGATAGGGCTTTAATTTTTATTGGTGCAGCACCTTATGGGCAGCATGACAAGAGTTCCTGAGAGAGGGCTAAAAAAATGTCTCTGCTACCGCAAAGAAGAGACAGGAAATGAATGTGAAAGTTTAACCCTACTGAGGAGAAGAAATCCAGTACCTTTGGCAGCAACATCAATGTGAGAAACTTTGATTTATGACGGTTATTGTTTGTTTAAGGGTCGGTCAAAAACTAAAAACAAACAAACAAACAAAAAAACATGTTGCCATTTAGCTTTATATATACTTAGCCCATCCAATTTTTGCCTCTATCCCATTACATTGGATGTAAATGTGTGTGATCTACTGGTATTGTAGACAATTCCCTCACTAGTGGTGTCTCTGTTCATTGTGAGGAAAATTTTAAGAGAACTTTTTAAAATCTCACAAAAATAAATGCAAAATAGAAGCATTTCAAGTAACTAGTTTGGAGTGACTAAACAAGGCTGCAAAGCAGTTTGGACGACATTACACATGGCTGTAACAAACATGGCCTCCTTATTCCATGTCCATAAATAGTAGAAGTAGAAGTTGAAAACTGGAAACAAAACAAGTTGCCTTGGCTGTCCACGTGACAAAAATGGAGAGAGGCTTTAAAGATTTGGTTTCAATCGGGCAAGATGTAATTGTTTTTATGTCATATTAGCTAATTACTGGCCACGTTTAATGTTACCAAGAGCTTATTCTACTATTTCTTCTTTTGGAAAGAGCTGCTAAATATTTGCTAGATCATGATTTATTTAATCTCCCATTTTAAAGGTTAACTTTTTTTTCAAACTATATTGAGAAATTGGGGATGTTTGTTTGAAATTTGTTTGGTATGGAATTTTGCTATTTCCATTAACCATTTCTAATGCAATATTTCAAAAAGCGCATCAAAACACGTGAACTACTGTTCACTTTCATGCTGAGATCTGCAGATTAGAGAAAGAAGACATTGTTTCTAGAAAGATGTGCTGCTGTTTTAAAGGTATATTTTTATTGCATTGAACATCACATATGAAATTCCACTGACTGTCACTGCAATGAAGTGAAGGCAGGAATCTTAAAATAAATATCTCAAAACCTGGCAAACAAACTAAACAAACTACACATCCACATCTGGATACTACTGGTAACGTAGTGTGCTTTTCTGCTGCAATAAATTCAGATTACCTGTGTACCAATGAGACATTTGACACACTGGTAAATTTACCCGGGTAACACCAAGTAAATGAGCAAAAGCATGAGATTGCGACAAATGCTTCCATCAAAGTAAAAGCTAATTTAGTGGGTAGTTGTCTGTAAGTGTGGCTCCTTATAACAACTTGATTGTGAAGGAGAAAGGTTGATGAGGATCAATGCTTTGGTAAATAACAGCTAAAAAAAGGGCTGACATCTGTACAAGGTTTCTGAGACTTTTTTCTGTCCATGCATCAGAGCTGGTCATTAAAAAAAACAGCCAGCAGAGGATTTTCCTTCTTGTCCCTGTCAATGGTGAAGTGAGTCAACAGTTAATTGTAATACGCCATTAATTACAAGGAGAAACACTTGTCAATCAATATGCACATTTCCACATGCTTATCCAATAAAAAAAAAGCCACTGAGCCTTTGAAGCATGTAACCAAATGGTTCTATTCAGGGTCATCACCTGGTCTTTACCTGCCCCGAGAGATGAACGGATCTATAAAAGGAACTCGGCTGGTGACAATATTTTATCTCAGTGACAACTGATTATAGAACGATAGGACACACAGGATATTATACAATGGGATATTGATGGGCTTGAATGTGAATATGACGAAATCAATATCACAATGAAATGAAGACAGACTGACTGTATGAAGCCAAAGCACTGCTGTCCTAAACAAAACTGTCAAATTTTATTGGCTTAGAGAATCCATTAACTTCCAAATGATTCTCAGTTTTTTCAAGTATTAAATGGCTCACGCTGAAAATTTTAACTGTGTGTATCAATAGTGGGGTTTCTCTAAAAAGTAAAAGGGGTGATACTGTGAGAAGTAGAGGAGGGATAGATGTTGTCACTCTGGGCTCCAAGACCCGATGAAAGCTGTTTTTGCTACGTCTTATTAAAAAATAAAATAAAATTAGGGAAGGAAACAAGTAATTTATTATCAAATAAGACCATTTCTAATTTAATTATAGGGTAATGTAATGATTCTGATTAAAATGACCCTTCAGTGCAGCCTTGAAAATCATTCTGCACACTAGTTTGCCTTATCTGACCTCCAATCAGTCAACCACAGCTAATGGTCAACACCACACTCTTTGTGCCCTGGCTGCCGGACACAGGCCACTCAGGAGGGCAACACGACTCCACATCAGCCTCATTTACCTCAGTCCCGCTAACGAGGGACGACAAACAAGATGAGAAAGGAAGGTGCGAGGGAGCAGCTTAACGAGTCCTGTAATTACTCATTCACGACTCTTATCTTCCCCGCAGACTCTCCTATCGAACCGGACAAGACACGGCCAACTGTGACACATGCCGGAACAGCGCATGCATTATTTACAGGTTAGTGGCCATGCCTCTTCAAAGACACGATGATCCAAATGTGCCCTGTCCTTTCTCCTTGAGAGAAAGTGAACAGGTGGATAAAGTACAGGACAGAGTGGAGGAAAGGGGGTCAGGGATGCAAGACTAATGTGGATGCTGTTAATGAGCACATGGATACATGTGACATTTTCGCACCATGGCCTCTCTCTGAGTCTATACATCTCTGTCAGCGTCTCCATTTTCTCTTCACAACCCATCGTTCACTGAAGGGGTGTGCAGCAGGGGTAGGTTCAGCAGGATTTGGAGACAAAAAGGGCACAAGATTGAAAAGGACAGCAGATACATAGAATGAGTAAGCACAGGGCTGCAAGAGGTGAAATTAATTACCATCAAAACATCATGAAATATCATCACTGTGTGCGGTTGCCAAGCCAACTGAGCCTCTGCAGACTTTCAATTTCAGCTTGATTTATTTAACAACCTGTGCAGACGTGAGTGTAAAGTCATTGGTCTACCAAGGTGTTATCTCCTTACGAAGGCGTGTGTGTCACTAAGTACGTTTTGCTGCCTTGTTCCTTTGTGTGTGAATGTGTTTGTGTGTGTGAAAAGATGCTGAGAAAGGGACTTGATTCATGGATTAATCAGTTGGCAGGGAATTTTTTGGCATCAGTCTTGATGATTGTTTTGGTGGCTTTTCAAGAACAAGTGACAGCACAGTGTCTGCTTTCATCTTGTGAGTTGTCAGGATTTGCTGTAAAATGAATCTCTTTTATTTATTTATTTATTTCTACTTTTTTTTTCATTTTAAGGCTAAGCAAATTACAAATGAGTCACAAACAAGATGTTAGATGAACAGGACAAAGAA
The DNA here is from genome assembly GCA_029783665.1 of Naso thynnoides. NCBI lineage: Eukaryota > Metazoa > Chordata > Actinopteri > Acanthuriformes > Acanthuridae > Naso > Naso thynnoides. Next base: position 7,212,761 of record JAQLOL010000014.1, read on the forward strand.
TGCCTCGAGAGGCTTTAACGAAGCACAGCAGTGCTTCGAGGAAAATGCTTACATCAGCAGTTAAAATTAGAATCCGATGCATATGGAATTTTTGAGGCCGCTGCCAATATTAGGGAGCAAGAAAATTCTGATATCTGATACATCGGAATGTGGGTGAATTTGGTTATCAAGAACTTGAGACAAAGATGTATAACTGAGGCAGGATATCTGACATTTTAACTAACTTTATTCTAAACAACAGTGCACTGAGCAGAAAACGCTTCACCTATTAATTGTTAAATAACAGACTGCCATCTGCTGGACAAAATATATGACTACACCATTTTAAAAATCACTAGTCCAAGCATTTTTAAGGCCTTTAAGACATTTTTAATGACACATATCTGAGAACAGATACGCTGATGTTGATATATTTGCAATTGGCCAATATCAGCCGAATGTGCCAATATTATCAGCAAACCGATATAATCAGTCAGGCTCTGTTAAACAAGCCTTAGGTAACGATGCTAATGTGCTTATATTTAACAGATAAAATCTTTATCATAGTATCATCTTACAGTTCAGCTCATTCAATGGGAATGCCATAGCTTTTGTGGGTATTTGGCCACAAACCAAAGTAGTGGCCAAATCTTCCAGATTCAAGCCTGAATATCCTTATTTAAATGTCATGTCAATTTATCCATTATTATTTTTAGAACAGACGATGTGAAACAGTGCGGGGTCGGCTAAGAGTACACAGTCGGCGGCCCTGACATACCAGCAAAGCCTTGCAGGTCTTGAAACTTTTGTCAGATCGGGCTTCCCTCTTTGATATTCAATGAGCCTGACAGTCTTCAGGCCCTGTGGGGCCTCTTTGCTCACAGTTAGAATTGCATGACACAACCTGTAAGTGCATATCTGTATGTGTGTTTGGCTGTTTCTCTGTTTTCTGCTTGGAAAAAGTATAATTCCAACAGTCAAAAAGAACAAGGGAGGCAGAAAGATGAGAGAGACGAGAGATTTAAAGAGTAGGAGGGTGAGAGGGGATCAATAAAACTGTTTTTAGTGGACACTGCTGCTCCACTCAGTCGGCGCTTTGCCTTTGATGAGCCATTTAAATCATTTTCTATCTGCTGCTCTCAATAACTGATAAGCCACCAGCCAAACTTCAATCGGCTCCTAAAAAAATGAAGGCGCGGGGACAGCTGCGATGTTCAAGCCGAGGAAGGTGCATCTTGTTGTAAAGCGGAGTCTGTTTAAATTGCGGTTGGTTCCGTGCACAGCCGTGGGGTGAACGACAACAAGAGTCGCTTTTACAACAATTCGATGACAGCAAGATGAAGTGAGGTGAGCTGAATTATGGTGCATGATGTGAAGGACACAGGAGGAGCACAACACGACATGGAATTAGGAGGCAATGGGTTGAGTACGGGGTTGAAGGAAAGATGAAATGGGACAGACTGCTGAGATGGTAGTTTGCCTGGTATTTTCAATTAGTCAGCATCACATTTAATGCCAACTCCGTGCGATTGAACCCTGAGGAGGAGAAGACTCTGCTCCCTCTGGTTTACCTACTTTCCATCCTCTCTGTCTGAATCGGTGAGCACAAACTGAAGCTTGATGGCTTTGTGTAAATGTAAAAATATGAGCAATTTCATTGTGAGTTCTTTTTTTTTTTTTTTGTCACGGAACTCTTGGCAGCTCACAGTGTACCTATACTAATCAGTGGTGTGTTGGGAAAGGTGTTCCATTTAAATGTTGCCATGACCTGAATTCCTAATGAGGGATTCAAATATGCAAATCCAGGCTGGAATAAAAGCCATAATCAACCGGGCTCACTTCAGTATCTGCCAATTATAAATACATGTCAGCAGTGAGGAACATAACTGTCTTATCTGGGTTTTTCTTACCTGTTTTGGAAACTAACTGAGTACCTTGTGAGGGTGTCACAAAGGAAGGAGTGGCTGTTGCTCAGAAGGCAGAGCTTACCATCCCCTTATCAGAAAGTCACTGGTTTGATTCCTGGTTCCTCCAGTCTGGATGTCAAAGTGTACTGAGCCTGTACTTTAATTGGTGTGTGTCTGTTCCTGATGGGCAGGTTGGTCCTAGGGGTGGTGATGGAAACCGGTATTGAGGATTATGACGATAATAAAAATTGTGTAAAGCGCCTCCAGAATCATTTCCGTTTCTGTTCATTCTCCTTTTGTCATGCTAGGTGGTGCTATTGCACCTAAACACAGGTTTCCATCTGCCATCTTTAAGTTTACTTTTTGTTGTATCCTTCTGGATAGTTATGGTTACAGACTTTCCCCACCTCTCTTTAGTTGATATATGATAGAATTCTTTTGCCAATCTGGTATGGTTACAGCCTTATTTGGCACTTTTTATGGAAGCCCAAGCCTTTACTGTATGTGTGAGTGTATGTGAATACATGAATGTTGCCATATATTGTAAAGTGCTTTGAGCGGTAGACCAGAAAACTGCTGTAAAAGTAGTATTTTTTGACAAAGTTTGGTTAAATGGGTCAGTTGTCTTGGTTGGTGCGGATCATGCAAACACAATGACAACTGTCTTTAAACAGATGCTATATTAACATCAGAACTCCGATTTGGCTTGCGAGACCTGCCACAATCAATTGAAACGCTTCAAATGCAGAGGAAGTGCAGAAAAACAGAAACTCAATAAAAAAAAAAGGAAGGCTCGTTTCTGACAAACCTTGTCGGGGCCTGGCAGGGTTTCAACTCGACAAAGGGCAGAAATTTCAAAGTGAGATGTTTGAAATCTGTTAAATTGATCTGAGTTCTCCTTTAAGAGACCCGCTGGGTACGGAGAATTGTGTTGATTGGACACAGAATCAAATATAGCAGTTGCATTCACACAGGCAGAAGGATTAAATGGCAATCTAATTACTTAGATCTCCATGAAAACAACCTCTCTGGAGGTGGAGGAGCACAAGATAGGAGGCAGAGCTGTAAGGGAACGCACGCTGAATGTGGGAAGAATGGTTGTCTATGATATCTATTAGGATTTTTTGTGAATGTGTTTGTGTCTTTGCGTCAGGGCCAAACTCCTAACTCCTGTGTTTATGACGAGGCGCATGACTAGAGTGGACATATGGGTCCATAAATCATTTTAACGCTGCCCGATGAGGAGCCAGCCATGCACTCTTCAGCATAATCAATTTGTCCAGGAGTATATGGCATCATCTCAGAGCCTTTCCTTAGCATAACAACAGTGCCTGATCAATACGGTGCTGTAGTCTATGGAAACGGACTTCAAACAGAATACACGAGCTGCTGTACTCTCTTGTCCTTGTCTGGTCTCACTTTGCTCATTTTGAACCGTCCTCCCTTTCTTTTATCCTCCCTCGCAAACTTTCTCACTCTATCTCACCGGTTCCTCCGGAATATGTTATCTCCTCCTAACAGCTCACAGTGTGTGTTCAAATGAACTGGGGGATCCGATGCTTAATACATTGCGCATAGCACTAAAACAGAATAGGAGAGAAAGGGATGAAGAGATTATTGCAATTCATCCCATTTTGCCCGATGATGTAATATCTGTTCCTGAGTGGAGGATGACAAAGAGAAGAAGTCAGAGAGTGAGCATGAGAGACAAATACAAGGAGACGATACGGAGGAAGAAAATGAGACAGACGGGATGGTGCAGAAAAGCCGGGGATTTGAAATGCATTCCACTTATTTTAAGTCCACGAGTGTTAAGCTGTGATGCGTCTTTACGCAGAAACCCGATAATCTCATTTTCCTCACACAGCTTTTGAACGGGCTAATGTGCTGATCAAACAGAGAGATAGCTTTAAGTAGCTGTGATTAAAGAAGTTGATCAGGGAGGTGCCCACAGTTGGGTATTATTGCTCATAATGGACAGCAGTTGCGTCCAATCCATTTAATTTTGTCAATAGCTTGCATGTGTTGCGTTTAATTCGGAAGCAGGGAACCAGAGCTGATCATTAAACTATCTGACGATAAAACATTCTTTGAATAACACAGCCGAGTGCAAACATAACAGAAAAGACAATAAAAAATGGAATGGGTGTTTAAAAGGAGGAAAAAAAATCTCCCATCTATTGTGCGAGGCTATGAAAATCAATTAAGCGTTGCTAAAGGCTGCAGAGCTGATTACATTATAACATATGGAAATTATTGAGCAGCAAAGCTGTCCTAGTGCACGACTCTGCTGGGAAGATATCTCTTTCTGTGCACGCATAATGAGGTTTCCCAACATGGTGGCAAGCTGGTTACCATAGCTACAAGATGGATATTTGGTGGGACAGACAGTGCGAGGGGACGGCGAGGACAGTCAGGAAGAGTACATCCACATGAAAGCAAGATAAGAGAACCGAAAGAAAGGAAGGGCGAGACAAGGAGACAGGGAGACAATGAGGGCGATATCCAGAGATAAAGACATACTGATATTTAAAGTGGGGTAAAGGGCAGGTGTCAGTGTCAGTGACACTGAGCTTTTTTTTTTCTTGTATAAACACTTTTTGGAGAGACAGGAAAAGAGTGGGAGTGACTGAGAGAGAGATAGATAGAGAGAGAGAACGAAGAAATCAGAACAAGTCGGGGGAGAGGTTAAAGACTGGGAAGGTCCGAAGTGCCTTCTTCAATTTGTTTCAATTCAACGACCTACTCCGGGGAGGGGCAGCTAGGGGACAGGAAAACGCAGACGCCGCTTCGCTTTTCAGCAAAAAAATCTCTGTGTGGAGCGCAGCATCGTGGCCCGTGACAATTTCATTAGGAGATGCTGATATCTTGGACGGGTATAGACTAATAAATCTTTCATTAAAAGGCCTTTGGAGTATGTTTCAAAGACGAGATGATTATCTTTTCACTCTGCCTTTTTTCCAAATGAAACTACGCCAAGATTTCTTTTTCTTGTTGGTGATATTTAACTTTTTTTTTTTTTTTTTTAGCTCTGCTTTTCCAGAATCACAGGCCACTTTATCCCTGTGCTGTACAATTCTCCTGGTGGAGTGAAAGCCACATTTTGCACAAGAGTGGCACATTTAATCAAAGACTAAATTCAGCTTCACACAAATAGCTCTGGCTAAGATAAAATAAACTACCAGGACCGCTTCTGGGTTTTGCACATCACAAATCTCCAGGTTGTTCAAATATGTGGCGCTGAGCATCTTTGAAAGAGTGTGTTCAAGGATTTTGTCTGAATACAATACAGCTATGAAGCTTTATTAAGCCTGAAAAAACACTGAGACGACGCACTATTATAGGAAATACAGAACCTCAGATAAACGTAGCTTCACATACATGGCATTAAGCAGGATAAGTGTTTGGTAAATGTATCAGGAGAGGCATTTCAACATGCTTAGCTGACATGTGCATCGTCCTCGTTTCTGCTCATGAGCTGGGATGACTGCGAGAACTTTTGTCTTTTGAAAATCATGTCATGACATTTCGTTGCACTGGGCAGAAACGAGGCAGAGAGGGAGGGATTGGCATGCAACAAAGGTCGAAGCACTGAGGACTAGAACTTGCAATGTTCACAATATTGCTCGAACCATTTATGTAGTGGCAGCTCTCACAGGTTAATCCCCTGCTTCTGCCATTTACTCAGGCTCTGAAACGACAGCTGAAGTTTAAAGAGAGCTTTAGAAGTGCCTTTTCCCATCAGAAAAATGACAGTGTTGCTTATTTGCTAGAAACATATGTTCTCCTGACAGAAACCTCTTGCAGTTTGCAGAACTGTTAACTGTCCTCTCTCAGTAAGAGACATAAAAGGAGCTTTATTGCATTGGTGTCAACAGTACGAGTGTTTGGCAGAGGGCATATGGGCTGTTGACGCTGTGCACACCTGATATTAAAATCCATCCTGGGTGATCAAATCACAGGTGGACCACTCGAACTACAGTTGTGAAAGTATACAGTGCACCCTAATGCATCTTGAGGTCTGATTGTCCAGGTCACATTTGTCTGGGAAGATAAGTTCGTTATATTTAAGTTGGACAAGTAAGCCTAAAGTAAATCTTACGTTACTGTATAGTTGGGCAAGACTGATGCATTGGTTCGCAGATATAACTGGCCAATATTGGCCTAATGCAGATAGATGAGTTTCAGTGTATATACTCCTTGATGTGTGCTTAAGTCAGAAAAAATACATAGACTAGCAATTTAAAATGCACTGCTATTTAATAAGTAATAAGAGAAGTGTTTACTGTTTAGTGCACTGATGTTTGGAAAAAGTTTGTTAAAAATGTAAGATACCTCGCTCCATTACATATCTTGACACAAGTATTTGATAACCACATTCAGCAGATTTTATATTATATTATATTTTTTATACAATATCGTCTGATTAAGTGGTTATTGAAATTCTTCTTCTCCCTTATATTGGTATTGTCATCTGCCCTAAATACCCCAAAGCCCTACACTACAGTAAACCTACAGGGGCACTGCAAATTTAAATGCATTAATAACGTACAGGAAACTCTCAGAGTGTAATTGAAAATACAACTTGTTTGTAACATTAAATTGCTTTTTTAATCAGTTTAAATTGCTGTGAGTCCGCGCAGGACAATAACTCCAAGCAATGGATGCACAGCAGCATTAGAGGCTTACACTGAAGAGCAAGGAAAATCCTCTCGCTGTTACACTGTGTCTGCATGTGTGTTGGTGTGTGTTAGAAACACATCCTGTAAAACTCAGACAGCATTAAGCCCAAGTTCCTCCCCAAAGATGCCCAAAAAAGGCACAGCGAGGTCTCTCTGTGCCTTTAAAATGAATTAATACAAGGTTTTAAAAGAGAGGAAAAGGCACAATGAACTGCTCAGCACCCTGCCTCATCAATGACACCAGCACACACTCATTACGCTCTGATGAACACATAGCCATTGATCACAGAATCCTTTGATGCTGCTCTACAACAGTTGTTTAAGCTGCGAGAGCATGTTAATTTTGCAGCACATGAATTAGGTTTAATAAGTGAACTCGAGTCTGACTCAGAAGTCATCCTGATCTTATTACACATCATGACCCGGAGGCTGTGTTCACATGTAGTTCACTTCCCTTGGGCCTTAACAAAGGAGGGGAAAAAAAAAAAAAAGCACTGGGCCCCACTGATGAGATTTTTGTGCCCAATGCTGATACCGATATTGGGGAGCGAGAAATTTCCTAAAGCTATTTTATCTACAGTATAAATGATGTCAGCTGAATGTCATTATTAAATATATGCAGGATATCTTTCATTTTAAAGAAAAATTCTAAACATCAGTGCACTGAACAGTAAACACTTCGCTCATTAGTTATTAAATAATGGACTGCCCTCTGCTGGACAAACTACATAATTACACTATTTTCAATTACTAGTCCAAGCATTTTTTCCAGTCTTAGGAAAAACTTTAATATCAGCACATACTGAAGAACATATACGTTGATGGTGATATCTTTGAGGGGCCAATATCAGCCAATATCAATATCAGGATTTGGCAAACCAATGGTTGGGCCCTAAAAAAATATATATATCTGAAAATGTATTTATAGAGCATCCTAAGATGAATAAAAATGAACAGTAAGAGAGCATCGGTAAAGGAATCAGCCATTGTAAGACAGTGAAATGAGAGTGAATGTGAAACAGACTGGAAACAGTCAACAACATGAGTTAAAAGCATGATATGAGCTGATTTTAAGAAGGAATTTCAAATCAATTTACATGAACTTTAAAGGGGCTATTCAGCAGAATGAAGGTCACATTCTAGGGTGTAGAGCAGGATAAGGAGGTCTCAAACTATTTTGAGATCCACAAAAATCTTGAAAATCATCCAAAATTTTAATCACAAGGAGGTTTGAAAAAAAAAATAAAATAAAAATAAATAACCTGGTCTCTTTTCTTGCCAAAAGCCTTGACGCTGAATTTTTAAACAGTTGTGTGCCAGAAAGACTTTGAGTACTTTTTTTGTGTAAAGAGAACTGCAAAAGTCTGTGTGAAAATACGTTAAAGCATGAATTATTGTGTATTTTCTGTCTTCAAAGCAAAGTTTTCATTTTGAATGAGACATCTCATGGCAAATCTCTCTACCCAAGCATCAAAAAACTAATTTTTATTTCAAAATAAGAAACCACCACTTGTGTGCAGGGCTTAACATCTGAAACAAACCCTTTTTTCAAAGTTTAGCGAACCAAACATGAAGGGGAATGTTTAAGTCGGTCAGGTTCATGCATATAAAGGAAATCTTGCTCCACAAATGAATACGATTTGTAAATGTGGTGTCCCGGACTGTCAAGTAACTCAGTATTTGCTCAGTTTTAGCAATCTATCTTCCAAGAGTTTTAAGTGATTTTTCATTTGTTTTGTCTGTACCTAAAACTTTCTTTAATTACATACAAATAACTTTATAGTCTAAGACATACTGAGTATGAATTTCTCTACATTTATAGATTTTCTATGGTGGCTTGCCTTTACACCCTGCCCACTTGTCTTAGATCTATTACCTCCTTTCAATTCTGTAAGAACTTTATTTATCTTCAAACTTGCTCTTGCTTCTGAGATATGGAAAAAAATTATATCTCTGTGTAGGTGCATAAAAATGTATGTATATAGCTTTATGAGCACATTTTCTGGATGCATTTAGACATTTTAAGGGGAATTGATGGGTGTTGGAGACACTGTCTTTGTATGTGTGAATGTTTTTGTGACTGTTCTGCTTCATGTAGAGTCTTTCGTATTAAAGACCCCCAGTGAAAATGACTTGGTTCACTTGAAGTGGTTCATCCTTCTGACAAATGTGATAGAAGTCTTCATGAAAACAAATGTAACTTCAACAGACTTCACACAAAGTGAAATCGATTTATATCAGTGTGATTAACAGTCCCTGATTTATTGCTAATAGCTGCAGTGTTCTTGGCCTCCATGTAAAGGCCTGAGTCAAACAAATGCAAAGTGCTGAGTGTCTGGTTCAGCACACTACATTCACTCTCAGTTACTTACAGACTCCCACGTTTGTGTCTGTTCTATTCTAGCTGATGCCAAAAGAATCTGTACATAATAAAAACTGTCATATTTTCCTGAGACACTTTTTTGAAAATGTCTAACCTTCAAATCCTCATGAGTAGAATATGCACCCACAGCTCACCTATAACACTAATCGTTACCAACAGCCAGTCATTTTTGTAAAGGAATTCCACTCAATGTAGATTTTCTCATCTAGCCATTCTGAAAAGACGTCTCTGTGCTGCAGCAGGCGATCATTACTGATGCTTTGTGTTTTAATCGGAACACGCAGCCTGCTGCACTGCCCAGCTCACCTTGAGGCTTCATAATCTCTCACAGTGGTAAACGGTAGCGCCTTTGCCAGACAAGCAGCAGCATTTGTGGAGCAGATCCTGCTGACGTTATGTAAGCCCGTCCGTCAGGAGTCCCCACCAGCCCGACTCAGGCTAGTGGCTGAAGGAAGCTTTAGCAGATTAAAGTCGCCCTACACTTACCACAGCTAAGGCTGTAATCTGAGGTTCACTTAACAGAACCTAGCAGTCAGATGTGCGTGGGCGTGTGGGATTACAATGATGGCTGGGCCAGATAAATCCCCCAGCACCCTGGGGAAATAGGGAAAAGGAGGCCTCTGTGCTCGGGTGTCTGTGTGTGTGTGCAGAAATTAAACCTTTATGCATCCGTATTACCTTTCGCTGATGCTGTACTATTGTGCCGGAATCAAAGCATGTAAACCAAAATCCTAAAAAGGCTCACATCAATATCTGGGCTCTGGTCGCAGTCGTAGCAAAGCAAATGATTGTGGATCAACACTTCTTCTACTGACCCAGCTCGCCTCATGGGGAAATATACTAATGGGCTTCCCTCTTGCTTTATGAATCAACAAAAAGAATGCAAATAATATAACAGCAGCTGCAGGAGCAGCAGCCAGATGCAACAACAGTGGAAACAAACAATAATAAAAAATCAAGAGATTTTTCTGGGTAAAGGATGAAGTAAGTGACAAATGTAGGTCACTTTACAAGGCTGAGCAGTGCTGTGACAGATGCTTGTGCACAGGTCAAGTGAGAACAGACCAAAATGTAGATACTTAATATGGTTATACAAGCCAAGATTGAAAGAAGCGAGAAGGGGATAGAAAAATAGAGTTTCAGTGTGGGTGAAGGCAGAAAATGCAGGAAAACTTGTCAAATAAGAGCCACATTTCAAATAAGGACTGAAACTGCAGCCTGTTCAATGAAGTCAATGCAGGTTCAAAATAAAAGAAATAATATGAGGGCAATCAAGGTACTGGTATATCAAATTACAGGTTTCTGAACATGACGACTCATTTACTTTTCCACAGCATTTGTGTACAATATCATTGTCGAGCTATACTAGCCAATCTACAGCTGTGAATGTTGGAGGAATGCTGGTCTTACTCACTGGTTCATTAATTCTGACTAATTCTGCAAATATTTCAAAATAAGCGCCATCCTGCAAATGGCAGGGATTGTTATTGCTTGATGGGCTTTATTGTGACTTGTGATTATAGTGTTTCAGTTGCATTAACAGCAGCAAGCGGCAACAGCAAATTAACACAGAAAGCAGCAGGGAGAGCAGAGAACAGGGAGGTTTTGTGCTAAAATACAATAAAATGTGTGATAGATTATGTATTATTATAGCAGTTGGATGAGACAGTGGTAATAGCTGCTGTTTAAGCTGAATGTGCGTCTCTGTTCCTGTGCTGCAGTGTGGAGCTGGACTTCAAGCAGCAGGAGGACAAGCTGCAGCCGCTGATGAAAAGGCTTTGCCCTACGGAGGACGGCCACTTCCCCTCCCTGCCTTACCCCCAGGAGGCCTTCACCTCCACCCCGAAACGCAAGTCCAAAGCTGACTCCAAGAAGCACGCTCGCTGGAAACTTTGGTTCCTGTGAGGACACAGGGACTGTCTCCTCCCTCACCACAGATGCACAGGATTTAAACGTCCGTCTGGTCGTCAGCATTTGTTTGCTTTATCCATCGTCTTCTGTTTTACCACATCTACTTGGCTTTTCCATGGACCTGCTAACTGCTGGATACAGACCCAGCTTCTCCAAGATGACAGGATGTGTAATGGGACACAAGCGTGGATTCCATGGAAATTTCACAATGTCATGCTTACCAAAAATGGATTCAGAGTTATTTTGAACTAATTTCTTCAAACAGGGTGTGAAATTACACCAGGGCATCATATCTGGAGATCAGCAAGGTGAGACGACGAATTTGATTTCCCACTGTCTATTCGCATACATTTTTTCTAGCTGATGTCTACGGGGTCCCATTCTATGATAATGGTTCAGCGATCGTCACACTTTATATTCACGAGTCGGGACTTCGTCTTTCTTCCCAGCCTCCAGGAGAGGCTGGCCGGTCAACCACGACGCCCTGAGGTCCACATCAACAGCATATCACTGTACTGCAAAGCACAATTAACACTCTTCAGGATACATTTTCTCCAGAATAATTAAAAAGAACTATTTTGAGTATTAACTCACATATGTAGATCACCGACTAATCAAAACACTCTGAAGACTTTCATAATAAGTAAAGAAGAGAACTAAGGGACAAAGAAGTCAGAGATGTTTATTGGAATTCTTTGATCAACTTTCTATCCGTCGCTCAAATGTCTCCTTGACTTGACTGACTTCGAAGTAAAGAATGAATAAATAACACTTATTTTCTTAATACTATTTGCAAAGTTAGACGTCCATGTACTTTTTTCTATATAAATATATATCTATATACACTCACTTCAAGGTTTAGTAGAATATATTTATTTGAGCTGCTGTGAAAGGGGCTGTGCATTTGAAGAACTGCAGTGAAAAGGAGGTAAATAATTTCTGATTCTTAATTCCTTCTCATGCATCAAACTAGGTTCTTACTAACTTCACAATGCATACGTTGACTGAAAGCCAACACCCTGAAGAAAAGAGGAAATCCATACAGTCAAACTTCATCAGCATGAAACTATAGAGAGTTCTGGCTCTTAAAGGGATAGTTCACCCAAAATGAAATTCAGTCATTAGCCGCTGACCCTCAAGCTGATGCAAGGTCCGGGGAAGTTTTTTAATCCACATTCACTGCCGGAGTTTCACAGAACAAAGCCATTGCAGTCATCTCCCAAACAATTGTAGTGGATGGTGACCAGGTTTCCAATGTAAAAAAAAAAAAAAAAAAAAGCCTAACAAATCCATAAAATGCCTCAATACTGCTTGCCTGAAGCAATCCAAGTGTCCTGAAGTCCTGAAATGCCAGTTCGTTTTGAAAAATGTCACTAACACCATGTTTTCATTCTCACTGTTCACTGTAGTCTGTGGCTTCTGAGATGGGAGCCATGTTCACAAGTGCACTGCACCCTCTGAAGGTCATGCAGGGACCGATAACTAACGATATCTGTGGACCTGTGTTTGCATGCTACCACAAGTCTGGTGTAAGCCGCAGACGCCAGGACACGGGACTTGCCCTCCAATTGGCCCTTTAGATACCGTGAGCTCTTACTGGTCTTACCATGCGCCACTGCACAAGCCTCAGACGGTGCGTTTGCAATCTCTAGAATCTCTAGACTCAAGTGAACAGTGAGGCTAAAAACATGGCATCAGTGATGTTTTTCAAAACAACTTGGCATGTCAAGACTTCAGGACATTTGGATTATTCAGACGAGGAGTATGGGGGCTTTTTAAGGATTTATTATGTTTCGGGTTATTTAACATTTGAATCAAAGTCACCATTCGCTGCAATTGTTTGGGAGATGACTGCAGGTCCTTTTTCCTGTGAAACTCCAGCAGTGTTTTGTGGACTAAAAAATTTCACCAGACCTTTTATTGGCATGCAGGTGAGTAGAAAATAACTGATTTTCCATTTTTGTGTTAACTTTCCTTTAAAGATAATATCTGTTTTAGTTCCAAAACCAAGAATCATAAATAATGTTGGTTCTTAGCACATGACAGGTAACAGAAGATAGCTGATTGTAATGCTGAATGTGCCACTTCTGATCACAACCAGGGCTTCTACAGTGCAGGGTGGCAGGCGTGTAGCCTTGCATGCTTTTTACAACATTTGGATTTTGCAGGAGATTTTCTAGCTTTTAAAAGAAATGATTTTTAAAAGAGAATAACTTAAAAAAAGTTGCTTTGTTTTACCCCTTTTTTGTTTTGAAACTACTTGCTCCTGCTCATCGCTCCTCATCTATTCGACTGTAAACTAAAAACTCATATAGTGACTTCACACAGGGTTCAAAGACTTTGTACAGGCAAAATAATAAATGCATTTAGTATATATAAATTATATGTTGTAAAGCATCAAATAGGGCTAATACTATTTGAATGAGTGGGAAAGCAGCCAACATTGAATAGAAAAATGACATTTTGTTTCAGCCTCTGCAGGATCATAAAATCAAAAGCCAAAAACACTGCCCCAAAACACAGGAAATGCGCCAAAGTGGATTCAAGGGCATAAAACAAGCATCTTTATATACTTTCACAATACCGAGCATAATACCAGACATCACCAGTTCAGCTCTCACAGGCTCCAACATGCTGCCTTCTGTTGGCTACATGTGATTAACACCCTCACCCTTCTACATGCCAGGTTGGTTTCTTTCAGTAGTTAACGCTGTAGCATCGAGAGGAAACTAGATGTTTATCTGTATACCTTAAAAGAAGTGCAATTGATTTATTATGTGCAATACTGTGTATTTTATACTGTTTTTTTAAAAAAGAGAAAAGAAATAAAGATATTTAATATGCAAAATACGAAAAATAAAAACAGACATACAGAGCTCTCGAAGTCTGAAGAACACCGAGTATCATTTGCGTAGAATTGTGAGGAGCACAGCAGGATGTTATTCGCTGTTAACAGCAGTTTAGCAGTTCATGTTCGCCCTGAATTGTGATCTCTGAATCATCCAAAGTCAGATTCACTGGCTGTTTTCGAAACTGCACGCTATTCTAGCAGTGCATACTGATTTGGCCAAAAAGCAGTATGCAGTATGCTGCATGTAAACACAAGCAAAATCTGCAGTATGACAAACAAATTCTCGAATGTACGATGATTCAGAGGAAATCCCCAGTATGCATCCGAACAGTCTAATTAACCTACAGTTTTTCACAATGCAATGTGCTGCAACGTCACAACCAAAACCCGGCCAAGCATTTGTTTCTTAAAACTTAATGAAAAAAAAAAGGAAAAAAAAATCGATATTGATGCTGATTTGTGTGAATTTGCATTCTGGGTAACCTGCCTGTATACTACAGTGTGAACAGATAGCATACTGATCATTCATTTCGTGTTCAGTATGTAGTATACACAGTGGTTAAGCGTAAGCATAAGCTGTTCCGAAAACAGCCATTGATTCTGGAGGGATATTTTAATTTCATATATTTTGATGAATTTTTTTCAGTGCTTTAAGCACCACTAACAGAACGTAATTCACCTAAATTGCAGTGGGGTGTCAGCAGAAAACATGAAGCAAACCAAAACTGAAAATATCTGCATGGCTGCTTCTTTGGTTGACTGAGGAAACATGTTTTTTTGTGTGTAATTTGGGTGAGCTAACCCTGTTATTTAGCATTTCATATCAGCTTAATTTGAAAAATCCTGCATGCGAAAACTCTTCGATCTCCTGTGATGAAAAGCAGGGGATAAGGTTGAAAATCCACCTGGAATCAGCCTCTGCATCTCTTTGATGTGCTAAGGTGGCACAACACGAGGGCAGAATACAACAGAGAGATAAGCAGCAGAGAGGCTTCTGGTGCAGGACGTCAACCTGCTTTAGAAACTGCCCCTGTTTCAAAGCTTACACTTGCAGCCCAGTCATCCTTTCTTTAATGCCGTCTATGAACTTTAGGGCACGTTCACCCGTTGGCATGCAGGCGTGTACCTGCTTAACGTTAGCACACAATCCAGAGAGGCAGAGGTAAACTGGGAACAAAGCTTTGAGCAAATGCCCCTGAGATGAAAAGTCACCCTCACATGGATGCAAGAAGGTGCTGGAACCAATCTTGCTCGAGGGCAGCGCTGCCCCCTCCTCTCATCCATAGAGGGGCCATCGCAGTGAGGCTTCCCTCAGCTCTGCAGTACTGAGGGAACAAACAAGATGCCCGCTGTACCTTCACGTCTCACACTCTTACACCCTTTAACCGCAGTCCTCCTGTGTTTTTGAAGCTTCACCACGTGAGTCCCTGTGGTTTTCACAAGGTGTTGACAGCAAGCACAAATCTGACATGAGTTGTCGTCAGGGTCGATAAACCCAAGAGGACGCTCAGTCAAAGTTTCTGTGCCGGGGAGAGAGGCGCAGTGAGTGAGTGATAAGTGCATGTTGGGCATTATGATGCAGTGCCATATCTCACTATGCTTCTTTTCTGTAAGAGCTCTGCAGCAGTCTGGCCAGCAGGAACGAGTTAGAGAAAGGACAGAAAAGGGAGAAGCAAACAGAAATATTTGGACAGAAACAGACACAACGACAGAGAGATAAACAGAGTGAGCGATACAGAGAGAGAAAAGATACACACAAGGACGGGATTCTGATCTAAATGGACCTTCTGCAGATGGCTTTGTTGCAATCTACTCGAGAGTGAGTGCATGCATCAAAGATGGAGCTCCAGCCCCTATTGCTGGTCAGCCCCATACTGTCAATCAATATCAGAGTCCTTCTCTGCAGCTTTCCACTCAGTTCTGTCTGCACACTGCAGGAAAATCATCAGGATAGCTGAGAAGCAACGCAGCCAACCTGTTTTCAGACTACCCTCAAAACTGCAGCTATGAAAAGTTCAGAAGGTTAATTATGTCATTTTAAGAGAAAGGTAACTGTCCATCAATGTCTCAAACTTATCCTCATATCTCATATTTCGGCATTGCAGACAACACATGACAAAATATGTAAAGGTCAGCATGGCTAACATGGCAGAAAAAAAGGAAGGCTTGTTTCATCGGTCTGGGTGCAGAAAAAGTGTGTGACACACTGATTTTTCCAGCAACAGCGGCAGCCTCCTTTCCATGTGTAGCTGCAAGGAGCTTAAACCAGAGGAAATGTAATTCAAGGACGTAAAGGTAAAACTCGGTAATTTCAGCAGGGACAGCCAAAATGTTTCTGCTACTATCCTAAAGTAAATGAATTCACAAGGACTCATATCAACCTGTGTGAGGATGGACATGAATATAAATACACAGTCTGCTGGGATGTCCAACGAGGCAAACGTGCGGCGATGCTGTGTCCAAGTTGCTAACAGGCGCAGCACTGCAATGACAACAAACAACAAAACAGACGCCCCCGAGCCGTCACTGTGATCACTCTCATCAACATTCTGTGTCCAACACCGGGAGAGAGGATGGAGACGAGAGGAGTGGGGGGAGGCAGAGTAGAACGTTAATGCATAAATCTAAATGTAAGAGGCTGCCACTCACAGGAACAAGGTCGGCGGTTGGCTGCAGTGTTGTGTGAGCAGCGGCGCACAATCTGCCTGCAGAGTAGGCAGCAGCACCCAGCAGCAGCAACAACGGTCCTCTTATTAGAGAGCGACGACACTTCTGGCAGCGCTAACTGGGTCTCATGGCTATTCAAAATTCACACACACCTTATAGATCATCAAATAGTGATTAAGGGGCCTGCTTCAAATACAAGTTCCGTCTTACGCACTGTATAATGTACAGCGTTTGAATAACAAAGCCACAGTGCCTTCAGAAAGAAAAGGCTTTGATGTGACCTCTACATTTTGCCAGTAAAAGGACACACTGCACACTCAGGCTAAATATTATGCAGCAGCAAGAAATGTCAAAGCAGGCAAATGCAGTCAATGGCCGGCCACATATACAGGCAGGGGTCAGCAGGGACAATAGCAATCTGTGCATAAGGAAGTGACATGAAGTAGAGGGCGGCTGCAGTGAAGGTATGCTAAGCTAATAGTTTAAAGAGGCCCACAGGGGTCACATTGGTAGAGCAGTTTCATTAACCATACAGGGAGCTGGTTTGATTTTGTGCCTCTGCTGGGAGCAGGGAACACTATTTCACCTGCAATCAGGATGAATGCTCTTGGGCAACGTTTACACAGGAGCAGCCCTACTAAAAAGAGAAAGGTCTTTCCTTTGCATCTTCAAAATATGTCCGTGTTTACACAAACAACCAAAAGCACTGTACTATGTACGCCAGGCCAGTAGTTGGCGGTGTAAATTTGTAATGACATACCGTCGGAGCTGATGAAGTTCTTAGCTTCCTGTTGCTGCTAAGCCCTCAGCAGCCACAAATTCAGGAGATTCAGCCGTAGATTGACCTCTAAAATTACTCTAAAAACCCTTGAATTCTTCTCAACAGACTGTTGTCATATTCGACTTGCTTTCAGTGCGCTGTCGAGTGTTTGATCAGAGTTTCCGCTGGCGCTAGCATTAGCGTCATCACTACATTTACAGGCTCTCCGCTTGCCAGTTTACACAGCCGGAGAGAAGGTTGCGGTTTCAAAAGATTCCACTCTGGAGCCCGGTTTCAAACATTTGCGGTTTCAGGGACCCCAGCATACCATTGTCATGTGAAAGGAAGGCTGAACTGCAACAAAAGTGTTTCGTTTGATGTGAAAACTTGCACCGTGTAAACTGCCCTTTAGTATAATACAGCAGGGAGGAGACCCGCATGCGCTGCCTTTGTAAGCATTGACAGCCTTTGAGACAAAGTGGGAGGAAAGATTTCCGATCTGAAAACCCAACCGCAGAGAAAAATACCAGAGAGAAAAAATGGCAGGAGTGGAGAGTCGAGCCGCAGAGGCAGCTGGTACAAGTTCTAACATCTTTTCCCAAAATCCGACTTTCCAAACTCTCTGACCATGAGCCAGGCGGGACGATGCAAAGTCTGTGCACTGGCATGAGAATGAAAAGTCTGTAGAGCTACAGAGGAAGGAGAGTAAGTGGGAGTGCTCGACCCCCACTGCAGGCAGCTGGCTGGGAGAGAAAGGGCAGCAGGGAGGCCTTAGCTCAACTCACAGTTTCATTAGCCATACATTATGTAGTGCCATGCATGTTGGCGATCTGTTACACCAGGGCTCCCCATTTATGCTATTTGCTTGGTGCGCTGCTGAAATACCTTTGGACAGAGAGAAACTGACTGTGATACAAAATCCCTGTACTGCAACTTGGAGAGAAAGAGAGGAACGAAAAAGAGAGCAAGAGGACGTCTGGGACAAAGAATGAGTGCTGCCGATGTATTAGAGCACTATGACATAACACATACACACACACACAGAGTCACAAACATGCACTGGATGATTAGTGTGTGATTACTCTGGCTACTGTCTGCTTTATTAAATCACTCTCTGCTGGTGTGGCTCGCTGACTGGTAATAAAAGCAGATAAGCTTCATTTTAAACAGTCGATGCCGTTTCCTGCTGCTCCACAGACGGGGAGCATGCTGTGCCTGCGCGCACACACACACACACACACACACACACACACACACGATAAATTACAGAAGACAGGAGGAGGAGAAAGGATGCTATGCCAGTCAGTGACGACGACTCTCCATTTTCCCAAATGTACTAAAAGTCCAGATAAATTGTCTCATCACTTTTCTCCTTTAAGTTGGCTGTAAAAGCAGCTTTAAGTGCCCTAAGAGGAACGTCATAAAACCACGCATAAAAATCACATTTGTTTAGTCTCTTCAAAGTCATGTTACAAGCTACATGCAGATCTAATTAATTCAAACATCAACAGAGTGCAATAGAGGGGGTCAAAGAATACAGAAGTTGACTTTTATTGGACTCTTTGGACTCATGAAAACCAATCAGGCCGACAGCATACTTACACACTGACTGATAATTTTCGGTAGTGTTGGCGAACTCGAGCTGAGACAGTGAAGGATGCTAACAGCAGCGGAGGAGACTGATTTGATTACAGCACAGGGCATCAGAAATGTTCTAATAGGTGAGGAGTCAGACACACAAACAGGCAAACAGACATAAAAAATAAAACCAGACAGATCGACGCACAAACAGCTGGCTGAAGAGATCAAAGCCGCTCTCAGATGGAGGCTGTGTGAAAGCTTTCCGCCCAGGTAGACTTTTAATGATAGCTTCGGAATGGGATTGGCGTTGCAGTGGGCCTGTGGGAGCTAAGCTAGTCGTGGTACAGGGGCCTCTAAATTGGATTCTGTGTGTACGGGGTAGATGTGTGATGTGTGTAACAAGTAGAAAAGAAAAACAGACGGGAAGTTGGTGAGCCAAAGGCTGCATCAGACTTACGATGTGAGGGGAATCGCGGCCCATGGAAATGACCGTCCTGTTCACGGTTCTCAGCAGCTTCTCCATGATGATCTGAACATGCCACTGGGTGGGACCCTGCAGCAAAACACAGGCACATGCATAAACCTTCACTGTATCTGCATTCCACATTAGGTTGCACAGAAAGAAGCAAAGGCAAAAAAATATAAATTAAGGATTAAACACTGTAACAGTCTTTTTGCTGTGTTACACTCTGTGCTATGGAGACAAACGGTATTTTTGCAACTGGTGGTTCCATCCTGGTTACAGTAGATTTTGAGAGTTACAAGTGCAAATTGATGAATCCAACCTGTAGATTCTGATGAACTCTTCACATAGACTTAAACAGTCATCTGCACAAATAGGAATCATACATCAGCATGGAGCAGTGGTTCTCAAACAGTGGGTTGGGGTGGGGGGTGGGTGATTTTGGTTGGATATTATAGCACACACAACTGATGTTTTGCAGTTGGAGAAGCCGGACTCATTTTCGGGTGACGCAACAAGAAAAATGCACCTTCATGGTGATTTTACATTCAGACACACAGAAAAAGTCTAGAAAAACAGGCGACGCTTCAGATACAAACAAGTCTGGCGATGGTAACACTGATCAGCTACTATAACCTGAGTCATGGAAATATGACGACACATATGTGGCTCTTTGATTCACAGCGTAAGTGGAGGATGAGGAAACCTGTCTGTGTTTTACGCATGAAAACTCTGCCGGGTGACAGTATAAAGCCCAACAAATTAAAAAGACTCTCTGAGACATTACACCCCACCTAGTCAGTAAGTCATTCTAGTTTAGTTTATTGTTACTATTTTAGCAAAGTGACTGCAATCTCTATTTGATTGTTTTTAAAAAAAACACAGTCTGATGGAGCAATCTAGCGACAAAATGTCACAAAAGCTGGTTTACGAAGTTGAAATGGAAGTTGTGTTTTATTTGCACAACAAATTACTAAGAGAAAAGTGAAAAGAATGGTTATTATCTCGATAGGGTTCAATAAAAGTTCAATTTGACCCATTTTGTAACAATCTTGTGGGGGCAGGGGGCTGGATATTTCTCTTTCTCCAGAGAGGAGCGTGACAGAAAAAGTTTGAGAGCCACTGCCATAGAGTAAGCTCCGAAACCAATCTGCTCTTGCAAATTTTTTGACAATGCTGAAGTGATATTGAAATGCACATGGTTATAAATGACCAAAAATCAAGTGCTTTTCAAGGGGTTTCAAATAGCTCAACTTTCAACAAAATTTCAATTGTATCGGTTTACAGAAAAGAACAAAGTGAAAAAAGTGCTTTTACAAAGAAAGAATGTGTTTTTATCAAAAGATACGAAACACTGTAATACTGAAACTCTGAGAATCCTTTGGTGCTGAGAGACCTGACAAATATGACTGATGCAGCCAAAATTCTGAAAATCTTTGCTTTTGGAGTGGAAATACACCTGCAGGGAATTGTACTGTTGCAGCAAGAGGGCCAATTTTCATTGGACGTGCTTATTAGTAAGTTTGAGTGAGCACAGGGCAGCTACTTACTGTCTCTACCTGTATCTAACTTCTAAACAGACTGAACACTCCAGCATCAACCAGGGCTTCAATAATTTAAAGAGTTCATTTCTGCGATTGAAGAGCTCGTACATGCTTGTATGTGTGCACACACTTTCATAAAATCACACAGGAGTGTTGCATAGAATATACTATCTTGCCTTCAAGTGTGGCACGACTCCCGGCCTATAAAACTAGCTGCGCAAACCCAGCATGAGGAAAAACTCCAGATTTCTTTTGGTTTGTTTTGGGTTTGCAACCAAAAAACTGAAGTGCACACAATTTTCCACTGGTTTTCTTCTCTGTCCTGTAGCTTTCTTCATCTAAATGCGCCTGTAAGTCCACAAAAGTGCAGGCATGAAAGAGAGGGCAAAGGCAGTGAGAGGAGGCAGCAAAACCAGAGACAGAGGGAGAAGGAGTGTGAAAAGCAGAGCATCTGGCAGAGGTGGATAATCCCTAACAGAGAGGAGAGTGAGGGTACCACGCCATGGTGATGATTGGCGAGGGCAGAATGCGAGAGGGCCTTAGGGAGGACATCCAGAGTCTGAGTATGGAGGAGGATGAACACACTTGTGAAGCAGCTGAGTGTTTTCGGTGGGTGGGTGTGAGTGTGTGGTCTTGGTGTGAGGGAGGTGGACTACACCAGGAAATTAATTTCAGCAACTAAATTAGTTCATCATCAGAAAGCCGAGGTATTTGATAATTAGAGATTTAAAAGCATTTATTCAGCAAATTGTCCAGCATTTTATGTGATTGCAGATTGAATGCTTGGGGCGTTTGACGTTCGATCAGACAGAAGAACCATTTGAAGGGGTCACCTTGGGTTTTGGGAACTTGTTTTGGCTGTTTTCAGTAATTTTATACACTAAACAATGAATTCACCACCCACCACAGCTCTTCACCATGTTCTTGGAGCATGCTCATGGTGTCAAGGATGGCCTCCAGTTGCCCTGAACAATGAATTACTGAGCACAGCCAACTCTACAGGTTAGTAAATTAGCAGTGTTGTAAAATGTGCTCCTTTCAGGCCATGCAGGCCAGTAAAATAAATGAGGAGCAGCGCACAAATTAGCAGCTTTTCAGGCAGTTAACTGTGGTCAAAATCTGCTTCTTTTTATGGAGGGGGTGCTGGATCCTCTTGTGACGCTGCTGTTTGCACTAGAGGGAAATAAAAGCACAAGAGCTGCAGAGTTTTGTTCCTCACCACATCCTTCCTGTAGAGCACCTCCAGGATGTCGCTGAGCAGCTGGCAGCAAGCCCTCGGCTCTTCCGCCTTCTCCAGGTGGAACTTCAGCTGGTCCGTCATCAGCGGCAGGAGGATCTCGCGGCAATCTGCAGGGACAACACCGAACACACACACACATACACACACGTGACAACTCCGCTCAACACATGGAGCAGATGACAGATCGCAGAAGGCAGTGCAGCATATGTTCCTGACACACTCACAGTGAAGACGCAGCTTGTTAATGGCTTCTAGCAGCTCAGAGGATTAAATTAAAACAATACCAGGAGTTAATTTATTAAATAAACCAAATGTGGCAAAAAGTCCCAGGATTGCTTGGAGAAGTTTAAGTGCAACAGCACAAATGTCCAGTTAGAGCCACAAACATTTTATGAGCAAGGCCAATCAGAAAGGTCCCTTTAAACAGGAGGTGACAGAGAGAAAAATGACCAAACCACCCGGTCAGCAGCGCAGGGAGTAACTAGTTACATGTAAAGAATTACATGATTCAATTACAAAATAAATCTTACTGTAATTAGTTATAGTAAATGAGAAATAATGAGTAACTAAATTACAGTTACTTGTGAAAATGTTAAGGATAACAAAGGGGGTCATATCTGAATATTTTCGGTAAAAAAGCTTGAGCTATATGTTGAATAATATTCATTTTGTTGATTTGCATGTTTTTGATGTGCTCAGTGCCTGCTTTTGTCATTTTCAGTCAAGGACTTTTAGCAAAGTATTCTGATGCTTTTGATTGGTTCTCTTTTTTGAATTTGCAGCTCGCCACATCTGCCATTAACACTACCTGATTTAAATATTTGAAAATGGTTGACAGTTGAAAACATTCATTAGAATTTATAATAGTAATCAAAAAGGAGTAACATGTAATAAGTAACTTTACTTTGATAAAGTAATTTAAATAGTTACATTACTTATTGCATTTTTAAACAGGGTAACTGGTAATCTGTAACCTATTACATTTCCAAAGTAACATTCTCAACCCTGCCTGTCAGTGACACTTCTGCTAAAATCAGGGTGAAAAATCTGGTGAACTTAGCCAGATTTATTCCGCTTCAGTGTCCATTAGAGCAACAACATCGCCCAATATTTGTCTATCACAGATATAATGTTATTAATAAATGTGGTCTCCCATAGTGTGCCAATATCAAAACAGATTTTTTATGGCTGGAAAAAATGTTTGGACAAGCAATTTAAAGTGGTGTAGTTACACGTTTGCCCAGCAGAGGGTGGTCTGTTATTTAATATTAGTCAATTTATCGGATATCAAAGTTTCTTGAGTCTTAATATCAGTTCCGGCCCCAAAAATTCTATATCAGTTGAGCCCTATCAGTAATAGCTCTGTTTCAAATGTCAAACCTTGTATTTTTAAAAGATAGAGCATGGATCTGTTTATTCAAAAATAGTATAGTTAATGGAATATTACAGTTTATGTCCCCTTTGCACCTGGAAAAGTGTTTTAAGTCAGCAAACTAAGTCTGAGCAATGAAGATAATTATAATTCTTCACAACATGCAACCTGATGTTGACGGTAACATCAAAGAGGGAATTTCCATATGATAAGGACGGCAAACTTTGCTGGCAAATGGACTTGGAGGACAGCAGCGATAACCCAGAAGGTGTTGTTATGGTGGAAATGGGCCATAAAATTATCTTTCTTTGCT
>JAQLOL010000014.1:7237810-7251218 GCA_029783665.1 Naso thynnoides
CAGACCCATAAACGGACCTGTGAGTGTACGTACACACTCACTCGTACACTTGCACTCGAGTAGCAGGGTGGGAGCGGGACAAGCAGACTGGAACTATCTAGCTAGGCCATGAGCGCCCTCTTCAAACTTCCAGCGCAAACAGATTTTGGACGCTACAGTAGTTTTCCCCTTTAACACAGACCAGGAGAGCAGCTGACATATTTGTTCTCTTTCAATGAGCCCATTTGCAAGTGATTTATGCGCTCGTCCCGCTCTCTCCTTTTCACAGCGTCAACAGTGAAGGTGACACAATGTCATGCCTCATAAATAAAAAAAGAAATGAGAAACTTCTCTCTTTTCGGAGTTCATTAAGTTTTCACCTGCAGCAGGGAACTGGGTATGCATAGCAATCACACGCAAGACACAGCATTTCAATTTCAAACACATGCAGACGGGGATGTCATCTTATTGTGTGAAGTCTTCATTTTTGAACAAAAATAAACCCATTAGGGGCTTTTACACAGACCCAGATCATTGTGCAAAACATATTCAATGCATACGAAGGAGCATGAGGAGAACCCTAACAAATTCCATGTTCATGGTTGAGCATCTAGGTAGATGTGCTTGTTGGGAATGCATTTGCTCAAAGCATTCCAGTATATTTCACTTTGGAATTTGCTCACGAGGGAACCTTTCAGGCGCCACCCGGGAATCAGGATGCATCTAATAATGAGTTGTATGAGCACACGCACTTACTGCAGCTGATTAGAGCACCTTTAAAAGTGCCTGGCAGACTCATTTGCTCATTGCAGTGATTATTATCTGTAATAAAACACCACCAAAGTAGAGCTCAGCTTGATACTGATGCGTAAAGGACTATTTTACTGGGCAGTTAAGCCCTCTTCATCACTGAGTTTGTGCACACACACCTCGAAGGCTACTACAGATGTTCCAAGGACCAGCGCATGAAACTATTGTGTGAGCTGAGCAGCGGGATTGGCTGTATCTACATCGCAGCAACAAGTCCTCCTGCTGATCAGCAGGCCATTCGCAAGCAACAGGGAGGCTTGGCTGTCCACAATTACACCAACAGATCAATTGTAATGACCAGAGGACCATGCACCGAGCATTGGTTGTCAATAGTCTCAGGCCAAAACACCAATCAGACAATCTGCCGTACTATGAAACGACTGGATCATTATGTTGAAGGCAGAGACATTTACACTGCTAAATGTTCGACATTAAATGTTATTCAAAAGGACAAACGTCCCATTAAATCCTGTCCGAATTCCCTTTTCTGTACATTCACGCTGAACTGAGCATCTGCTGATGACGGAAGCAGAGAGCAGTCGTGCAAGTAGATAATTTTGTTGTCCACGTCCTTAGTCAACTGCTCTGAGGCATGTGTTGGCCCTGTCAGCCACATTTAATCATTGCTGCCATTTTATTGGGTTGGGAACTTTGCATCTAATTTACCACCACAGGACAGTGTGTGTGTGTGTGTGTGTGTGTGTGTGTGTGTGTGTGTGTGTTCTAATCAGGAGCTAACCTAACACGGCCTCAGAAGGCTGCTGCTTCAAGCAAAAAGCCCGGCCACTCAGCTGACACCGGAGCAGGGCCCTGTGCTTGGGATGCCGCAGGGTAGCATGGCTGCAGGAGACTAGAGGTGCAGGGTCTCATTAACTATTTATAGCCTCCTATCCCTCAAAATTCACATTACTACAACCAAAATGTGGGGCCAGCAGAATATGGGATTTTTGGGGCCAATACCAGTATGAGGGTGCAAGAAAATCCCGATATCCGATATATTGGCTGACATTACATAAATGAAATAACAACTGAACACAGTTATCAAGTACATGTGATAAAGATATGTTATGGAGGCAGAATATCTTAATTTTACCAATTTATTTTTCTAAACACTATTGCACTTAACAGTAAACATTTCATTTATCAGTTATTGAATAATGAACTGCCCTCTGCTGGACTAATTACATGATGATACCATTTCAAATCACTAGTCCAAGAATTCTTTTAAGCCTTAAAAATCAGTTTTAATATTGGTGCATATTGGAGTACATACATGTCAATACCTGTCATAGGCTGACATCAGCCGAGAATGTCAGTAAAGCAATATATCAGTCGAGCCCTGACCAAAATGTACAATAATATTGTGCCCAACTGTTTTAGAGTGTTGCAAGTGACTGGAGTTGGGGTGAGACAAGGGAAAGAAGAACAAAAACAATCTGCTAAACACACTAAAGGAGAGAAGATTATACAGTTTAACAGGTGAGTACAGGTGACTTTAGCAATGGGGATGCTCAACTGTCTAAGTAACAAGAGGAAGTTCCACTATGCCTCACCAATGACCTTTACTGTGGGCTCCCACAGGGCTGCTTAGGGGAGGCAGCTGGCGTGTGTGATTGCCTACATTACTGCACAGTGAGTGAAGGTGCATGCACTGTAGAACTGTGAATACAGTTTGTGTGTGTGTATGAGTGTGTGTGTGTGTGTGTGTGCGTGTGCGTGCGCGTGTACGTGTGTGCTCTCACCGTGATGAGTAAAGAGATCGCTGTGGACAATGTCAATCAGACAGTCTAGTTTCTGTTTCACCAGGCGACCCGGAGGAACCTTCAGGATGAACTCGGTGAACAGCTTGCTGCGGAGACAGGAGGAGGACAATAAAGACAAAAGGTCAAAGTGATCACGCATCTTGGGCTGGCTGACCGCTTCCCATTGCGAGCAAACCATCCAAAGTGCAATTAAAAGGTTCTGCACACCCACACAGGAACTTTTCAGATACTCCGCCGCAGGTGGGAGGACACAACAGCATATAAAGCAAGACAATAGAGATTTGTCAACTGACCCAGGATGAACTCGGAGACCAGCTTGACAGATTTTGCTAGTCGTGATTGGATTAGAGGACAGCAGGTGATGTGGCAAATCAGTGACCAGGACCAGGACCAGGTTTTCTATTTTTATGATAAAGTCCTTTAATCTTTGAGGTATTTAAACGCTTACTTTACCAGCATCCAACATTTTCCATTTTACTTTAACATCATTGATCTACACAAGGTTTCCAGACCAAATCCAAGTAACAGAGCAAAGTATATCACAATATATATCACTACTGAAATACAAAATCATACATAACATAATAATGTGACAAAGAATTCTCAGCACAAGGTTAGAAGCTGGAAAATTTCTGAAGCTTTCAGCCATAACTTGTGCTTCATCAGCACATGGGGCCATACTGCCTTCTTAGAACTAAACGTAAAAAAAAAAACAAAGGATATGGGCACTGATTTCAGAAAGGACATTGAGATTTTTGAATCTAACAAATACCTGTGTACCATAATTGATAATAAGTTGAGCTTTGAGGGTAACACTGAGATGTTGTGAGTAAAAAAAAGTCAGCAACGCTTTTTTTTGCCCGAG
Organism: Naso thynnoides; assembly: GCA_029783665.1. Taxonomy (NCBI): domain Eukaryota; kingdom Metazoa; phylum Chordata; class Actinopteri; order Acanthuriformes; family Acanthuridae; genus Naso; species Naso thynnoides. The sequence continues at coordinate 7,241,228 of JAQLOL010000014.1, forward strand.
GAAGTCGGCTAAGTTTGATGTCGACGGGTCTCTGATGACTTTGTTTCACAGATCTTTTATTGAGTCGATTCTCACTTTTTCCTTTATTTGTTGGCACGCTTCACTTGACACAAAATAGAAAAACAGACTAATAATAAGAGAGATTAAGGTCTGTAGCAGCATCATTAGTACTCAGCTGAACAGTCTGTCCTATCTGTATAACAAACAGCGGCTAAAGAAAACTGGTTCCATCTTCTCCGACAGCACCCACCCCCCACACTCAGTTTCAGCTCTGACCATCTGGTTCCGCTTCAACTACCCAACAGTTAAAACACAAATAAACACAAACACTCTTTTATATTCCAAGTCATTGCACTGTTAAAATCAAACAGGGAAAGGTAATATCAGCCTGACTACTCCGATAACTTTGGTAAATTATTATTGCTGGGTAAATTATTATTTGTTAATTATTGTTTTTTCATTGCACGAACTCCATGTTGTTTCTTTGTTTGTTGTATTTAATGGTCTTTGTAATTTTGATCTGTGTCAAAATTATTGTTGTCGTAATTGTTTTTAACTGCTGCACAACCGATTCCCCTTAGGGGGACAAATGAAGTTCTACCTACCTACCTACATGGGGTTTGTTCAGTTTGAAACTTAAGATTCCGTTTACACCTGATTAAAATGTGATTTGCATCCAGACACATTATCCTGATAAGAAAACAGTGCATATTAATGAAAGGTGGAAATGTGTCGTGAACAGGATATGATTTGATCTGTCTGTTCACATCTGGAGGAAGTTTGGCTCGATGTTTTTTGGCATCTTAGGGAGGTCTAAAAGCAACTGGAAAAACATCCTGGGATTCATAGACACCATAACATTGATAGGACCAACAAATATTTGTTTTTAAAAACAAAAAATCTGAACCAGCTGGACGGTGACCATAGAGACCAGTTCCACAATAGAGAATGCAGAACATGAGTACGTAGGAATTATCAGGTGTAAACACAAAGACGAGCCCGGATCATATATTATCCAGATTAAAGAGATCTCATTTGTAATTAAGAGTGTAAAATGGCATGGACACAACTGAATCATCTCCATGACAACAGAAGATTAGAACATTTTTCTGAGGTCTTTTTACTTCATGTATATAATATCATAAAAGTCTAAGTTATCCAACAGTTTCAATAACACTGACAGTCGAGTCAGAGAAATGTCAATCAAGCACAAACTCTACGCCCACACAGTCCTGAGTGTCTAATCAGCCTGAATAAATGAAAACCCTGGTGTTCGGAGACCTTCACTCCCAGTGTCTTCAGCAGACTTTAAACATTGCCTTTGTTTCACACAGCTGCTGTCCTGAAGGATGTCTGCTTCTGTACAGCCTTATACGCTTTTGCACACTATTCAACTAACATTTCTGAAACCGATGATTCATTTTTTCGACCGACACATAGCTCAGCTCAAAGATCAAACTACGAGTATTCAACAGTTCAGAGCTTCAAAGATAAATCCGCATTCATGCACACACATAAAGCTGACAGTTTTCTCCTCAATGAGGAGGCCGGGTGCTCGTTACGCAGGCAAGCTGAGGCTCAAGGAGGAGAGAAAAGGTTCTGGCAGGGGATGAAACGAGCCAACCCCCCCAAGGCTTCAATTTAGTCGCCTACAGCTCAGCCGCTCAGCCAGGTTTGCGCTAACAGCAGGAACAGCTGATGCCACCCCTGCTCAGGCAGGCAAAAGAGCAGAGCCAGTGATTTATGGCTAAGTGAATGGGTTCATAAGGACCATGGCTTTTTCGAAGAGAAGGCTGAAATCAAAAGCTTTTCTCATGCTGCCTCCAACTGTATATAGCTTTATTATCATATATTTACTGTCATCAGTATGACCCATAATTACAGTTCAAACTGTCTCCAACCTCACAAATTACTGCCTCAACCATATAGCTGGATAGCAGTTATGGCTCCTGTGGCTGCAGTACAGGGCAGTCGTCAGTTATTCATCTTTAAAATCCAAAAATGTAATAAAAGGTTTTAAGAGTTATCATGAATGAAAACTGAGAATATGGCCAAACTAATATGGGATTTTTGGGGCTGATATGGATACTGATATTAGGGAGCACCAACATTCAGATATCCGATGCACGGACTAGCATTATAGATGGATAACATCATTTGAATGTGGTTATAAAATACTTAACAAAGATAATTCATGGAGACAGGATGTCTTACATTTTAATATCAATGCACTGAAGAGTAAACAGCCGGGAAATAATGGACGCCCTCTGCTGGACATATTTTGCAATTATATCATTTAAATCACGAGTCCAAGCTTTTGTTTCCTCTCTTAAAAAACTGTTTTAATGTTGGCTTGTATCAGAGAACATATACGCAAATGCAGATATATCTGTTACAGGCCGACGTCGATAATATCGGCAAACCAATATATCAGTCAGGCCTTAATAACGAAAACATGCCTCTGCTCCAATAAACGTTTTAAACTTTGAGAGATCCTTTACATAACACATCTCTACACAACAGGTGGCAGTTCGTTCATTGCTAAGAACAAAGTAAAATAAAAGATGTTCTGTTAAAGTGGCTTCTTCAAGGGCTAAACAAACACAGTTTACGTTCCATCAGAGGGAGGCAGGAGCACTAACTGAATCAAAGTCATTCAGCCTTTTTGAAATCCCAGTTTCAGTCTCACAAACTCCTTCTGTCTACAAAAAGAGGTGAAAGTGTTGAGTAATTCTTATTAAAGCACCCCCTGATACCGATATATCTGTGACAATAACACTGGCACGCCCTCTTTTGGAATAAACAATTTGAACATTTTGATTTTATTGAAAAATAAAACAAGTTCAGCGTCACACAGAGAAGTATACGGACAAAATCAAGGACGCGCTGAGGAAAGAAGGGGCACAGTGGACAACATGAATTATCTTAGAGACTGAAATTCTTCCACCTCTAACAAAAGCCCTCCCCTCACAGAGGCTGTGATGACAGAGGCCAGAGGCAAGGATTGGCAGCCCTGTGTGGGGCCGAATCTGCCGTGGAAATGGCAGCTGCCCAGGTGCTGGAAGTGGGCAAATGGAAGGGGGCTCCTTGCTGAGTGCTTGCAAATGAACAGGCAAAGCACATTTCAAGGTTTGGAAAATACCCGCATGTATTGGTGCTACATGTGCCAGTCTGGGATCCAAACAGATCAAGACTGTTTCAGACAGTAAAATATTTGTTGAAATTATGAACAACAACACCGGCTTTCACCTGAGAAATTTGATGAAGAGGAGGGCAGATCCTGTCAGCATCACGTCTCATATTTTTAGATGGTGTAAACAACAGCCGTAATCATCAAATATTGAATAAGGCATTCTCTGTGAGAAATAATTTGTCTTGTTTCTTCTCATAAAAGTGTATTAATACACAAGGAGCTGTGGAAAACTTTGCAACAAAATAAGCACAGATTTTTTTTTTCCCCATCAAAAATGAAGTTCTGGATAAATTTTTAAGAAAATCTGACAGAGACAGACCTAAGAATGAGTTCTACCACTTTTCAAGGGCTCCATTTGTTCTCAGCCTTACTTGTCTTTCACAAAAGACGTTACATTACATTATTGGAAAAAACAGCAGTTTGGTTTTTATCCAACAAACTTTAAGTCAATCCAGTCAGAAGCAACTTGCTGATTTTTTAGGATGCATATTTTATTTTGACAAAATCAGGACAAAACATTTGTTTTTAACTATTTATTTATAGCTGAAGAGTTTTTCACAGTATATATCAGAAAAGCTTTTTTCACACTTTTGTAAATATTTTGCTCCATAAATGAGGCCATCCTGTTTTGTTTCTGTGCTGTGTCCTATCAGCATAACAGATTAAAGACACTCAAATGGGACAGAAAATCAAGGGCACATCCATGAGGCATTTGTCACAAATGAAATGTCCTCTGGAACGCTGTCCCAAAAATGCATGGAAAGCTGCGGTCAAAGGTTGTGAAGGCCTTTTAAAAATTCACAGTGCATTTCCGCAAAGCCGGAGAGCTGCCACAGTTATAGGCAGGACAGTTAAAGATGCAAACATGTGCAAGTCTGTACACGTGTACGTCTGAAACAGAGGGTTTGTGGGGCCTCTAGAGTTCTGCAGGTCAATGATATTAGTCTACTGACTTCATAAAGGCCCTTACAAATCAAACTGATAATAAGGAACTAACTCGAACAAAGGCTGACTGTTGTGTAACACTGGGTCGCACGTGTCTTGGCCCAGAAATTGCACTTGACCACACCGCAGAGGGCAAAGCCAATTGCCAACTACGTTCTGCACCTGTGTAGGAAATATATCTGCTAACCAGCAGGTAAAGGTCACTTGCGTTCATTACTGAAATGGTAGAGAAGGGAAACAAAAGATGAAATACTGTAGCTTTTGCTTACTATTATCACACCACTCTCGCCTTTCACAAGACGCTCTCAAATTATAACTTCTGATTAAAAATGTGTCAGATTAAAAGTTGCAAACGTCCTTGTCAGATCTTGGTGTTTTGGTTTAGAAAAAAGAAACAAAGAGGCTAGTTTATTTGCAGTGAAGCCCACAATAATTTGACAAAACACATTTAGATGCAACTCTTCTGCCATCATAACACAAAACAATAAAACTTTGAGGCGAGCCAAGTAAGAGAAAATCGATTTTCGTTTTAAAAGATTTCCTTTTACCAAAAATTTTTAATTAATGAATAATATCGATTTATCTTCCAGGCCTAAATTCAGATTTAAAGACTCTGCTTTTTCAGTTCCACATGTTGATAGAACCTATCAGTCCAGGCTTCAAAAGGCAATTCACTAAAAAACCTGAACTGTATATCTGTACAGGGACAGCGAGTCAGAGTGTACTCTCTAACCGTTTCACCATCGATTCAATATGCTGACTCATGCGAAAACTTAAACGAGTCTACCATCGGTTTGGTGCCTCAGGGCCTTAAGACCAAGTAACACAGACAGATAGATTATCACGTCTTGTGCTGCATTTTGTTCAACTTTATTTTAAATATATAATCAAGTACCACAGCATCAGCAGCATGATACTTCAGAAGTCACTTATTATTAAGAACAGCAGATGACATTCACGGTAGACAACATTAACTGAAATGGACACTTGAGTGGAGCAGTCGGTGGGTTTCCAAGGCAACCTGGGCATGTTTAACCAGTGGCCATCACAGCACGGCGACTGAATGTGGAGTTGTGGAATGAAAACGGCCGGAGGAAGAGAGCCAGACAAAAGGGTAATTGGTGTTTCTGAGTCTTTACATTCCATCAGCTTGTTAGGGAGACATGTAAACACGAAATTTTATTTGAAGCTTCAAAAACAAAAAACAAACAAAGGGAAGATTTCTCCCTTCAGAAAGGACATTTAAGTCCAGTTTGGACATCCTCTAAACATTTGCTTTAATGAGCTGCTGCAGTGCTCTTCACAAACACTCCGTGTTTGAGAAACTCACAGAAGGATGCAAATTACGGTCCAGTTACCAAAAGGTCTTGACAGAGGGCTGTATGATCCCTGTTACAAGTTCTCCTCATAATTAAATACTTCACACTCAAATTCTAATTGTGTGCTGCGAGTCCTTTTAATAGCAGAAAAAGAAAAAGACGACGGATCTTATGAACATACCTGAGTTCCTTTGGATCAAACACCAGCTTGACATCATTGACGATGGTTGGAATGTACTTCAGCGCAGCACCCTAAACCAGGAAAATAAAAGAAATCATTAGCAGATCATTTTCAGCTCTAAATTAATTATTTCAGTCACTGACAAACATTAAGTAAGCTACACCACCTCACAAGGTTGAAGCCGTGTGCCATGCATTATGTGAAGCCAAGTGTATTTAAATCAGTCTTGTAACTTGATTAAGCTGATTCTTTTTCTGTTTTACTGATGGAAATATTGGCTCTCTACAGCATGTATGCTGAAGGCCGGCGTGCCAAAATTTAAAAGGCTAATTAATACCAAAGCTTCTTACCATTTTTGATGAAAAATATCTATTAACAGTATGAGACTATGAGTGGCTATCCTCCACTTGTGCCACTCTAGCTGGTAAAGTTTTTACAGTTTAACGTACAATGCATTACATTTCTACATCAACATGTGTAAAAATGAAGTTATCTTTGTTATATATTTTGTTGAGTTGTGTTCCCACACAATTAAGATGTTTTCAAATCTTGTCAACCTCAGAGAAGTCTGGAATAATTTTAGGTAATGGTGTGTTTCACTTTGTCACCTCTTGGTGATTTCGAGGGTAACATCAGTCAGAGTAAGGAACAAAGTCAGCAAATGTGACTAAAAGTGACGTGAATGTACTTTTCAAACATTAACTCGTCCATAAATATTTCTGCTGAGGCAGTCAGATAGATTTTTATCTGCAACGGTGGCTGTTTAAAATGAAACAAAGAAATCTCATGATCCCACACTGCTTTACGAAGTCGTCAAACTACTTTTTTTTTGTTTTCATCGTCTTATTGAAAGACCTCTAGTGAAAGAATTTGCTGCACATGATGAATGAGACTCTTATGTCTACATTAGTGTGAGTCAACTGGTGTCATAAAGTGTTGTGATTGTACTGTAACATCATTTTGGACTTATTAATTGTGTAAGGACTTTCGTTAAATGAAGTGGGAGCACAAGAGCACAGGTCTCTGTAATGATACCTTGATAGATACAGCCACACATGATCTACATTTGCCCATTGATAGAATAATAGAGTCATCACGTGCGAGCACCCGGCGGCTGATTACTGAGCCATCCATTAATAATGGGAGTGATTAACCGAGTTGACACTTTCCTCTCTCACTGACTGCTGCTAAATGTCGGCCAAGGTGGGTTGGGGTGTTTATACAGCATCTGTGCAAATTAGCAGCAGTGCCAGTCTGTCTCATGTGGGTTGATTAGCCATACAGATGTAGCACACTGGACATCACCTGCTACAATCCACTGTTTGTTACCGTGTGTGGTTTATTTCCGAGAATATGTGAGAGGTAATTAGCAATGTTTAAATGAGGTTGTTGTGAGGGAAAATATTTTGTTATTGATTTTGGCAAATGCAATGATGCGAAAAAGGCCCAGAATCCTGTCAGGAAGAAATTTCTAAACAACAGGATACATTTATCACCTCCGAATGAAATCCTGCTTTAATCTCCTCTCATCTCAGATTGTATTTTTAGTGCGTTCATATGAATTACTCAGCATCTTCACCTCTCTTTGTAGACAGAAGAGGAGTTTGTGAGACTGAAACTGGGATTTCAAAGAGGCTGTTTGACTTTGATTCAGTTAGCAATCCTGCCTCTCTCTGATGGAACATAAGTTGTGTCTGTTTACCCCTTGAAGAAGCCACTTTAACAGAACATCTTTTACTTTACTTTGTTCTTAGCAGCAAATGAACTGCCACCTGTTGTGTAGAGATGTGTTATGTAAAGGATCACTGTAAGTTTAAAGAGTTCAACAGAGCAGAAGAATGCGTTTTCTTCAGTAGGGCCAGACCGATATCTTGGTTCCATATTGGCCTGTAGCAGATATATCTGTATTGGCGTATATGTTCTCTGATATGTGCCAATATTAAAACTGTTATTAAGAAGGGGAAAAGCTCTTGATTTAAATGTTGTAATTGCGAAATATGTCCAACAGTGTTTGATAACCACTCCCATCCAACTTAATATATATTTAATATCAGTTGATATATTGGATATGAGAATTTTTCCTCTCCCTAGTATCGGCATGGGCCCCAAAGATCCCATATCAGTCAGGCCCTATTCTTTAGTTCTATACGTTTTCATCTGGATGTTTGTCTGTCGAGATGTTCATCAGGATTCAGACTCCAGGTATGATGGGACTGCTCATTAGCTTCTACCTGTCACAGTGCTTTCACAGGGGAGGACTTCGGAAAGAACCAGGATTTCTCGCTTTCATGCCCGTTCCTCAAGATCAGTTTTTAATTTACTGACAGTAAAGCTAATATCTCACCCAATTACACAGCAAAGTGACTCCTAATTGACTCCTGAGCTTCTCCAATGGTTCAGCGTGCACATGGATCTACTGTAGGTGTGCCAAGGTGCATGCACACTGTGATTTTGTTATCTCTACCAGCAATGGGTGTGTGCACATGAACGTGCATGGCAAGAAAGTAAATGTTTGTGTGTTTGTTTCAGACCTAGAGTGGCTGTGCTTAGGGTCAAGGACAATGAAATGAAAACACAATGAGGGAGTTTAAAGGCGGAAAAGAGCAAGGCAGTGAAATAAATACCTTAAGAAGCAGCTAAAGAGCAGAAGGCCAGAGGAGCCCCAGACCACAGGACAGTCAAGGTCAGAGAAAAAATGGACAGAGAGGAAAAACACACAAACACATATAGAAAGTACAAGAAGAGAGAGAGCAGCACAGAACAAATGTACATAATGTAAAGCGAGAATGCAGGAAAAATCTAAAAGGTTAGGGCTGCACAAAAACATCTTAACGAATGAACTCTGTTGGCCGTCTAATAACATGCTACTTCTGCCCAGTGACTACAATACGTCATCTTCAACAGGATTTAAAATTCAATCTGAACAGCCTGGAGAACAATTCAACATAATCAAGTAACAGGTTAGCTCCTTTTCAGACTCCATTTTTGTCTAAAGTACATATATATGCTCTCATTGGAAAACACTCGTCTTGTTTATGGTAGTGGTCTTTCTTAAACCCCATAACTTGTCCTTTTCAAACTTCACTGTGCTCGCTATTGTGGAAATTAGCTTATAGCTATAATATGGTGCAATACATCTCTTCTTTTAGAGAGTAATATCTTTTGTGCACAGTCCCTGACAAATAAACTATATTTAACTAAACCTTTAAAAACCTGAAACACTGCCAGAATGGCAAGCTGGTGTTCTTCTTCCGAACTAAGTCTTTCATGTGTGTGTATTAAAGTGCTGCGTGCGTGTCGATATCATGCAAATTAACCTTTGATGACGTCTCCATCTCGTCAAATAGCAACGTTTACTGCCCTGTCACCACAGCAGCATTGCAAGCATTTTCTTTTCAAAATAAAAGCCTGAAGATGCTGCAACAGCAGTTTAATGATCCATAATGTCTCATTTTGGCTAGAGCCTGATCATGCTTAAATTTGTGGCTGACTTTGTTACCTAGCCAGGCTAGCTGTTTTTGCTGGTTTACAGTCTTTATCCTCAACAAGGCTAACTGGCTTGAGCCTCATATTTATCATACAGATAGAAGAACGGTATCAATCTTTTGTTGAGCTATTCTTTCAACCTTCATACAATGACCTCTAATATACCTCATTTCCTTTTATGTGTAGCTCTAACAAGGTCGCAGAGAACAATGAGAGCAAAGATCAGGAAAATCTGCACAATGAGACGTGACAGAGGTGAAGAAAACAAACACTTCAGGACGTGGAGAACATCAGTGAACAGAATGAACCCTCACATTAATGTATAATAAGCTGCATCTAACAAGCCACATGCATCTCCAATTACAGAGCATGTCACCCAAAGCAGATTTATTTACTATTCACACAGCAGCAGTTATTTACTCTTCACTCGGCAGCGGATACTTCTTGGCACAGATACTGAGCGATAGCGTGCAGTTGGACTTGCGTGAGAGGCAGCCTACCTTCACCATGCCAGTGTTCTCTGAATTACTGTTCATCATATCATTAAAGGATGTGAAAAGGTTCCTCAAGGACTCCATGAAGTCGGCCTCTCCTTTGTTCTCATAGAGCCTGGGAGGAGATGAAGAAGAGAATTACATTGGCAGATGATCACAAGGCTGTTGTTTGTTTCATTCCCGTGTAAACAGCCCCGCCCGCGGTGCAAATGACAACAGTTTGATGCTTCCCCGTTAAATCTTTTAAAGCAACCAGCAGAATGGCCCGCGTGTGTGTTATCAATGCAAATATTATTGGATCAGAACCACAGACATCACTCTCGCTGCGAGCCAGATTAACATTTAAAACAACGCGACAAGACACTGAAGCACC
>JAQLOL010000014.1:7251318-7270869 GCA_029783665.1 Naso thynnoides
GCACCTGCCTGCTGTCATGTGGAAACAAAAATCAGAAAAATTAATGATCTATGCTAATGACTCCGCTGGAATACCACACGAGGAAAAGAAAGCAAATGCCATGCAAGGGTTCAGTGACTTTACTTCCTAATCTGTCTCGGACCTAATACTGCTAATGTCTCCTCCGCCAGTTTGGTTATGTGGAGCAAATGCCGCCCAGCGACTGTAGAGTCCAAAATCCAATTATCACAGAACAATTGTGAAGAAAAAAAACACTTCCAGTTTCTAAGTGCATGTGAACACAATGAAGGGCTTCCTCCATAATCCCCCCCAAAAATGCAAATGCCGTTTATCCCACTTGTAGAGCCCATAAATCTGCACAAACTGGGTATTAACTGTAAATGAGCCATGTTGTGCTCACTGCAAAGTGTCAACCACTCAAATTTAAAGGCAGGTCAAAGAGAGGGGGAGTGTTTATGTTGCTCCCACCGCATCAGATTTCACCGACTTTCTTCCAGAGAGGGGTTTTGTGGTGCCGCAATCTCCCATGGGGATGTGGGTATTACATGGTGCAGGATAGTTATTGTTGAGGGCTTACAGAAATCATGGGATTAGAGGCATCCGTCTCATGGCTCCCACAACAACAATTACTTAAAGCTGCTTCTCACCTGCAGCAGCGAGAACGGGATTGAGCTCGGCACAGATGCACCAGCTTCAAGTCGCAGGGGGAGAGTGTGTGATGAGTGTCCTCTCTGCCGTTTTATAGAAATGCAGTGAAAAGCAGAACGTGTTCCGGTGGTGCGGCCTTGTCAACTCTCAGTCAGAGATGCATTAAAGGCTTCAATAAACTTGAAGTCAAAGCAATAATGGCCCCAACAGAGCTGATTCTGGCAACCGACAAAAGAAAGTGCGGGAACACTGACAGCAGGATCTACTTTAAGGTCTGAGTGTTTCTGCCATCCTGTGAAAGAAACCCCCTTGGCACACAGTGTGAACATGAGTAGCTCAACAAGTGACGTCGCCTTAGTCTGGCACGTGAGGTAAAGGACGGACTGTCCTCTAGACATCGGACAGAAAACCAATCAAACTCGGCACACTCAATTAGACCAGGATCATACATCAGCCCCTCAGCCGCCAACAGCTTCATTCGCAAGCTCGACAGCATTATCATCCATTTAACAGCACCACAGCCAATTAAAAATACATCCAGAGAAATTACCTCACCTTAAGGACCATTCACTCTTACCTGTTTCAACTTCATCCTACAGCCGAGTCGTACAGCGGAGAACAACAATCAATGCTGCAGACAGTATAGATCTTTATTATTAAATGACACTAAAACCAAAGACAAAGAGCGTTGGCTATAACTTATACTGCGTACAGTCGGTGAAACTGGTTGTCTGCATTTAACCCATCTATGGACCAGTGCCTTTCTAAAGAAGCACTGCACTGTATGTGTACAGGTACCTAGAGTTAAGCAACAGCGAGCACAGCGCCAATCTTGAATAGCGTCTCGGGTGAAAGAACACAGCAAACAAACAAACAAAAAAAAGCCCACCAGCACTCTCACATAAATAAAGGGTCAATTTTTTTTAACACCAATCAGCAAAAAGAGATGATTGCAGAAAAGAATCCGTCACACACACACACACACACGTTATGTACTTTCTTCAGATAATGGATATCTGGGCCCAGACTTCCTCCTCCATCTATTACAGTCCAATCAGCAACTTCACTTTCCAAACTCAACAACAACCAACAATTTAGCTTATTTCAAAATAAAGGATATATATTTGCACTCACAGTCAATTTTCAATAGTTAACAAAAAGCTACATCATCGTCACACATTGGCTGACAACTTTCCAGATTGCACGCGTCGATGCACTCTGCCTCTTTTTCTTTCTCAACAGGCTGTTCACCTGCATGCTACCACACACTGCTCAAACTGGACTGGCCACTCAAACTGCAAATAAAAACCAAAACGCTTCAAATGCAAAAATCTTCTGTCATCCCCTCTCCACAAAATGCTGCATTCAGATGCAGATATCCGTTTATTGGGCTTTTTTTAAGGGAAAGCTGCAGCAGTAAAGAACTTTAACCCATTACACAGTGCTGCAACTGCATGCTAACAGTTTGGTAAGGCACTAAATGGTTGGATGCAGGATTCTTTTTAGAGTGTAAATGCACGCTGGTTAAAAAACAGGCTCACAACGCACAATTGTTTATCACTTCAATAGAGTAAAGTGTGGTCACAAGTACTTTAGACTTATGATATATGAAAATATACTGATATATATTTATCCACGTTGTCAACAATGCACTGGCCTTTCACAATATCATATTACTGCGTATTCTGTGTGCATCAGGACATACTGGTTGAAGAGGACTCGAGAGCGGACGATAAACTTGAAGATGTACTCCAGAGCCTTCATGGCCCTCAGCAGCTGCTCTGTCAGCTTCTCAGCATTGTCGACATAGTTCTTCAGCACTTTGGTCAGCTTCCTGCAAACACAATCATATACAGAGTCCGACAAACCTGCTAATCAAAAAATTAGATTTCTGTGTATATGCACAGAGGGTAATTGACTTACGTGTACGCCAGCGTGGCACTGAAATGCTTTCGAATGTAGGTCTCCAGAACAGGGTTGAAGTGGTGAAACTTTCTGTCGGCTATGAGCCCAATTATGAAAACCTGTCAGAGACCAAAGACGTCTTCATTAAAATGTAAGCCACAAGCCTCATAATGGAGAGCAGGAAAAACTGTCTCTCGCAATATGCTGGAAAAGATTGTGAAATTAAACAAGATTGCATTTGAGCAGAAAGTCATTTTCTCTCAATTCTCCAGCCTGCAGATAATCTGGGACAGACGACAACACAATTTCTGCCTTCTTTCTCAAACAGAAAAAAACTGTTCGTCTGAGATGTACCAATGATGTTAGGCAAGATGCTGGAGAGGATTCTGCCTGATACTTTGTCAAATCATTGCCTATAAATACTTGATTTAATACCTGGCAACGCTGTGCAATTGAAGTTCCAGCAGGCTGATTTTTTTTTTGCTTTCTTTGTGCTCTATGTTGCAGGAAAATGAGACCTTTAATGTTGACAAATAACATCAATGAAAATGCTACAAATTCATGAACATCAGTGCAGCAGTGACACCACATAAGATTCAGACTGGCTCTGCTTTTTCTTCCAAAAATGATGATATTTTTGAACAGAGGGAAACAGGGCTACAATTTTTAACACATTTCGTAAGTATCTGGACAGTGAAACCTTTTCTATTATTTTGGCTCCTTCATGTGGTAAACAGGCTGAAAATGAGATGCTAATGTACCCACTTGGTGTTTGAGAAATTTCACATCCATACTGTTTCTTCCAGCTGTATAAAACTGCTTTTATTTCATTACCAAGAATATATTTTATCGCACTATTAAAGCTTAAAGTTGACCCCCATTTTAATAGTGCCATTTGTGTTGAAGTACAGAACCAAAACAACAAAAATGTTGGACTGTCCAAATACTCATCAGCACTGCATAGCTGTGGTACCAGTGATGCATGTCAGTGTTAGTGAAGGTATTTTCCCTGGAGACGTAACCCTGGCATACAACAACACTGAGCAATTTTAACAGGAAAAAATGGTGTGACCTGTAGGTATGTTTGCCCTTGCAAAGTGAAGAAGTTCTTTTTCTTCTCTTGCACATCAGTAACGTTTGAAACTTCAAAAATGATTCTTAGTTGAACAAATAAATGATATATGGAACGCCATATGGAGGCTACATTAGAAATCATAGTAGTGCTTATTTATTAATCGGGTGACACTTTGATGGCAAACAGTTCTATCCAGAACAGAAAGAAAGGGAATGTTTACCCTCTGAGTTAAGACAAATCAGGAACAAAAAAGGATTTCGACTTAAAAAAGGCTTGACAACATAGAACATCACAAACATGTATTCAGAACCGTCTGCTTCTCTGCTTACCAAGGCATCAAACACCAGAGTATCAAAAGTGTCACTGTCAGAGTTCTCCATCATGATGTTGAAGAGAGCATCCAGAGTGTCTTGCAGAAACTGAAATGACAGAAATATGCACATTATGGTGGGACAAACATAAAACATGGCAGTCGATTGAGAACCAGGTATATGGGAAGTTTCAGTCTCACCGCAAAATTGACTCTGAAGTCACTTTGGGTCAAACTGAAAACCATTCTCACACCCGGCAGGTGACATTTGAGTGATAAATGACCTCGAGTCAAGCATGTTTATCAGACATGTCAAGAGAAACGAGACTTTAAATTAAAACATAAGATAAGATAAGACACAAAAACGTACAGTCAAACCAAGTAAGGACTTTTGTGATATTTAACTGTTTTCAAGAGTGGAGGAACATGAACTGGATGCTATTTTGTGAATGAGCACATCCTGATGAGGAGGGCAATAAGTTAAGTGCTGTGCTGAACATCATTTTTGACATTCAAAGATTCCAGTGCAGTTTTCTAACAAGGTTTCATTACTGTTCACCATCTCCCAAAAAAGCAAATTTTCACCTTGCATTACTTGCAAGTTTAGACCATTTGAAGGCTAACGAGAATAATTTTATTTTTTAATCACAGAAGTTTAAAAAATTAACTCTGTGCCATCCTCCTTCCAGCAAATGGCTACATATCAGAGCACTTCATGTAACAGCGAGATTCTGAGAGGTTTTTTAAATGCTGATCAGGATATGAACTCACTAATTCTCAGTCCTAATTCCAAAAATTATAAACAAACCAGGCAAAACATTGATTTTTTTTACATGAAACCGTGCAGAATACGAACCCCATCCAACCTGCATGGTGTAACCAAAGTGTGAGAGAACTCCTGCTCCATCACTGTCACCCATTACGCACCCTTCACTGCTGTTAACACGAGCCAATACAGCTCTCTGAAGACCGCAGTAATTTCCCTGTCAGCAGTACCTCAAGAAACACTAACTATACACACTCCCGCCTCTCCGGGGAAACATGCTCCATTTACTCAGCCAATTCTTTGGCAATGTGAAAACAGATGTAAAGGTGTCGCAAACAGAGATATCGCTCCATACTGTGCTTGGTCTGTCATCTTGGGATGGATGAGATTCGTCGTGCTTCCAAGGAGAAACAAACGCAGCGTGCGGTGTGCGGAGTGTAAAGCGCCGTTTCAGCTCACACGAGGCAGACTGCATGACAGGGACGAGGCAGGATCGCCCTGTTTACTCAGAAACAGCATCGCATTAAAGAGATGAAAGAAAAGGGGTTTTATGATTTAAAAACTCAACTGGAGACCCTTAACGAAGCAAGATTCATCTCATCTTATCATCTCAGCTTTTGCTTAATGTGTAACAGGGCCAGACTGATACATCACTTATTATCTGCCGATATTGACCTATCGCAGATATATTTGTTCTGGAGTGTATTTTCTCTGATGTATGTCAATATTAAAACAGTTTTTTAAGGCTGATAAAAAGCTAATACCAGTAATTTAAAATGGTGTAATTACATAGTTTGTCCAGCAGAGGGTGGTCCATTATTTAATGACTATTAAGAGTGTTTACTGTTCAGTGCACTGATGTTTGGAATATTTTGTTAAAATGCAAGATATCCGGTCTCCATAACATACGTATGTCACCAGTATTTGATAACCACATTTGGTATCTTTTTTTTTTTTTTAAATTCCCTGATATCAGTATCAGCATCGTCCCTATTCTTAATTATGTCATTTGTGATGACAAACCTACCTAAAAAAAACCTACAGTCGTATTTTGGGATTTTAAAAGAAAATTAACTGACGACTTCCCTGTACTATTTATGTATCTTTTTGGTACATATTTCAGATATCAGACTTTTCTTGCTCCTAATATCGGGATCCGCATCAGCCTCAAGATTCTAACATTAGTAGGGCCTTGTTCTTGATTGTGTCATTCCTGATGATGAACATTAAAAATCTTTAGTCATATTACGGGATTTTAAAAGCTAATTAACTGACAACTTCCTGGTACTATTTATATTTATAGGTACATGTATTGGATATCAGACTTTTCTTGCTCCGGTATCGGTATCGGTATCGGCAATGACCCAGATATTCCATATCGCTTGCACCCTAACATCTACAATATGCCCCAAACTGTACACACTAATGCCTTTAACTGCCAAGATGAAAAACTGTTATCCTGCACCACACAAGCTATCTCAAAGTGTTTCGGAGTGATTGAGTGCTGATGTGGTGGCAATAATAATCACACCCCCGTGGTTTAATGAACTGGTCCAGCTGTGGCTGACGCATTTTTCCAACCTGATCAAAACTGTCTCGATGAAGGACTCCTGGGCTCGGGCCCCCCAACCAGCCCATGCAAAACTTTCTCGGTAGACTGATTTATTCATCTGCCCCCTGCTGAGCACTTAAAAGGCCTCTGCCTATACTTGTGACAGCGGGTCATCTCCTCCCCTTCTGCACGCCGCGTGAGGTGCTTTGGCTACCTCCTCCTCACAGACATTAAAATAAAACTAGCAACCTGTTCGCTCTGACAGGCAGTGAAGTCAATTGTGAAATTGTAGCCACCACGCTGCAGCTTTCAGGAACAAAGGATTGTGTTTGTGTCACCAGCTGTTCAGATCTCCTTATGTTTTTCGCTAATGAAAAGGATAAGGTAGATTTTCAAGGATGCAGCAATTAAAAAAAGGACCGTTTGCTTTTCCCTTCAGCTTTGATGCAGCAGAGGGTTTCAAATCAGCATCAGAAGAAAAACGTCAGGAAGTGCTGTCGGCGCAGTGCAGCATGGCTTTGGCTCTCTGACCTTGACAACCTCGCCACCTTCCACCTTCATCAGCTGACGGAGGTTCTGCTGCAGCAGGCTGGTGTTGGAGCGCCACTTCAGCAGGCCGAGAAGATCCACTGGAAAAAAGAGAGAAGTTGTTACCACAAGGGAGAGCGAGAGTAAAAAAGGATCATCCTGCTGATGGTAGCGTGAAGAGTGATGGAGAGACAGCAATAAAGGCTGAACACTGAATGAATCCAGTGAGCGATGCAGTCGGTCATTTGTTTAAGATGTTTCCTCCCCATGAACATAAACACTACATTCGTCATTCTATTACATCTCTATTAGATCTCTCACTTTAATCATGAGAAACGATCTTAGGCCGAAGAGGATGAGTCATGATGTAATTAATCACATTTGAAGAAGCGCTCGCTCACACCACCTTTGACAGATTATCAACCGTGAGCTTTAAAAATGCACTCATGTCGATTTGTTGGGACATTGTGAACGCCAGACTCGTAACTGTCAGTCAGATCCTTTCTAGAGACAAAAGACATTTGTCTTTCAAAAGGTGCTGACACATCAGTCAGTTAAGAGGCCAACTTCACCAGTCATTAACATCACGATGAGTTTACTGCGCTGCCTGTGAAACAGGTGTCTAATGTGTTCTGTGGCTCCTGTGGAGCTTTGTCAAACCCAGCGGATGTCCTCTGGGTTACCTTGTGCTGTGCTTGGAGATTACACAATCCCTCCTGTGCGGCACTGATTTTTTATTTCTGAAGATGTTTAAGTCAGCCTCGGAGCGTTGGCAATTAGTTGACTTGTCCATTGAATGTTGCTGGCCTAGTTAGTCGGCACAGAAATACTAGTTAATACTGGTTAACTTATTATTTTATTACTGCACACATTTAAATTACAGGATGATGTGCGATGTCCATAATGTGCAGTCAAAAGTGCCAAACATACAAGGCATTTAAAATGAATGTGGCTATTGAAGAATGTACTTAATGGTTTCAAAAGGTTCACTAGGAACAAATCAAATATTCATCAAGATTTTCCAACAAACATCAACTAGGTCCCAAATACCCAGATATCTTAAATTTACAAGAAGATAAAACAGAAAAAGCAGCAACTCGTCAAATTGGAGAAGCTAGAAAAGGAAATATTTAGCATTTGCTTTGGAAAATTTCAGATTTATTGATCAAACAAGTTGCGAACTATTTTTTGCTGAACCAATATCAGATCAACTGACTCACCAACTTAAAGGCAGAAAGCTAAAAAAGTTACACTTCCTTGTAGCAGATTCAATGCTGATGTTTTGTTGGCTCTGGCTCCATGACTCTGACTCCCAGCATCTTCTAAGACCTTCCTTGCACCCTCGGCCCCTTGCTGCTCCCTCTCTCTGTCGCCACGCCTGACTAGTGACCAGAGAGTCAATCAGCCATGGCGAAACCATGATAGATGCCTATCATCTGCAAACCTGACACAAGAGTCTGTACAATATACCAGGAATCCCCTCCCCAAGGAGATACAGATTTGAAAATTGACGGCTTTGCGCCTCTGAGAGACAAATGGAATAAAATGAAAATAAATCACAGGGCAGCTCAGTCCCACTGGGGCCAATGCTGTTAGCAGATGGGACAGTGAGGCAGGGTATGTGTTTGGGGGGGGGTGGTAAATGGTTTGCCTGAGAGTTACAAGAAAATCGCTGAGTACCTTTGACAAATAACATCTGTTTGAAGACAGCCGACAAATTTGAAAGCTACAAAACTGGCAGATGGTTAATAATTAATTTTGGGAGAAAAGGTTACACCATCAATGCACAACTGAAATGTAAAACACTTCAAATAACCATTCTGAATGTTTGTTTAGAGCACATCTTGTCTGACAAAAGCTTTTTTTTGTTCATTATACAAGCAAACACACCAACAAGGTATTTGAAAAGCTTGTTCTTTTTTCTTCATTAGTAACAGCCTTGTGCTTGGTTATACAATTAAGGAGCGCAGGGTTTGTCAACACATGGATGCAGCAGCATCACACACACAGTAGTAACCTTACTTCTCTATTCTAAAACATCTAAAATCTTTTTTCTCCTTCCAGCCGAGGTGGAGGCAGGATGTTAATGCATCTTTCAGCAGGCCGGGTCCTCTCGCAGCACTGCTGGCATTAGATCTCTGCTTCTTCTCCAGCCTGCGTTTAGTGAAGCACACTGCAAATACCCAGGGAAAAGCCAGCAGCCACTTCATACAAGCTCCCAGTGCCAGGAGACCGCCTGCATAAATCTAGCTTAATTAAAAAGAGTGTTTCATCTCGGATGTGGGGATCAGGGACGAAGTGTTGTGTGTTTGAAGCAAGCTGAGTTTGGCCTTCAGGAAGAACGACTGGTGAGCAGCGAGCGAGGCTGAGATGAATTTGAATTGAGCCAATGATGAAAAAGTTTACACACGGTTATAAATTTATATGTAGGTTGTATTTTTTTTCTTAATTTTTTCAATGACGTAATTCTTTTTGTTCTATAAACGGTAATCACACAATTTACTAAAATCTTTGTTGACATCTAGAAATTGCTGTATTTGACCACTTGTCAGGCAGCACCATCACTGTGTGTTTGCGTGTGAATGAATGAATAAATTATCCGGTTAATGTGTTAGGACCTATTTTTTCCAGCCGTACTAACTTTTGTCTCAATGATTCCCAGCTCCCCTCTCTCAATCTTGCCTGGTGATTCAAATAAACACAGACGTTCTCTTGAGAAGGGTGAATTACCTATACCGAGCAACTTTCACGTGTCCTGTAGTGTTTCTATATCCTGTTTCAACATGAACGGCCATGAATGGAGTTTAAAAATGCAGTCTGGAATTTACTTAAGTATACACATGGTCAAATTTTAACAACAACATTTGCAGAAGACAGGGGCGATCTCTGCTAATGGTGAGGAGTCAACATTAAACAATGGTCCTTCAACTGGCAAAACAGAAGCAGACTTTTATTGTGAAGTAATCACAGGAAATGCAGCACGTCAGTGAGCTCTGCATTTTTCGCAATAATTCACCAAAAATGTGTATGCAAAATAACTTATTTTCAGCATCCTGACAGTGGATCAGTTTGAATTTGGCAGGAAGCAACGGAACAAGAGGGGTGAAGAGCGGCAACTTCTCAGGCAACCAAATCCTTGTCTCTCGTTAGCGTTATGAAGGTTCCCTATTAGCAAATATTGCTTTACAGACACTTTTATTTTTTTGCTTTTGACACCAAATCCTCCACCATCATCACGTTGGTAAACTTTCCTTCATCTGGTCACATAAAAATTTACTCCTGCTACTCTGTGCTGCTGCATCTCTGCTGTAACATGCATTCGTTATCCAGCCATGTACTGATTAAAAACAAAAGAGGAAAAGAAATTCGATGATGGGTGGATGGTAGGCAAGTCATTCTGTCCCTGCACGCCTGACTACAGCAGCAAGCCTCACAAATGGAGCGACCAATCAAAGAGCGCCAAGTTGTAAAGTGCTTTCAATGAAGGTGTAACGTACATTCAGTCTGTTTATTGTCCATCATTTTCCCTTCAACCATGTTCATTTACAGTAATATTCAAAGAAAAGCTCATATTATTATTGAAATGAAAAAGCACACTATGTTTTAAGTTTTTATTGATTCTCAAATCTCGCTAAAAGTTTTCATTTGCCATCTACAAAACAGTCAGCTGCTGAAAAATGTGTCTAAAATTGAGAAGGCGACGTCTGAATAGAAGGAAAATTGAAAAAAAAAAGGGAGGAACTGTAGAGTTGGTTGGAAGGGTGAGCGAGTGAGCGAGCGAGCTGCTGTTTGGGTGCGAGTTTTAAAGAACTTCTACGTTTTAATAAAGCCGGCTGACTCCAGCACAGTCTGAGATAGATTCGCAGTGCGTTGCTTTATTAAAAGAACTCAAACCTTTTCCTGGAGCTGTGGCGTGGGAGGACATTTCCTGGGACACACACACACACACACACACACACACAAACTTCTGTGTTTAATCAAACTTGCGCTGCAATGACGCTGCAGCCTGATCCCCGAGCACCTACTGGTGCCTTGCAAATTACAAGCACAAAGCGGCAGGTAAATATCAGCAGTGGAGCTGCTCTAAAGGACCAAATGGTCTCAACAGGACACACACTGCTGCACATCTCTCACAGGGAAAAGGGAAGAAAGGAAAGCACGTAGGAGAGAAAATGGGGCTGTTTGATTTCTTTTGCATGTTAAATACTGTAAATCTTCAATTTAGACAAAAGTTTGAGCTACGTTGCTTCTCTATCTCCTGTAATCATCTCTGTAATGGAGGCTGTGACATCACCACCTCCTGAGCAGGGTAGGAGGGGACACACAAGTGTATTTAAATCATAACTTATACCGCAGACTAAACTTAATAACCCTCAAAGGGAACATTACTGTAACAACACACACACCCAACCCCTCACAATTTATGCTGCAGCCCTCTGACGACAAAATTCTCCACAGTCCACGGTGACCTCATTACTGAGACTTTATGGACATTTATTGTGCGTGTAACCTGGGCCACATCTAGCAGAGAAACAAGGCAAAAATCTGCTGCTTTGCACATGCAGGTTTTTGTTCAGCCAGCAGAAATACACCACAAGGTCGCACAAGGCCTCTGCAGCAGTGGGGAGAGAAGGTTTCTGCTTGAGATCGATGCAAACCTGTGTGTTTTGATTGATGATGCACTCGCTTTTAAGCCACATGTGCAGCACCTGGTGAAAAAGGGCTGAGGCTTAAACTGGGTTTTTTAATCCTTCAATGTGAAAAAGCGATTTCTGGCAGAAATTCGCTCACCTGTGTTGGCCCTTGATGATCTTTTACAAAAGCATACCTCGGCTCAGTGTATTTAAAAGGCTGATACAGCTTACCATAGGTCTTTAAAGGTGCACTTTGTAACTTCTTTCAGGGACAAGTGTGGTTATATAGTCCAGATGGGAGATGTGCAATGTGTTTTTTTGCGCTTTAATAAATATCAAAAAACGTCAACATATGGATTTGAGATACATCTTAAAGTCATGTCAGCACTTGTGAAATGCTATTCCTTGTATCAAAAGCTTTGTCTCCTTTTGTTTAAAAGCCTCTTTTAAAGGTTGCAGAGTTCACCTTTGAGGTTTATCAGATATTGTAAATCTGTAAAGGATAGTCTGCCATGGCCGCCTATAAGCTCTTATATTGGTACATCTTTATGGCACACAGGCACTACTTATGTTTCCTTTTTCACAAAGAGAAGTACTGAACTCCCTCCAGTCTCAGGACTTCTTTATGCTCGACCTGGTTACGCCACTGACTCCTTAAAAATGTCTCTCTTTAAAACGAGAGTTTCCTCTGCTTGTTTATTTTGTTCGGTCTCCTTTTGTGTTTTTTTGTCTGTAACTATGTGTCTTCATTTATGTTGTCTTGACTCCAATGAAAAAAAGATTTCTAGTCTCAACAGGACTCTCCTGGATAAAATGCTGGTTAAAAAAAAGAAAATAAATAAAAGAAGGAGAGCTGTTGTTCTATAAAAGACAAAAAACAGTCAGGTCAGAATTCTGTGTTTCTGACAATGTCAGCACATCAGGATCAACAGCCGTGTGTTGTTGTTGCTTTATTCAATCCCATTAAAAGTTGCTGAGTTGATTCCACAAGTGTAACAGATGTAAAACTTTTGCTACTCAAACAGTCCAGTAATTTGAGTGGAGACTTCATAGTCACGTGACCTGAAGTTTACAACCCTAACTACAAAAATGTTGTTGTTGTTGTTGTTTAGTGGGATTAAAGTCAGAATAAATTCACAAAAATCAATCAAGTTGATGAGATTAAACATTGAATACATTATGTTTGTATTGTTTTAACTGAGTATAATGTCAAAAAAGATTAGCAAGTGACCCCAATGTTTAATTTAAGTTTTAAATGATATTTTTAGTTATTTTTGCTCGTTTCTTGATTTTCATTTAATAACTTTACATTACAAATTATTTTACCATTCAATGAGTTATTTGTCACCTTTATATTTTTTCTTTTAAATGCAGTTTCCCTATTAACTTTTAATCATCTCTCACATTTTGTTTTTATTATCTTTTAAAAGCAATCTCAATGCTTTCTTAAAGTCTCATCTTTAATGTGTTTATTTCGAAGCTTTTGTCTTGTGTCTGAATAGTGCTATAAACGAACCTGCCGATTTTACTGAGCTTTCCAAATGTTTTGGAATCTCAAAACGATCACGTGTTTATCATATGTAAATTCAGCACTGCAGTTTACTGATGGAAGAATCGAGCTCATTTCTATCATTCCATGGATTAAAAACTAGTGTCCTGCTCCTCTTTAAACGATTGAGTCTTATTTAGTCTCAATTAGCTCAACATGTTTGAAAAGGAAACAGAAGACAAATCATTAGTTAAAGTGTCTGTCGTAAACCTCCAACACAGTTTCCAGACTTAATTTCGTGGCCAGACTTTGACCTGCTGTTGATGCCACAGCTCCCCTGTGCAGCGATGGATTATCAGCAGCATTTCAGGTGCACTCACTCTCAGTTTACCTCCAGATAAAGTGCTTTGGATAATCTGGCTAAACTGGTATGAGCGATATTGCCATGTTCCCAAATTATAATGTTATCATTAACTGGCAGAAATTATGGACAAAAACAAAAACACAGTTGTAAAAAAAAGAAAATAAATTAAGTATAACTTTAAAGGGCGGAGAACACAAACAACTTGCTGATCTTCTCCCATCTTATTTTTATTTTCAACTAATCCCTAAAGAAGGATTTGATCCCTTTAAGCACCAAGAGAAGAAAAAAAAAACAGGGTCTTTGCTTCTTTGCAGGCATATTTAAGGTCTGATACTGCAAGAAGACCACAGTGCCAGTTTGCATACAACATTAATTTACTTTAACGGCTCCCTCTAAGAACTCCTTTCTCTCTGCTCATTTGGCTGTTTAAAATTATCTTTGCGTTACCATGAATAAAAACATAAGGACATGATGCACTCTTTTATTTAAAACAGGGAGTTGCTTTGGGCAAGTGGAGCAATTAATTTCAATTCCAGTCAAAGTTCGCCTGCAGTGAATCTGTCCTTCCTTTATTCTCATTCTCTTTCAGGCTGCGGCCAAAAAACACTGGGAGGAACGAGGAAGTTTTCATTTTGGCTCTGATTAAAACAGTGACTCAGACCTGCATGCAAACAAAAAACAACAATGCAAAAGGCATCAAGCGCAGAGGGAGACAGAGCCAACATTTAGGGTAGAGTTTGGAAGAAGTGAAATCAGAGCTGCAAGTATTTGACCACTCGCACAAAGCAGAGCAGCATTATGCACGATCCACATTTACAAACAGACTGACAGCAATAAACAGAGCAGGGATAGACTGAAATCTGCTGGGAGGGAAGGGTGCTGATGAAGAGGAGGAGAAAATGATCCATGACGGCAAATGTTGAACATATGGACACGTGTAAAGACCACATGGGAGGAGGGAACAATGGCAGACATTGTGGAGTCGTGCTTTAACTGCTTATTATTAGGGCCCAACCAATATACTGGTTTGCTGACATTAGCCTATAGCTGTATCAACGAATATAATCTCCGCTTTGTGCCGATATTAAAACTCTTTCTTATGAGCGGAAAAAAAACTGTACTAGTGATTTAAAATGGTGTAATTATGCAGTCTGTTACTTAATAACTAACAGAGTATGTGAGTGGAGTGCAAGTGGGACAAATCATCGCTCACAGCTCGTGGAGCTGTCCATGACATGCGCTCCAGCGCTCAACACCTCTCCACGCCGCTCCGCTCCATCCTGCTCTCTGCTCAAGACAGATTTCACTCCGGTCCGCTCCAAAATTGCTCTGGTCTCAAAAAAGAAAGAAAGAAAGAAAAAAAAATCTCCACTACATCTTGTAAGCAGCAGTGGGGCGCGTCAATCCTCCCAGTCAGTCGCTCTCCTCATAACCTCATAAACCCCACGTTTGTATTTGAGGTCGCAGCTTTTAAACTAATCATTATTTAGAAAAAACAAAACAAAACACCATATTGCACGCGCTCGTGCAGGCAAGCCACGTGCGCTCGGGCAGGTCTGGACATGATGTGAGCAGCACTGAAGCAGAGTTGATCGGTGCCGCTCCAATTCCGCTCGAGACCGGTAAAAAATCCGCTCACAGCTCCACCTACAATTTTTCGCTCACGCTCACCGCTTGCTCCCACTCTGCTCCGCTCACACGCACTGATAACTAATAAGTGAAGTGTTAACCGTTCAGCGGCAGTGCTCTGCTGACAAGCGCACACAAATTTAAAGTGGAGAAAGGGGAAAAAAAAACAAAAAACAAAGGCTGAATGAAGCATAGAGGCTGTTACCGTTCTGTGTGAGCTTGGTGGAGCAGACCAGAGTGGAGATCTGGAAGTAGTCCTTGCTGATGGTGCAGTTGCCCAGGTTCTGGAGGCTCTTTCCGGTGGTGGAGTAGCCCTTCTCCTCCAGCTCCAGCTTGGTGGCAGGTAGGTTCAGGTACAGAGACGAATCCTCTAGCTTCTTTGCTTCTGCCTAGTTTTCGGGGACAAGACTCAGTCAGTTTATCAGCAAATCTATAGTTAACAGCTCAGGTTGTTCAGAGAGTTCATTATTTTTTCAGAATGACTGAAATCTATACCTGCCACTTGTAATGAAGTGGTTTGTTCTGTCACTGTGGAAATTTGCTTTGCGTAAACCATCACCGCCGCCATTTTTTCTGACTAGCAACAGCAATGCAATCCAAAAAAAGACATGAAAATCTAACTGGTGGAATGTCTCCCACATAACTTCTTAATTAATATAAATGGGGACTATAATGTTCAGCAATTATTACACTGTGGAGGTTGATGCTTGCCAGCTACACAAGTCTCCATGGAAGGCAGAAGACAGCTACTAATAAGAAAGGCCTCCTCATCTCTCTTGTGGTCATGACACGAAAAGTGTGGGCCGGCAGTAAGCAGCTTGTAACAAACTTAACAGACCCCCTACAAGCCAACTGCTAACTGCATTATGGGATATTTGTCATTTACCTTGTACACGATGAGATCATGCTCGCCATCCCTCAGAGTCGTCCCATCGTACCTCATCAGCTTCACGAAAGACAAGGCAAATATCTTCTCTGATTTGTCTTTGGCTGTAAAAGAAAGAAAAGGATCACATGACGAAGACAAAAAAAAAATCCAGATGTTTATCTTTGTTGCTGTTTACATTTGAGATTGATTATCCGAACATAATTTACACCCCTGCTTTCTGCAAGAGTGTGCTTGCTATTTATGGACGTTTGCAAACTTACAGACCAAATCTAATGCACATGTATGTATCCAGTTTGTGTTTTTATTAAAGCGTGCATCTTCAGGGGATCAAAGACAGCCTGAGGGCTGTGTGTCTTTTGTGCAGTAAACAATGCTGCATGGCTGACTTAACAAGTCATTAACAAACAAGCAGACAAACAAAACAGATAATCCTAAATGTTAATGTCAGCACTAGAGGCCCTGAGTCAGCACAATAACTTAATGTTTCCTCCTCTGTGTTAACGCTATGACTCTCTGTGCAAAAATTCACTTTTGCAAGCGGATAAATTATTATTTAAAGGCTGATATATCCAGGATCTAAAAATGTATGATTATAATATAATACATGTAATTTACCTTTGAAAAAACACATTTTTTTTTTAAATTTAAAAATAAAGAAATAGTCCACTTTTTAAAAAATAGTTTATTACTGATATTCAAGGTTTGGACCAAACTAGCGTGTGGGGTCCACTTCCTGTTAGCACATGTATAAACAAACACTTGCACTTGATCCCAGGGCTGCAGCTGTGAGCGGTTTGTATAATCAGCTCGGGTGGAGAAAAGACGCTCGTTGCGCCTGTGTACGTGCAAACATGTGCGTGACTGTATTTGGGGATGTCGAGGGGAAGCGCTGTGTAAACAAGCGAGAGAGTTATGACTTTGTCCTGTAAGCAGGAGTTTGCATAGGGCCACATATATCATCATTGCAGATCAACAAGCTCAAATTTACATGCAGGGAGACGTGATTCATCGAAGTGTCTTGCGCATTCTATCTGCATAAATCCCCTCATTGGTTTGCTGCCTGCAGCCTCACCGGTGAATAATTGCTGGGCCAGCTTGAGAGGAACCAGTGGAGGAAAAACACTGCACGCATGCCACCCAGTCGAGAGAAATGAATTTGTGACTTCCTCAGGAGAGCAGAGGGCTCCAAACTTTGCATCACGGGGGAAAAAAAGGTCACTTTCAGTACACAGTTAAACCAAGTTTATGTGGAATTTCTGCAGACTTCCACCTCTAAGGTGGGCCGTCACTTCAGATTTATGTTGAGCGAACTGTGCCACATTTCAACCACTCACCAGGTAGTGGCGTAATGACAAATGAAACAGACGTGACAAGATGACGAGGATCTCTCACAGCAAGCCACGGCCGAGTCTGTGATAGCAGCCATCAGTCTGATGAAGCCTGACAATGTTGGAGTGTGAGTGTGATGCACTGTGTGCAGAGAGCTGGCCTGATTCTGGACACACGGGGCGAAGATACTGAGCACATGAGCTGTTGTAGTGGCCTTGATGAGCAGCTTTGTCACTCTGCGTTTCTACTAAAAGTTCAGTAGTAGCCGGCACTAGCGGAGGAAGCAGGAAGGACACAAGCAGTCAACTGCAGAGGCAGTCAACTGCAGAGGCAGACAACTGCGAATACTTCATCTGACACACCAGCTCTGCTCTCTTCACACGTAGAGAGATTAAGTATTTCCCTGTTTTGTCCCCATAAAAGTGCTTTCCTAGTTAAATGTAAACATTATAGTTAAGCTATTTTGATGACAAGAAATAAGACCATGGAGTAACTGATCACAGAACTGTCACAGTCTGTCAAGCTCCCGTATTTTGTATTTATGTCATTTATGTTTTCTTGTGTTTCCTGTTTTATTTTGGTAAAACTAGCTTGTCTTGTTTCTTATCCCACATCCTGTCAAGTTTCCCTCCAGTGTGATGTGTTTCACCTGTGTCTCATTGTCTTCCCTTGTTAGAGAATTTGAGCCTGACTGTTTTCAAAACCACATACTACACTAGCAGTTCGTTGTGATTTGGCCAAAAAGTAGTATGTAGCAAGCTGTTTGAAAACATAAGCAAAATCTGCAGCATGCCAAAAAAATCCACGGATGTATACTGATTTGCAAGAAATCCCCAGTACGCATCCAACTATCTCGCTACTGCTACCAGTTTGTGCGAAATACATTTTGGGTAACCTGTCTGTGTACTGCAGTGTAAACAGATGACAGACTGATTGTTTATTTAGTATTTAGTATGTAGTTAGCACATAAAGTACGCAGTATGTAGTAGGCAGTCCCAAAAATTGCCCTTGTCTTCCTGTCCTTTGCTGTCAGTTTGTCGGATTCATCCCCCAATCCCACCTGTGTTTACCAGTCCTTTGTCATTTTTTCTCGATTGGTGCTTTTGTAATTTTTTTTTTTTTAAATTTTGATTATGTTTGTAGCTCCCTTAGTTTCTGATGCAAGTTTCAGAATTTAATAATCTAAGCTCCCTTTTTGTTTTGTTTCCTTTTCATGTTGGTGTCTTTGCTTTTGAGTCCATTTCTGCAAGAAAAAGTAACGAGTGCATTTCCAGGCACATGTATCCTGAAGTATCCCTCACATCCTATTATTAGAAACCAGCAGTAGGTATTATTCTCTGTTACAGTCTTTTACACACTGAAAAGGTTAAGTATGACACATAGTGATAAAGCGATAAATTGCATCCATTGGGACTCTCATCTTCCATTACTGATGATCAAATGGGTGCTAAATCCAGCACAGAGGTAAAAGTAGCTGCTTTTACAGTGTTTGCAGGCAGCCACATATCACAGTGTGTTCACCCTCAACTGCTGAGGTTTACTGATTCAAAAACTAGATGCAGGAGAGACACGTCTGCCAAGATGCCAAATCATGAACTTGGATAAAGTTAGATTCATGTGTACAGGGATATCAATGACCAGGTGTCGCTGACATGGAAATATAAGGCACCACACCACACACAAATCCGTGTAATCAAGCCGTTTCTATTGTCGCTTGTCAGTGACAAGTTGGAGTCTGGCAGCATCAGCATGCCCCTCGAGTCCCACAGTCACTTGAGGTGAGCCGGTTTCTAAAGCAACCGTCGCAGTGAGATAACAGCAAGGCACAGACTTTCAAAGGCGTGCCTGGTAACAGCATTAGCCGCAGAAGCGAGGTGCCAAGCATGACAAGAAAGGCTCTCGAAGTGGTTTATAAGCCAGCACTGAGCTCTGAGACCTGGCCGTTCCCTCCCAGCCACCTGAAAGCAGGTGAGAGGCGAGCAGAGCTGAAGGATGACGACAGCTGCAGAGAAAAGATCCATTTCCAATGCCGATATCCTGCCTTCCATGCCATATGAATTGATTGTTTAACACATATACACCTGTGACAGCTCCCTGCACCTCTCCAAAAGCCTTTTCCCTGCACCACTCGTGCTGCTGGAGGAACGGCCGCACCATGTGGCGGGCAGATGGGATGGCAGCACACCAGGCTTCAATGCCCTCAACACCCCCGAAATTAAAAAAGGTGTTAAAAAACAGAAGGACATACAACATTGGCTGCATTCAGCGAGACGCCGGTCCCAACAAACAAATGAGTCCCCCCAG
Source organism: Naso thynnoides (assembly GCA_029783665.1). Lineage (NCBI taxonomy): Eukaryota > Metazoa > Chordata > Actinopteri > Acanthuriformes > Acanthuridae > Naso > Naso thynnoides. The sequence continues at coordinate 7,270,741 of JAQLOL010000014.1, forward strand.
GCATTTTTCACATCCCAGCTGTAGTCTCTGACAAGCCACTCCATGATGCTGCTTTGTGCAGGGGCAGACTAATGCCGCTGATTAATGTGACAAAGGGAGAGCTTCAAAGTATTTATCATCGCACAACAC
>JAQLOL010000014.1:7275020-7291559 GCA_029783665.1 Naso thynnoides
TGCTCGTACTCAGCAAAAATGCTTTATCTGTTCAACTCTACTAATATCCGATACCTGATGGGGACATGACGTCCGAGTCCGGATTGAGTCCGCAGTCACGTGATCGGCCCCGATTTCCGATCACGTGATCGGATCGGGACAACCCTAGTAACTTCCACTCTTACAGCTAGTACACAAGCAGAACCTGACCAACAGGGGATATCTGTGGCACATGCTGATATTAGGGAGCAAGAGAATCCCAATATGTAACATATCAGCTGACATTTTATTTATACAGTGTATATGAAGTTTATAAATATATGTAATTTATTGAACAATTACTTGTGACAAAGATGGATGCAGGATATCTTATATTTTAACAAACTTTAGTCCAAACATCAGAGCACTTCACAATAAACCTTTCACTTACTACTAGTTATTAAATGTCAGACCGCCCTCTGTTGGACAAACTATATGATTACACAATATTAAATCACAATCCCAAGCATTTTTCCAGCCTTTAATATCATCACAAATCTATGAACATTAATGCTGATACAATATATGTGTGAAAAGCCAATATCGGCCAAAATATTAGCAAATCGATATATTGGTCTGCCCCCATAAAGTATACCCAGTGTACATAACAGTACTGACAAAACAAATCTGAAATATCTATTTAATGCCATGTAACAAAACATTAGGTTACCATAACTTAATGCAAACTGCTTGAAAATGAAAGCTGCAGTTGGTAACTTTTGCTAACAAGCTAAAAAGCTAACAGTGACTGTAGCATAAGACTCCTTGGGAAGAAACTCCACCGCATCTTTCCCTCCCTGTTTGTATGGGGTTTTTTTTCTTTTTCCTTTTGTTGCCAGTCACTATTTTAAGTCCATTTTGAACTGAGACGTAACGGTGGTTATGGGCATTATGACATCTTTTTCCAAATAAAACACAATTAAGTTATTGATGTTCCTCCCAAAGTTACCAACTGGAGTTTTAATACAAACCATGACCCCAAAAATTACATCTGAGTTAAACATTCACCAGAATTGGAGTGAATACACGCTCTCGCACACACTTCCTGCCCCAGCTCCTCCCACACACTCCTCCTGTCCAACCTCCCATATCCTAAATTAAGTAACAGTCTGTGCAGAACAACAGGTAAAGTCAAGCAGGGAGTGACAATAACTAAACATCAAAGAGGGAGTCAGTGACAGGAGACTCTCTATGAAACAAAAGCTTCATTAGGACATGAAACACTGATGTGCTGGTGCATGATTTCAAAACAGAAAGCACTCAGAAGCGAAAACCAATTAAAAATTCTCTAATTTGCAAATCAACAGCCATCATAATGACGTATGTGGATTTGTTCTTGTCGTTTTTTATTTCAATTTAATACAATTACATGCAACTAAATGTGCTGCGAACTTGGATATCAGACTTCCTTTTCAATGCCTTCAACAGGCACAAGTGAAATTAGAGTAGGTAACCGTGTACTCTTGAATATATTTGACTAACCAAACCAACCAATGACTAACTGCCTCTGAATACATTTACAACATTTTTAAACAGCTCGCAACAAACAGATAGAAAGTGGAGAAAATCTTCCATTTTATGTTATTAGCAAAGGTAATTCAATCAGAAGGGAAATGCTAATTTCACGTCTCTCATCAGATGTTGACTTCTACCTTTCAAACCATGCTGGCCATATTGCCCGTCCGCATGCTCGGGTCTGTAACTGACTCTGACCATGACAAAGGCTCATTCCTGCTGTGGTGAGCCAGGTTTTAGGATAGTCAATCAACCACAAAGCACCAATACTGCATTCTGTCATTTTTTGACAGGCGGCAACAGCGTACAGTCGGGCCTGTGTATCACACTGCTTTATAGAAGTCCTGGTCAGTTAAGCGGCGTGCTGAGCTGTGTGAGATTAAAGAAAGCCTGGTAAATCACAGACTGGCAGAGAGACCGATGGGCCGAAGCACTTGTGTCCTGAATGCTGAGAATGAGCTGAACTCAGGAAAAATACAAAAAAAGGGAGTCTTACCTCTAGTTTCTTGCCGTCTTCGTCGTACACAGACATCGTCACCTCCACGTTTTTGGGTGTGGTCTTGTTCCCCTTGTCAAAATCGCCCTGAACCAGAGTCACATAGATGTCGTTTCGCACATCGCCTTTATTGAGCAGAAGGAAGAGGTCAGATGAGAGTAAATCCTCAATTTTCACTGTCTGCACAGAGCTAAAGCTTCATGAATTTACTCATTTATATTCAATAGAAATCTTACAGCATTGCCTATTACATTTGAGTTGGCAGAAGTGGATATTTTGCATCTTATACTTTACAAAATGTGTTAATCAATCAATCTTAAAGAGGTATGATATGTTCTTTTTTACCTAACTCACATTTTTAGCAATAGATCTTGATTCTAAAACACGTGGACCTGAGTGAATGATGTGATCAACTGGCAGAAAAAGCTTTTCAAAACATTCAACCTGGCATGATGATCTCAGGGAATCCCATCTTGCGGGCCACAGCTGTCGATCGGTCCACCAGGTGAGGGAAGTCCTTCCTTATTTGATGGATGTCTCCAGGTAGCAGTTTCAGAGTCACCCACAAACCTGGTGGTGCATTCAAGGCGAAGAGGGGAGGGACCAGGAGAACGTCATAAGAGGACAGCAGCAGCACAAACTGCTTCAGGGAAATTCTACTTTTAGCTGAAACTGACATCTAATAGCTCAAGGGCAGATTCTAAATAGGAGCTAAATGCAAGGATGTTATTTTAAAAACGTAACATCAGAGGGATTAAGAGAGAGTGTTTTGCCAAGTTAAAAGCTAGTATAGTGTGCATAACTGAAAAAAATTATCTTAAATTGTGTGTTGAGCTCAGATGGTTGATACCTGTTGCCATCTATCATACTAGCTGCATATTTGCATGTTACTTTTCCTTTGTGCAGGACTCGTTCTTATTGAATTAAACATAATGCATCGTTACTGTCATTGCCAATAACACACAATTACTCCTTTCCCACAAAATTTACATCTGAGTCTTAAACCGGTTATGGGCAATATTCTTAAAACTAGAACAGCCAGGTTCAAACATTTGAGCTTAACAACTGCAATCAAGACTGAATCATCGATGAATGTGTTGCACAATGTTCAACAATCTGAAAAACATGACACACCCAGTGAAGTTCAAGTTTTGGGTCAAGGAGGACCTGCTGTTTTTTCTGTTCTAGCAGGGAGTCAACTTTTCATACCTGAACCAATTTTCTTTGATAAAAACGCTGCGAACAAAACAAAATAAACGCAGGAAATAAAGAAACATCACAATCAAACAGAAACTTGGCACCTAAATGGTTTTTTTTTGGTTTGTTTTTTCTGATGCTGCAAAATTCATGAGAATGCTGTAATGCCCCACACTACTTCTTTTAGCACAATGTTTTCATGAGAATAAGTGATATTTGTGGCTAAATATTCAAACTGTGCAGAAAATTCCCAGACTAAAACAACTGGAGCTTGAAAACCTGACTGTTCCTTGCTTGAGAGGAATCTGTGGCTCTGAACAATTCTAAATTAAAGGACCTTCAGAGGACTTCCATGGGTCATATTCTCTAACAGTTTAAAGCTGGTAGAAGCTTTGGTTTCTGGAGACACTGCATGGTGTGCCAGCTCTGCAACCACAGAAACTCTTAATTTTCCTTAAGGAAAAAAGAAATGCACACTTCTAAACAAGATGGAAAATGACTGAAACAAGGCGCCCAATTAAGGCAGTCCTCCTGACAGAGACCACCAAAGTGAGTGGTGCTCGTGACCCCTGAGGCTTTACTCACTTTCACTTTACAGGCCCCATATTGTCATGAGTGACACATCTCTCACTTGCAAAGCTGGAAGCCTTTTGATATGCGAGCATGACCGAAACAGCTGCTCACAGCGCTCCGCTGTTCTTCCCACTGAGGGTTATAGCACAGCTGACATTTATCCAAGTATATCTTTATAGGGCCTGACAATACCATGGAGGCTGTCACGTTGCCCCCCCTTCCAGCACAAATCTCTTAGATGGCTAATACTGTTCCTCTAACCGCAGATGTCAAATCACTGGCAAGATCTAGTCTTTGCAAAGGATTCACCAGCTTAATTAACAGTTGGATTACTTAGATCCTGTAGTCATGGTGATGAGGGAAACTATTTATAGTGTGAGTGGTGATTTACAGAGCACTTGAAAACGAATTCTGTTCTTATTAGCAAAATGAACAGCTTCAACATCGTCCAAGTGTGTTGGTGGTAATCATATTTTATGTGAACAGATCCATAATGTGGTAGTGAGGAAACAACAACAGTTCAGTGAGAAGCATTCACCAGTTAGTAAAAGGAAACACAGGTCACATTTCATGTAGATGTCCAATCAGTGTTAATGGTAAAGGAAGTCAATTAAACTAATAAACTCTTCAGTGCGTTTTGTGCTGAGTCAGACAGCTGAATTCTTTTGCTCACAGTGCTGTACAGGTAATGCCTACATGTACCATGGTGCATTGCGCTGGAGCTTCTGATGCTCAAGCTCACTGAGCGAAAATGAAGCAAAGAGAAAAAGCCTGTTTTGGCTAACCAAGCTGAATTGTTTACATGCACAGTCAAGTCAAGCTACAGTTCTGGCTCGATTAGGGCTAATATAATTGTATAATTTGATTCTCCATCGAGGGAGAATCAAATTATAGACAGAAAGTCCGTCCAACCCTGCCACAGTGGGTGGCGATATGCCCACATTAAGCTGGTTGCTATTGGACCGTATGGTTGACCTAACAAGCTACAAACAAGTTAGCAAGCGGCTAGCGAACAGTGAAAACATGGACAAAGACCACTGTAGGGACGTTCGATCATGTGCAGAACGCTCAGGCTAGGAGTAAATAGATCCTCGACCACATTAACTAGTCATGTCGGTCTGTCTTTGAGAAATTCGACATATTACAATTCAAGTCCGACTAACATGTTTACAGGTAAATTTATTATAAAAATCCACTTTAAGTCCTGCTAACACAGTAAATCAACTTTTCCTAGCATCATATAAATGTACTGACTGGTGTCAGAGGGAGAACAGATTATGCAGCAAAGAGCTTAGCTTCAGTATCAACTTTACTCAGAAATTTATTGATTTAATTAACTAAATTTTGAAATCAACACTGTTTCAGCATCTGAATAAAATGTGGCAAGTTTTTCCTTTAACCACTGATGAGCTAAAGAAGAGCGCCCACCTGCTCTTGTGAGGTGCTTCTTTGCATTTAGAGTAGATAATAAAGAGGGGAGGTGAAACGTGCTCCTTTTAGACTGACAGGAAGTTTTGTTTGTTTTTTAATTTTAATTAACATTTTGGTAGATAGTGGATTCCTTTACGGGTTTCTTGAAGAATGCTGTGTGCATGAAAACATTGATTTTTATAAAAAATAAAAAGGTTTCATTGTCCACTTGCATGTGGCTTGCCCTCCTTTTCTTAATGTCCACCAACTACAATTTAATTTAGACAGTAAAATAAATGTCTACTAGTGTTAACTAGCCTGTAACTATTGCTGAATTTTTAAAGACCATGCTGATGAAAAATATGTAAAAATTGCAGACATATTTCTTTTTATCAGATTTAGGTTGGATTTTCATCCTGACTTAGAACAGCCACTTAACAACGTATGTGAGACACGTTTGCGTGTGGTGAGTTTCTTGACACTGGTTTCTCGTGTCTGGATGTTGTACTGTACCTTGGCCCTTGTGATTGACCTCTTTGGCAGTGATAACTTTGTTGATGACTGTCTGGAGGAAGTCGTTCTCCCCCGCCACCCTGGGTGAAAAACGGGAGATGTTCAGCTGCTTGTGGTGAATGGCGTCATCCAACGCTAGCCTGCAGTATGCACACAACGGGCAAACACCACAGAGAAGAAGAGATGGCGGAGAAAGAGGAGGAGGAGGAGCGGGGCAGAGGAGCCACAATGTGATGGTTGTGAGGAGGGGAGTGGGAGGAGGGAAGAGAGAGAAAGAGAGAGACACACCGAAGAGTGATGCGAATACCGTGACAGACAAAAAGCCGCTTGTTAGCAGTTAAGTGATGCAGGATGGGTAGTGAAAAAAAAAAACAACACACAGAGAAATCATCGTTTAGGAAATGGTGCCCAGTCAGCATTTACAGCGCCAACACAGCAGTGGGAAGCTTGACCTGCACACGGTCACTTTCAAATGTTTTCAAATGGGAAACTTGATACGGGAAGCTCGAGATGATTTCCAAACCAAACTCATGCGTTCCCACTCTGCTTCAGTTCAAAAAAGTAAACTAAATTACATCATTCTTGCTCTCCGTGGAGCTTCAGGTGTGGACAGATTGACTGAGACGAGTGACGTACAGAGCATTAGAAAGTGACAGCTGTGAAATGTGTGCGGTGGGCATGGATGGCATCTGCAGTACAGAGGACTCTAAACAAGCAGAAGAGGAAGTGCACGGAGGAGAAGACAGTGGTGATGTCAGTGTGGAGGAGGCAGCAAAGGATTTTCTGTCACTCAAACTGCCTTCATCACCTCCAGCATTGAATCCAAAGCCAATCTAAGCAAGGCAGTAGAATAAATGACAGCAGAAGTTCAATCAGGACACATGACATTGTAAAACAACAGGACAGGGGAAGGTTTTCCCCTTATGTTTTCCATTAGATAACTTTTGAATGCATTTGGACCTGATTTTTACAAAAGAGTTTAACACAGTGCAATCTTTCATCAACCAGTCACAACATGAAATGTTGCTACAAATAAATTTTAATTAGGGCCAGACCGATAAGAGATTTTTCAGGCCTATGCCCAAACCGATATCAGGGAACGGGAAAATCCCAAAACCCAATATATTGACCAATTTCATATATATAATATTGGCTGAATGTGGTTATCAAAAATGTAATGTAGGCAGAATATCTTACATTTTAACAAACTTCATTCCAAATATTAGTGCACTAAACAGTCATAAATAATGACCACCTTCTGCAAGACCAACTACGTAATTATACCATTTTAAATCACTGAGGCGGACTCACACCAAAAGCTCAATGACCATCCAAAGCAGCGGGCAGTCATTCATTCTCATTGTACGCTTACGATGAAGGGCATCTGGTGCCTTGGCAGCAGCGAGCAGAGCTCGATTTTGAAGTGCAGCAGCACCCAACCTTCTGCAAATGAGTAGTGACGCCGCTGAAGCAGCAGCCAATTGCAGACTGAATATGTGAATGTCTTCCCACAGCAAGAAAAGCTCCTGGCAAACATCAGTTCTCTCTGATCCTTCACAATGGAGGAGAAACTAATAACTGCGGTCTCTATTTTCTTAGAGTTGTATTTTTTTTTTTTAAAAAACGTCCAGAAGAAGGTGGCAGAAATAGCAGTAGTGGAAATAGTAGTGGTTAATGTTTTGGCTCACTGTGTGGTGCAGATCCATACAAACAAATGCCAACCATGTGTCAGTTAAGCAAGGTGACTTAGAAAGTACACATACTGCTCTGTACAATGAATACAGAAGCTGTATTAAATAATGATGATGACAGTCAAACATGATGTCTGCAGCGCAGCTTGAACATCCTGCCCCTCTTCCAGCGACTGCTAGAGGGCTGGTAGTGCGATGTCAGTGACTAGACCACCTGCAGACGCATTTAAAGCATTTGGTGTAAGTCCGCCTTTAGTCCATGCATTTTTTACGATATTACAAAACAGTTTTAAAAACCAGTGCATATTGGAGAACATAAACATTGATGCCGATATATCTGCACAGGCCAATATAGGCTCATAATATCTGCAAAATGATATATCAGTCGGGCCCTAATGCTTTAAAACATGCCTCAAGTGAGGTCAACTCTGTCTAAGAATGAAGAAGTGTCTGAAAAAAAGATTTCCATCTATGTGGTCCTTTTCTGAAAGGAATTCCCTTTCCCATAACTATTCAAATTACACCACTACGTCAGACATTCCGTAAGTGACTCCTTCACTTCCTGTCAGTGCTGGCCTCGAAAACATTCAATAACAGGTTGTGCTACTGCTGTTTCAAAATGTCATTAGTTTAAATTCTCCAGCAAACATTAACACGTGGACATAAATAACCTCTCATTGATCCAGTTCTCCTCTCCACACCAGAAGGCTCTAATTTCCATGATTTATGCTCACAGATAAAACTGTTAAGTGAGGTGATCTGCCTGCTAAACTGCCTGAATTTGAAGCATTTCCAATTATGCAGGAAATCACGTTAAGGAAAGGTTACTCTGGCTCTGTACGCAGTCCTACGAGAATGGCAGCAGTTAATGAGATTGCCTTAATTGAGTCAGCGGGGAATAGGGGGAGCACTACTGTCTTTAAACCCCCGCTAATCAGGTGTCAAGAATTAAGTCTTAAAAAAATATTTAAATACAACCGCTGTGTCTTTGACATATAAGGCACACTCAAAATATTGAAAATAATGTGTAAGACAGGAACTACATCTGCTTGGTGATTTTATGCAACATCCTCCCAAGCTTAAAGGAAGTCTATGCTCAGTATGTGTGACCATGATTTATTTTGTGCAGCTGAACAATCCACTTACGGCTGAAATGGGATAAAGTGCTGCTTGTCTTCATCGTCCATTTTGCCCGTTATGATGTCAGTGACATCCATTACTGTGGAAAAACAAGGAAAAAGGGTTAAAACATTCTCTGGGCCTGCAGAGCACTGCGTGGCTATGACAGAGATACTGATAACTGCTGGTCAGGCCACATCAGGGGGCGAAAGCAGCCAATGTTGGCTCTTCTTCAATGAGCACTAATTGAGGCATATGCAGTAAAAAGCATTGAGTCAGCTGCGGTTTCTGTGCCCTGTAGAGTGGCCGCTGAAGCAGAGGAAAAGAGCCCTTTAAAAACACATTTTATGTTCAAAAGAGATGAAAAAATGACCTGTAGTTTAACTTAAAAACACCCTGAAAATCTTGCTTTTGCTGACCTCCGACGGTTAAACTTCTCACCTTGCCCCAGTCATGTACAGGCGTACCCTGTGACATCATCATTCAGGGTGGTTACAGGTAAACAGCAGCAACATCTGCCCACACCGTGGGGCTATGCTTAGTCTGATCAGAGGTGAACCAGGCTTGAAACATTTGACCACAGTGGGCAGCAAAACATTTGTTTTCAGTCTTTTGTTGAGTTCATTTTCAACTTTCCTTTATCTATTTAGCAAATTTGACAGAAATGTGCAAAACCAGGCCTTGTAGTTTCTTTTACATGTGATTACTAGCACATCTGTGAAAAGAATCTGATGTCACAAACTAAGACAGCATAACTAAATAATAAACAGAAAAAATCGAACACTAAAGAGTCTGTGAAGGTAGTTTGTACTTTGACAGTGATATTATAAGTCAACTTTGGAGATGTCACAAAGTCTCTGAACAACAGATGCATTAAGACAACATTGTTGCTATTTGCTGAGAACAGGGATGGGGATTGAAACCCGGTTCTATTTAGGACCCGTATCCGCTTTTTCAAACCCCAAAAATCAATAAGGTGTGGGCTAATCGATTCTGCTATGGAGTCCTGTGGGTCCTATAATGTAATGTAGCGTCACGCCATTTAAATCCAATCACTGGTCCGCACACATCGATTGTCCAAATGAGTTTTTCAGTACAACTGAATCACCAGCCCACAGGTATTTAACCAGGCAGGGAAGAAATCCTGTGGTCAGTTGCTTGTGAGGATGGCTCAACGTGCAAAGAGTTCAAAAGTCTGGCTACATTTTACCAAGGCAGAAGATAAGGAGGAGGGGAAATGTAATTTATGTTGCAAAATAATTTCTTGCAAGTTGGGAAACACAACCTCCACGGTGAAGCACATCAGCATTGTGCATCAAATTAAACCCAAATGCAGTTCCTTTGACCGTCTTCGAGGTGAAAAAACTCCTCCCACTCAGTCAGCTGCTGCTGCTCCAGGAGAGCCGGCACAGTCTTCATCATCATCCACTCAAAGCAGCAGCGGTCAACACACGAAAACTTGTAGAAAGTCCCGCCAGTTAAAAATCATGATCCAAAGTTGAAATCCGCGTTGAATTCGCCAGGATAAAGCTAGCTGGTTGAATTACTGAGGTTGCGTAAGCCTTCACTGTGGTGTGTTCAAGTTTGGCTCAGTAAAATGACTATTAGTCAGTAGGTACTGTCATGATGTGTACAAATATATCATCAAGAATAGGACAATTTTGTTTTTGGCGATACCAGTTTGTTAAAAACATATTGTCACCTCATTTTTCTACAAAGTTTTTCTACTTCAACTTTTCCACTAATAGAAAAGTATCGATAGTGGTGTCGATAAAGACTCGGATCGTTAAGAAGTCTCAATAATGGTACCAATATCAATAAAAATTAATGATCCCCATCCCAGGTTGCTAAGAATCAAGAGAAACACTCTTGAATTGGCTTCACCTGAAGTAAATAAGAAACAGAGGATGGAAGTGACAGCACCTTTGCTCCGTCACACTGCAGGTCAGAGGTCAACCCTATAAGCCCTTTATAACTGTGTCTCAAAGTAAATCTCAAAGATCAGCCTCTCTATTAGGCTGCATACTGCCGCAATGACGGTGATGTCTGAACGTAAGCCCTCATAAATTGAGCTGCCATTTACCTTCTCTTGGAAAAAGTCACTGAAAGAGGAGCATCATTTTCTTTGTTGGAGCACCGGGCAAAACGCCAATCTAATTAGTTTACGAAACGCCTGGCAGCCAGCCAACAGGGGATAAATCAAACTCTAATTCCTCTTTCTACTTGAGCTGGATATCTATGAATTTTAGCCAAATAAATTCACTCACCCGGGCAAGGACTTTGGCACAATATAAAATAAAACAATATAAAATTTGGCATTTACTCTTCAGGTTTAAACACATGGGGTTATGCAAGCATAGATAGGGCAAGAAGTTGTGAGACAATCAGCATTTTTTAAGAGGCCATATTATGCTTTTTGGAGTTCCCTTGTCCATTAGCACGTTATACACTCTGTTGATGCAAATGAAATAGGCCTAAGTTGACCCAAAGGGACTTTCTCACAGGGAAAAAAGAAAATGCTGCGAAAGAGCCTGTCTTGTCAATAGTCCAGCTTGTATTTGCATAAATCATCTCACAACATAACATCAGAATTAGCATAATGCACACTTAGTGGCCAGAAAAGGTAACCTCTGACCCCAGCATAACAGCTGATGCCTCCAGAGGTTATTTCTCTTTGCAATCGTCTCCTTCACCTGCTACTCCGAAGGGTCTCCTCAGTCCTGACGTCAGCTTCTTTGTGTTGTTGTCTCTCAGCTCCATGCGACCCACTCTGACAATCTGACACACAAAGCTGATCTTCTCTCTCTTCAGATCTTCACTGCCCAAGTCCTGAGAAGAAAAAACAGAAACGTTGTGAAAATGCTGATGCTTTTTTAAGGGTATATCAGTGCGAGGGTGCACAATAAAGCCTGATCGTTTAACAGCACCTTCTTGAGTGAGGATGAGTTTGTGTTAAGGGCAAACTCTTCACCACAAATTGCCTCACTGACATCTGTGATTGTGTCCACAGCTTCATTTCCTGTGGGCAATACCTTCTAAAACTAGCAAAGTGCCCCCAGTGGGCACATGCTGACCCTTTCGCCCTTGGGCTTCCATTAGATAGAGGTGACTGCCTTGGTAAATACATAGAGCGAGCCAGGCTCTTTCTGAAAGAGCTTAACAAATACAGGCTCTGCAAACTGGCTCCCACATGCCTCATAACATGGCTGAATAAACAGTGAACTACCACAGGCGGGCGAACACAAACACACTCACCGTGAAGACTGCCCGTAGATTATGAAGCTGGTCTATGTCTTTAACCAGACCCGAACTTGACCATTTCACCAGGTAGTTTTCACTGCGAGGGAAAAAGGACAGAAAAAAGCCGGACTTTTATTCAGTGTCAGCAACCTCCCATATTTACAGTCAAGTGACACATCTATGATACACCAAATGAAGGCAATCAGTGTAGATGCATCAACTACGAAAAAATTTTCCTTTAAAGATATGAATCCCTCAGTGTTAATCTAGACACATTTTCACTTGGGGAGTAAAATGTTTGACTAATATTGGATACAAAAGCAGCATTTTACATCTGAGCCACCTACATGTAATAATTTGCCGTCATTATCGGCCAATATTGGTCCATTGCAGATATATCAGTTTGGTGTTTATGTCCGCTGATATCTACCAATATGAAAATGTTTTTTTAAGGCTGGAAAAAATGCTTAGACTAGTGATTTAAAGTAATATAACATGTAATTATATAGTCTGTCCAGCAGAGGGCAGTCCATTATTGCTTAAGTGTTTACTGTTTAGTGCACTGATGTTTAGAAAGTTTGTTAAAATGTAAGATTAAGTTATCCAGATAGTAAGTGATCCGATCTTACCTTTGCGTTTAAATCTGGTATTTTTAATGTATTCTCACTGTCCAAAATGAGATCAGATGTCCTTCGGCAAAAACTAGGCGCAACTGATTAGCTGTTGCTGCAAATCAATTGTAAGCTGTTAACATGGCAGGTGTGCAGTCGCCAGAAATTTTACTACTGTATGGCCAATTTTTTCCTTTTCTCTGTCAAGAAAGGAGTCATTTGCAATGCCTTTCTGTCAGAAGCAAACAGAAAAGACGACTGACACTGTTAGCAACAATTTCATTTACGGTTTCCGTAAATGCCATGACAGTTAACCGGTCTCTGTGGACGAGAGAACGGAGTAAGGGGGAAGAATCACGACGTAGCGGTCACGGGTCAAAATAAATTGATGGCGTTACATGTGCTGATGTCTGCATGTTGCACGAATTGGCTTTACACCTACATAAGATATGAATACAACGCCAGCCAGACTACCTTCTGATGTCTGGCAGATCTGATCACATTCTGATCATAATGTGTTAACCCTTGCAGTGACACACTTTTTTCCTTATCTGAATGAATTATCCAGATACAGATCATATTTTAATACCAGGTGTAAATGGGGTGCAAATTTATATCAGTGCCTGTGTTGTCCCCAAAGTCCCATATCTGTCGGACCCAATTTTAGATGCATCAACTTTATCTTTCTTCAAAGCTGGGAATGCTTAAATGTTAATCCAGACAACGATCTGCTTAGGAAACAAAACGTCTGACTGATATGGATGAAAAAAAAAATGCTATTTTGCAGTCACATCCTCAAAGAAAGGCAAATCGTTGCAAAGCATCCTGCACTTGATCTGGTCTTGTTCTTGCATGGCATTTGTGTGTCTGTATGTTTGTGCCTGCAAGTGTCTGTTGGTGTCACTCTCACACATCTGAAGCATTCCCATAGTTTTACCTGATGAACTTAGATTCCACCGGGTCATAGAGTGACATGAGCACCTCTGCGTCCTCGCCAATCTTGCACACCACATTCTTCAGTGTCACGAAGAGGGCAAACGCCGGTGTGGAGGCAAACTTCGCCTGCCTAGTCAGATCAATATTCTGCTTCTGAGACTGTCGGAGGGAAACAGAGGTATTACACCAAATATTGGGCTGTTCTTCCATAGCCTTATATCACATGTGGGTGGACGTCAGGGTTGTGCAGTTTAAGCAATGAGCCCAGGTAAAGATCCTGCCTGTGCAGAGGTGTGGTTAGCAACTGCACGCTACATTACTGAATGTCAGCCACTGTCTCTGTGTCTAAAAAATTAGTTAACAAGTTAGTAAGGGAGCTTTAACAATGTCCGTAAATCCCTCAAAATTCATCATAATATATTCCACACTGGAATAAAAAGCTCTTATATTCGTTTGATCTGCAGTAAAAGGTGGACCGATTTGTGTGATACCCTGGAAGCCCTTCAAAAATATGCCGGGGCCACGTCATTAATATTTATCACGTTGACCTGCACACTTTAATATTGCCCATGCATATGCAATTAAGACCTCTGGATGAAAAGGTCGCATAAGATGAGACGACAAAACTGCAGGGCACTTAGCGTCTGGCACTCCTACATACTGTCAACTGACATCAAGGTGAAGGATGCCAACAATGCGCCAAGTAAAACAGACAGTGAATCTGGCCGAGTTCTGACTTTCCGAAGAGTGTCAAACGTCTTTTGTGTACCGGGAGTCACTTGTTTTTCCTCACTTAACACTTCATACCAATCTAGATGGATTTACAGAGGTTCTTTGTACTTTCTAACATTTCTATTCTTAAATGCAAATGAAACAGATATTCTTTATTAAAAGCAAATTAGTAAAAACACTTTCTGGAGAGCTTATGCAATCATACTTTTCTAAAACTATTCTTTTCTTTATTTGGATGCAGTAGAAATATGATTACATGTAAACAAGTAAATCTAAATAAGTGTGCCTTTATTAATTGTTTAAATAAAGCAAAAATAAAGACAATCAGGGGAAATATTTAACAATTTTCAAAGATGATTAAGCCATGCTAGCATCTCTGTGAGGCTGTGACATTAACAGCACTAACATGCAGGTGATATTTAGCAAATGTTTACTACGTTCACCATCATAGTGCAGCTTGTTAGAATGTTAGTATTCCCAAAACAGCATCGATATCAAACTTTTTATGAAAAGAGGGGAGAGCAGGTCCATTCTGTCTCTACCTTCTCCTCCTGAATCCTGTCCTCGATTTGTTTGGAGGCCGCCTCGTGCGCTCTGAACAAACTGATGGTGCTGGTGAGCTCTGGGTCCAGTATGTTTCCATCTTTGTCTCGCACCACCAGATCCAGATCCAAGTACCTAATATAAAAAGGGGGGAAAGTTAACAGTGCCAGAGGCTGGTCACATAAAAACAAACGTAACATCGAAAAGACACTGTAACTATGATGAATATGTGGCTGTATTTGTGAAATAGTGCGCTGTAGGGCCCAAGTAATCAGAGAGTTTTTGCATCAGATAATGATACCAATATTTGGTAAATTTCGATATTATATATAAACAATATCTGTTGAATGTGTTTTTTAAATACTTGCAATGAAGACATGTAATGGAGGCAGGATACCTTACATTTTAATAAAATGTACTCCAAACATCAGGGCACTGAACAGTAAACACTTCACTTACTAGTTATTAAACAACAGACCGCCCTCTGCTGTACAAACTACATAATTACACCACTTTAAATCACTAATCCAAGCATTTTCTCAGCCTTACAGAACATTTGAATATTGACAAATATCAGAGAAGATACACGCCGATACCAATGTATCTGCAATTGGCTGATATCACCCGATAATATCAGGAAAGCGATATATTAGTCAGGCCCTCTTACAATGTCAATCTCTTTGTCTTATTCTCTCCACATATAATATTCTATCAGCTCTACTGTTTCAAATTCCTCTTTTATTTTAACTCTTCCTTCTTTGAAAGCAATCAGTGCACGAAATGGCATGCTGTAAACATGCAGTCAGTGCATTTAAGCATCTCATTACTTCCTCCTTCTGCAAAGGTAAAAGCCATTTCTTGACCTGACCACAGATATTCGAGGCCCAATGCAGACACAGCGAGACCTGTCGTCTCATGATGGAACACAGTACGGTTTGCGGAAGCTTAATCCCTCCAGTTTGTCCTCAGGCTAAGCGATGACCTGTCATTTTGTATTGACCGACACTGCTGACCTATTCCAACAAGGGTTGTTTTACCGGATAGATAGGAGGATGAAGGGATATAAGCTGTGGGGAGGAAAGGACAAGGATAAAAGCCTCTAAAGACCAGATCCTCACTTGTTGCCATAGTCTATCTTGGAGGTGACTTTTTGCTTGAGCTCGGTGAGCTCGTCCTGCGGGAGGGTGCCGGAAAGGATCTGAGAACGCCACTCAATGAGGTCATAGATCATGTCACGCACAGAGTTGAACATCTCACGCTTGTCCCCCTGTCAGGGAGAAAGAGGGATGAAAACATGAGCAGCTTAAACAAAGGAGAAGATTTAGAAATAGATAGGTATCATTAGCAGCAGGTGCAGGCAACAAAAGATCCTTACTGCTAAGAAAAGGTGAAATAACCAAAAACTAGTGAACACTTTGAGCAAAGAAACACCTTCTTAAAGGGATGCCCCAACTTTTTTTCCCTTTTTGTTACCTGCTTCCATCCAAAGTTCGAGACAAGAAGATAGATACCATTCTTTTGACTGTGCGTGCAGTAATAAGGGAGAGAAGGGCAGAGCTCACCCACCGCTAATTAGCTTAGCTCAAAGGCTAGTAGTCAGTGCAAAGTGTTAGCTTGCCTCCACCTAAAGTCGTCAGAAAAACTTTCCAACAACTCTTAACTGTCCTGTGTGTTTGCTGTGACTTGTTTATTTAGTACAACGTAAAGACCTAGGGCCCTAGTTTCGTGGCGCGGCGCAGGGTGGCGAAGGGTGGCGAAGGGTGGCGCAGTGCAAGTTTCGAGCAGCGCAGCCCGGCGCTGAGATGGGTGTGGCGGCGCGGCAGGGGAAGGTGTCACATATTCATCATGGCGCAGTCAAAGTTTCGTGCGAAAATGCCCCGCCAAGGGTGCGCCAAAAGCTCGCCACCTCAAACCTGGTCTACTCTCGGCGCAAGGCGTGCGCAGC
>JAQLOL010000014.1:7291659-7321123 GCA_029783665.1 Naso thynnoides
ACGCCTTTCTCTCCTCCTCCTTTCTCACTCACGCCTTCTCTCCTCCCTCCTTCCCACTTGCGCTGGTAGGAGGGACAGGTGGAGTGCCTGCGCCGGGCTACGCCGGACTGCGCCGTGCACGAAACTTGCAAAATGCAACTGGACACACCCCGTTGGCGCGGCGCACCTGCGCTGCGCCTAGACTGCGCCCGGTCTACAAAACTGTGGCCCCTAATCTGATTCTAAAAATAACACAAAGCAGTAAATAAACAAGTCACAACAAGCTCACAGGACCATTTAGAGTTGTTGGAAAGTTTATCTAATGACTTTATGGACAGGCAAGCTAACACTTCCCATTGACTACCAGTACTTGAGCTGAGCTAATTAGCTGAGGGTGAACTCTGCCCGTCTCTTCCTTATTAATGCAGGCATATTCAAAAGAATGGTGTCTATCTTTTTTTGCCTGAAATTCAGGAGGGAAGCAGGTAACAAAAAGAAAGCAAAAGTTAGCTTATCCCTTTAAAGAGCCTGGCATGGCTTTACGCTAATACCTTTAAATGTAAAATGTGTGAAAACAATTTGGCTCTTATTTTCAGTTTTATCTGATTTTCAACTTCAGTCAAAGACTTGAAAAAAGGACCCTTTAAAAACTATAGCTAACAATGAATAAAAAAGCAAATACGACTAAATATCTAACCCAAATTAATAAAATTAAATTTTAAAAAATGCTTTTCATAATTTTTCCTTAATTTTATGTATTTGCAAAGTCTTGAAGAACTGGATTAGGCTCATACAATTTATAAGATGTACCCCCTAGTGACACTCTGGCTTTGTGTGTTTCCTTGGAGGACATCCATGCTTACCACATACAAATCCCTCCATATTGTCGCCCACTCCCGCAGTGTGGTGGTGACCTCCTGAACCAAGGGCAGCTCATTGGGAATGACTGTCTCCTTTTGCCTGCAGTGACAGTAAACAAAAGTGATTCAGTGGTTGCAGCTCTTTCCCTTATAAACTGAGACACTGTCAGTATTAAACATGTTGACTATCACATACGGAAAATCATATTTGTGTCTCAGCTTTGTTTAAATCCTTTAGTTATGATTAAATGGAGGTTCTCAGTTGGAATTCACTTTGAAGTTTAGAGTTTGTCTGTTTTGTGTTGTGAAAGCGAAATCAAAGAAGCGAGATCAGAACAAAACGGTGCCAGTTGTTTTGCTTTAAACACGTCTCATCATATCAAAAGCAGATCTTTCAACTGAAACAACTTCAGAGGCTTTTAAGTACAACTTAAGAGAAGCCAACAAGCTTCTCAGTAGTTCAGAAAGGAGGACAAACTATTTTATTTCTAGTGCTCAAAGCATCTTTACCCAAAACATTTTCAATTCCAATATGCATCCTAATACATAGCAAATTTTCACATGGTCTTGTATTTCACTGAATTGAAACTACAAGCAATCTTCTCACTCATGTGAAAAAAATTAAAATCAATTTATATGTCCTTCAAAAGTGGAAGTAAAGAAGTACGAACCCGCTGCCTTCGACTGTGGCCTCTTTCAGGTGAATATAACAAGCAGGAAATATGCCCTAGAAGAGGAAGAGATCATGCAAAAAAAAATCTGTTTCAGCTGGGACAGAAGTTGAACAGCTGAAAAAATGACGCTACATTGTAGTTAGATTGTATGGACCCCTCACCTTTTTGGATTTTCTTCTCAGCCGATGTCCTCTGTACCAGTCTATCAAGGAGGAGAATGACATGAATGTATGAAGATTTTACAATGCAAAGCACACAAGAAGAATAACATAAAACTCAATAATATTTGCATAGAGTTTACTTTTTAACAAGCTTGTGTTAATCAGCTGTTTTAATTATCACAATTAGAGCCCACCTATTTTGGTATTTATGAGACTAATACCAATACTGATTCTAGGGTGGAAAAATTCATCAGTTTTTAATATGGTAGCGGATATACTGAATTTCTTAGCTGAAATGAAAATAAAACTTTTCTGCGTGGTTTGTTGACCAATTTTGCACCAATATGACCATTCAACAAATTTCAGAAGGCTTCGTTCTTAAGCAAGTAACTTAAAGTATATTTAACATTATGATACATTATCAACCAATTCTAAAAAAATTAACACTGAGAAAATAAAGAATAAATAAAAATATGTAGCTAAATTAACCTCACTATTCAGCATTAGTAAACTGCAGACTATATCATTTTCTGCATATTCTTATCTGTCAATAATATCATACATAATGTCAGCCAACCAATATATCTGTTAGGTATTAAACAAACAAACTGACACGTCTTACTGAATGAAACATCTGCAGCAGTAAAGAGTGTGGGATTGCTAAGTCATAATCATTAATAATAACCAGGACTTGACTGATATATTGGTTTGCCGATATCATCAGCCGATACTGGCCTGTCACAGATATATCATTATCAGTGAATATATCCCCCAATTTGCACCAATATTACTGCTTTTTAAGGGCAGAAAAAGTGCTCAGTCTAGTGATTTAAACATATTTAATTTAATTTTTAGTAATTAAGTGTTCACTGTTCAGTGCACTGAAGTTTGGAATACAGTTTCCTGTCAGTATCCTGTCTCCACTACAAATCTTTGTCACAAGTATTTGATAACCACATTCACACCATATTATACATGTATAATATTGATCAATATATCAGATATCAGAACTTTCTAGCTTCCTATTATCTCTACCAGCATTGCCCCAAAAAATCCCGTACTGGTCAGGACTACTGAAATTTTTTTATTGTGTTCAATACATGAATATTTGACAAAACAGAAGAACTAACAGTTATGGCAGGGAAAATAACGTCCCACACTGGCTTGTCAGCTCGAATAATGCCTGTCATTAGTAAAGCCGTTTCTCACCTTCATATGTCTCAAGTATGTGCACCGTGTCTCCAATCTGCAGGGACAGCTCCTCCTCTCCTCGGGCATCGTAGTTATAGATTGCTGGAGAAAGACGAGAGAGGAGACAATATAAGAGGAGGAGATATTACAGGAGGAGGAAAAAGGCAATAAAGTGTTTGACTCCCTTGTGGCGCTAACTGTGTCCCACTGCAATGTGCAGTAGAGGCATCACACATCCACAGGATGTCCACCCACACAGTGTGACACAGTGATGGCTGGGCCCGCCACTTCTAAAGTTGTAATATCAACAACCCTTCACCGCCCAGTGAAAAGAAACCAATAATGACGGAGAACGCCAAAACAACAATAACGCCAGGGGAGAGCAGATTTGCTCTCAATTACAGGGAGGAGACAAAGACATAATTAAATATTGCAGCTCTTCTGATTATTTGAGGTGTTCTCAGACAAAACAAACAGGTGAAATGAACATGCTGTGTGGTTCTTTGGTCGACACTGCAGAAACAGATTTTTGTCTGCGTGCTAAATGAACACAGATCAACAGAGCCTGTCACCGGTGCTCCCAAACCTGATGGGTAAAGCACCAACAAGCTGGTGGCTTAGATGATGCTGCCAAAGGAAAAATGAGGTGGAATCTACAAAATAACAAGTCATTTAAGTGTAATAAATCTAATTTAGCCTTAAATTGCTCATTTTTTATTTTTTATGTGTGACAATAGAAAAACATCTGTTGTATACTCATATTTATCTGAATGTATCTAAGATCACACAGTTTTTACAGCAATGTTTTTTGACCATTCAGGCGAAGCCTTCTTCTTCTGTCCTTCTGCAATGCAGGTCCACAGGAATGAGGGACTCCAACCAGCAAAGACAAAACAAAGAGCTCTGACCAAAAAGATGCTATACTTCTGGCATATGGAGGTGGTCTGGGTACGAAAAGTTTGACACAGATCAGGAAGATAAAATATCATATAATATATATAATCAAAAATAGGTGAGTTCCTTTACATTTGGCAAATTTGAATTCAAAATGTATATAGAATATATTTCGTCTAGTCTCGTCTGACGAAATTAACACTGATTTACATTGTTCCCAATGACACAATTGGCCGCTGAGACTCCTTAAATGCTAGATTAAGTATCAGAGAGTACATAAAAGGTTCAGAACAAGTCTGAAACTATTTACTTTGATTATAAAAAACAGGATCCTGCTGCTTCCCAGCAGCGTCCTTAACACCTTACCAGATTGTTTTTTACCAAGTAGCTAATATCTGTGAATGACAAGCAACCAATGGAACATACAACCATATAGCTATGAAAAAGTGATAAAAAATAATCTGTTCAGTTTTTACCAGCATTGGTACCAGATAGGTGCTCTGTATCGACAGATTCTCAAAGTTCTGGTATCGAATTTGAATATGAAAGATTTTGGTCATGTTGCAATGCCCTGTTTCTTTGACACAACTTTAAAAGCAAAGCTCAATTAGAAAGGATTCATGTTTTTAAAATGAAAGAAGATATCTTTGTAAAAAACTGGGGGAAATGGTTGTCATATAAGGAAAGACAAGATTTTACAGAACAGTACACAGGCTTTGTTCTTTTTGATTGGTTATTAATGCTTTTTTGTTTGCTTGTTTGATTCTTTTTTTGATTGTTTATTTCCTACTCCGTAATCCTGAGGAGAATGTCTTGAAATGTATTGTCAACATTGATAAGTAAGATGAATAAATAAAAACTGCTAAAAAAAAGAAAGGATTCATGTTTAAACCGAATAATATATGTGGAAAATGTAGATAACTGTGAAAAAAAATCATACACTGAATGTTTGTTATGCAGTTTTTTCTGAGCAAAATACAAACAAAGTCTCTCTCGAGTGTTAAGAAAAATCTTCAGAACACATTGCGCATTTATTCCTTTGGTCAAACCTTTCACCAAATTCAAACTCCAAAAATCTGCAGGCAAACAACAAGATCTAACTAATGTGGCAAAAAAAACATAAACCTTATAACAAAAGAAAAAACTTTTAAAGGCAGTGAGAGCTGCATTAAAAAAACTTTTTCATCTGTTGTAAATAATGACATCTGCAGAATGTGCATTTTCTCTCTGATTTACCAAGACAACCAAGCTATTCTATCTCTGGTGCGACCACGCACGCACACACACACACACACACACACACACACACACACACACACAGGGGTCTGACATTTTTTGTCAGAGCTTTTTCAACATGGCGAGGTCATGTTATCACTGACTGGTGACACTTGTTCTCTCATTTAGAGAGAAACGAACAACATGTCACTGTCAAACCAGCCATGACGGACACCTGTCGTTGAAAAAATCCACACAAACTATAAACAACCCACACACTGACAGCATGACAGGCAGCTGTGCTGAGAGGACACCTACAGGGACAAATGACACAAATGTGCGCTCGCATGCATGTCCTGCTGAGGGAATCCATGCAGGGCCACTTCAGCAGAGGTTTCAAGAGGTGAGTGATAGCTTAATTAAAAGAGACCCTCGCCTCAGGCTCTGGAGCCGTCCCTGCATGCCGATGTTACATCAAGTGAATCGACTATTTTCTCCCACAATCACCTGCCAGGAGAGGAGCTGATTATATTTCAACACCATATCAGGTTAAAAAAAAAAAAACAAAAAAAAAAAACAGCACTATTTTTTATTTGTTGGTTTATTCATTTGTGTTATTTTGTATGTGCAATTTATCTCCTAAGGGTCCAGTTTGTAGGATCTAGTGGCATTTAGTGGTCAAGTTTTAAAACACAACCAACAAGAATATTCCTCTACATAACCTCCGCTTCCAAGCCTGTAGGGAGCCGTGTAAAAATCTCAAAAGGTCCTCTAAAGATCCTGTGTTTGGTTTGTCCATTCAGGGCTGCTGTAGAAACATGGTAGGGTTGGGCGATGTGACAAAAAATTCCCATCGGGCATCATCTTGCCATATATCGGCAATCGGCGATATATTCCCGCAAAATACGCAGTTCCTGTAAAGATTACTCAACAGCCCCCACGCATGTAAAAACAGAGCAGAAGGGGAGTCACTGGTCACGCTACCACTCTCGCGTCATGGTGCAGTAATAAAAGATTATTTTAAACTAAACAAAAAACACATGAACTTAACTAAACACATTATGAACTCTAAATCAATCAGAACACATTAGATTCAGCATAAATGAACATAAATGAACACAAACTAAGAACTCTGGGAAAAAACCCACATCACCCAGCATGCTACAAGATTATCATCAGCTAATAGCTGCAGCTAGCCTACCAGCTAATGAAGCAATGTTAATGTAACACGTACACTGTATAAAATGACAGAATGTTTACCAAGATGTAACGTTAAAGTTTACGAGCATCTGACACAGAGTTGCTGCAGGCAGTTGAAGAGGAATTACGTGAGCATACCGAGAGTTGCGAGCGCTTAGGAGAGCTGCTGTTCACGTTAGCACCTGCTGAATCTCCTGGAGTTATTAAAGTAAACTGAAGAGGAAGTAACTCAACACAACAGATGGAGAAGCTGAAAGCAGACATCGTAAAATATGGCACTGTACAACGAGGATGATTTACGAGAGCATGCAACAGTCTGAAAGGGAGCTCACATCGTTTGTAATGTGAGTAACGTTAAACATTTACGCAAATAACACCGTAATTAAAGTGCGCGGCCCCTCTCTGGAGTAACGTTAACCCATGGCAGATCATTACGTCGTGCATGCTTTGTATTTTTAATTAGGATAATTGCAGAGTTTAATTCTCGAAGAGGCATACCATTTCAACTGCAAAATACATATACATATAAGACAACATTGTTAATGGCTCATCCAATCACCAAATGGCAATATATTTGACCTATCACCCAAACCTAAAACATGGCGAAGCAAATCTGTGGCAGAAGCCTCACACCCTCTGAGGCTCAAAGTACTCACTCCGAGGTAATAAAACACAATAATTCCGGTGACTGTATGCTAAACAACACATACTTATGAATGTTATATTGAATTTTTGCCAATTGACCACCTCAAACTGTTTTTAGGTGGAAATGTTTGGACAAATGATTTAAAATGGTATAATTATGTAGTTTGTCCAGCAGAGGGCAGTCTATTATTTGATAATTACTAAGTAAAGTGTTTACCGTTCAGTGTGCCAAAGTTTGGAATTAAGTTAACTGAAATGTAAGATATCCTGCCTCCATTACATATCTTCATCACAAGTATCTGAAAGCTACATTCAGTCTGATACTGTATAAATTAATATCTGCTGATATATTGAAATATCAAAATTTTTTTGCTCTCTGATATCGGCATCATTATCAGTCCCAAAAATGCGATGTCAGTCTTGCCCTTGCTGTCTTTGCTGTAACATATCTTTAAATTATATGAAGTCAAATGTTTGTTCCTCAGTTATAGTTTGTTTTTTGTTTAACTCAGGGGCAGTCAAAGTAAGCAATTAAAATCTCTTGGTAAGCCCTTGGTATTCACTGTTATTAGTGATTCTTCTTTAATAATAAATTCCTAATAAAAATTCTTAATTATCTAAGCGAAAAGATAACCAGTGGATCATCTGGAATGCTGATCCTTTACAGGAACAAAAATCATTAATGAATAAAAGCAGTGACTTATGTAACATCACAGATGCAAAGGCTGCTCTGATTACAGAGGAATCCAATTAGCAACACAGTCTGTGACAGCTATGGAAGAGGTTAGATAATGTGGCAAGACTCTTTAATTAAGTTATCAAGGCAACAAAAGACAACTTCTTGAAAAAGTTACAAAAGGGCTACAAAAGTACAAGCTGAATAGCGGGTTCATCATTAAAAACACTAATAAGAGAGCATGTCTTCAAAATATTGATAACGTGAATACACAAACAGGCCCTCAGCAACAAATAGAGGCACTTCATGGTGTTTATATATTGTATATTTTAACAAGTATCAGCATTGCTTAACGCCACCAAAAAGTACAGCCACAGAAATGACTGTGCTTTTTTTTTATAAAACCTCCGACAGCCTCTGACAGCTTGTGTCAGTTCAGTGGAGGCCATGAAATGCCATGTGCAGCCCATTTCATTCAGCCCTGTGTTGTTTTGTTATCAAAGTGTATGTGCATATACACGTGCATGTCCACAATGCATTCTGCGATCCCCTAGTACAATCTGACGAGCCCGGCGAATCCACCAGAACACAAGCCGCAGCCTGACAATGGAACAAAGACCTCAGGAAATGAATTCAGTGGTACCACGCGGGGATACAAAAAGGTACCTACAGAGAGAGAAAGCAACAAAACAATCAAAAGGGAGGTGGGATTAATCTGTGTGCAGCCATCAGAGAGCAGCCTCGTCACCGTAAAGCGGGGCACGCTCAATTAAACCATCATTAGGAGTAGCCAGAAAAGCCTATAAAGCCATCAACTGCTGCATCTGTGTGTTTCCCTGGAACTGGGTCACAGGTCCTGCTGATTCAGCATGTTGTCTAAACGGCAGAAGCTGCGAAGAACCGGCGCAAACAAACATCTCTGACAAAGATGTAGTATTTCATCAGAAAAATCAAAATGAGCCCCTGTGACTGCTGCCAATGATGTGAGGTTTCACATCAAAACAAATGGAAGCTCAGAGCTCGAAAAGTCTCACTGGGCATGAAGCCCCAATCAGAAAGTGAACACAAAAACGACAGGCTGGTAAGATGCTCCGTGCATGACAACCGTCAAACGTAAGCCTGACATATGAGGTGATGACGGAGGTGTTCAACGCGAGAACCAAAGTGATTCATGTCACGTGGAGATGAATGACAGCTCTGATTACTCATAAAGCCGTCATTGCATACCCAAGAGTAAACTGATGTCAATTAGGAAGCAGTGAGGGAGAGAAAACCCATCAGAGGAAGAAGAGGTAGAGGATGAGGAAGTGGACCATACTCTCCCTAGAGTACGACATGCAAATGATTTTCACGAAAACATGATAAACAGTAGCATCGTTTGCCTGGGGCTCATTACCATACATAACCTCTTGCGTAAGGCTGTGCAAACTCACAGAACATTATCATCAGAGGAGCCGAGTGAGGAATAAGATTACAGACATATCCACTTAGCCAGCGCATGTCTACGCCCTCTCCACAATTATAAGCAGCCTCATCTAAACACTGGACTGATTGTAATTCTACACTTTGGGTTCACTAATAACCTGCACTAATCCACGCAAAGTATAACATATCATTACACTCGGATGAGAATACAGTATGCTGATGAAGGAGGGGTGGGAAAAAAGGAGGAAAGCGGCGCACAGAAAAGGCACATTGGAAAGAGACTGAGCCTCTTGATGTCCCCGTGGGCTGTGAGCCTACAAAGAGAACCAGGCAGGAAATCCCAGACAAGAGGATTCTCCCTGAGGAGAAGGCAGAGTGGAGCATGAGGAAACTCCCACTCTGTCTTCTGGTTGGGCTGGGCACTAAAGCAGCAGAACAGACAGGAAATTCTCCACGTTAAAATAAAAAAAAAAAAAAGGCGGATGAAGTCATGATGTCAAGGACCACGTCCAGCCACAACATCAAATCTTTGCTGCAATTCATTCTGACTCACATGTTTGCCTGTCGGGCAAAGTCCTGCACTGGCCTTTACACCAACTGCTATGATTGACCTCAACAAGGACCTTGAGATGCCTTAAAAGTGCAGAACCACTCAAACTGCAAGCCTTCCACATTCGTCGACCCACCAGCTCTGGAGGTCGACAAAAAGAAAGAGGAGAATGTATCCACTGCTGTTCTCTCCGTCACAGCCAAGCTAAAAAGAAGAAGGGAAAGAAAGAGAAGGAGGAGAAAATGGACAGAGTGACAGGACTCCAAGTTCAACTAACATAGCATGCCAGTTAAAGTGAGTGATAATACCGTGTTACTGCTATTAGTTCTGAGAGGGACCCAGGAAGCTTGGACACCCAACTGGTGGGGCAAAATTCACCAGTATCTGCTGTGGGTCAATCAACTGTTGGCCTGGTTGATTATCAGATCCAATTTTTCAGGATTTCCAGTTTGTTGGAATCCTCATTTGCTTGTACTAGATTGCCGACAAAATTATTTTATTTAAGAATGGACGACATCGGATCGGATGCAGCCACCTCTCTCAGTTTTTAGTCCCTGCTCTGTGGTCTCAATCAATTTATCACCCATAACAATATCTGATTGGTCACACATCATGAGTAATAGCCTATGAACACTGAAGGTTACATGCTGCGTGTCGACTTCGTACATTGTCATCCAGTCTAATTTCACCTTGGCTCTGGAGTTGTCATTTCTTTAAGTAATTTATTTCAAAAATACAAAATATTTCCTAGTAGTAGCTTTCTCAGTTTTGAGTATTTCCTGCTTATATTTGTCCCATGTGATATTAAAGTGAATAGCTTTGGGCTTCACACCGATAGGACAAAAAAAAAAAAGATGAAATCACCTCCTGATGAGTTATAGACAATGGAAAAAAAAAAGAATCAGCCAATTTATCTGTAATGTAGTATCTAGAGCTCTAATTGGCCTCAAAAACTGGCATTTTAAAAGTGTGTAGCTGCCCTAAACTGTAAGGAAAAACGTCAAAGCATTGATGAGGTGATGTTTCAGTTCTCAGTTCCTTTTTGGACAAAGCAGACATAGTCCTCAGACAAACAGGTAGCACAGGCATGCCTTTATGAGAATGACAGGGAAAGACAGAGTGCCATTACATTTTAGAGAAACAGAGAGAACCGTGGACCGTGAAAATACAGTAATATACAATAACACTGAGCAAGGAGTATGAATTTCATACAGTGCTTAGCTTGAATGAGGAGTTCGATAAGTACACTGCGGACAGAGAACACCCTTTTCCAGGCAGCAGGACTGAATAGAGGATGATTATTACACTCTAGCTGCACTACAGTGAGGGTTTTAGAGGCAGG
This sequence comes from Naso thynnoides, assembly GCA_029783665.1. NCBI lineage: Eukaryota > Metazoa > Chordata > Actinopteri > Acanthuriformes > Acanthuridae > Naso > Naso thynnoides. The sequence continues at coordinate 7,302,472 of JAQLOL010000014.1, forward strand.
ACGGAGGAGTCAGTAAAGAGGGGTTACACACACACACACAATTTCTACAAACCCTGTCTGACGGTAAATGACTCCCATATTGACTGACCAAAGCTATTTGCATGTAAAGCGATAAACACTTTTGCTCATGAGGATGAGGCAACATGACTTTATTATACATTTGAGCATATAAAAAAGAGTACACACACACACACGCACAGTGATTTGATATCAGCCTTCGACAATGAAGTAGCATCCAGACAAGCTATCATACACAGCTCAATTTTGAAAATGTTCCCTCATTTCGGGACACATGAATACGTCTTTGAGGTGCTGTAATAGCGAAGATGCTACAATTTTTCCCAAACCACGTCACAATTAGCTCAGTGATTTGAAAGACAAAATTTTACACACTATTTATTGGGGCCTGACTGATATAACTGGTTTGTAGATATTATCTGCCGATATTTGCCTATCACAGATATATCAGTATTTGCATTTGCTCTCTGACAAGTGCCGATATTAAAACTGTTAAGGACTAATGATAAACAGTTTAAATATGAAGTTTGTCAGTCAGGGAGTGGTCCTTTACTTAATAATAATACATTATACTTCTATTATAATTCAGCAGGTGCTAACGTGAGTGTCCTTTTCAGGACACTCAAAGACACTTAACAGAGTGCAAAAAAACAAACAAACAAAAAAAGAGTTCCAGAGGGTGGGAGCAGGGACGGAGAAAGCCCTGTCCCCCCAGGCTCTGTTTTTGGTCCGGATAGAGTGGGGACAGGGGGTTAGCGTCAGCAGAGCAGAGGGTGCAGGTGGGAGTGTGTTGATGGAGGAGCTCAGAAAGGTAGGGTGGGGCCAGGTTATGGAGGGTTTGGTAGGTCATGAGAAGAAGTTTGAAAGGATTCTCTAAGAGATGGGGAACCTGTGGAGCTTATAGAGGATTAGGGTGATATGGTCACAGGTCCGAGAGTGGGTGAGCAGGCGAACAGCAGAGTTCTGGATGAATTGGAGTTTATTGAGGATTACGGATATTGAACTGTAGAGAAGACTGTTGCAGTAGTCCAGACAGGAGGTCATAAAGGCATGGATGAGGGTTTCTGCAGCTGTGCTGGACAGGGATAGACAGAGGCGGGCGATGTTTTTGAGAAAGAAGACTGATTTGGTGATGTGCTTTACATGCTGGTTGAAGGAAAGGATTTGGTCAAAGGTAACGCGAAGATTTCGAAAATGAGGGGAGGTGGATACTGCGGAGCAGTGAATGTTAAGAGTGAAGTTATTGGTGGATTTGGTGAGTGCAAATTAAAAGTGAAGTGTTCATTGTTCAGTGTACTGATGTTTGGAAAAAGGTTTGTTAAAATGTAAGATACCCTGCCCCTATTGCATATCTCTGTCACATTTGATAACCACATACTGCAGAAATTACATATGTATAACATCGACCAATATATCAGATATCTGAAATCTCCTGCTCCCTGATGTCAGTATCGCCCCCAAAAATCCCATTTGGATTGGGCCCTACTATTTGGACTCACTGTTTATCATTCACATGCAAAATGTTTTTATATGAGCCTTTGGAGGCGGTGATGCTTCAGGGGACATGACTGGAGTGCAAAACAAATGCACCCTTGTCTAACATCAACCCGGTGCAGTCATTTGTATGGGAGGAATGGGAGATAGATGCTGTCGCAGGTGTATACTGTGTTTTCCTGATGAGCCCTGCTGGTGGTGAGACGGAGCCGACTGCTGCAAAGCTGACTAGTCGTCTTCAGGGATCTGCCAAGTGCTGGGAGGAGTGTCTGCCTGGGAGGGGCCAGTGATACTACTGCATCTCTGCACTGTCTGCACACTAACTAAACTCCTCTGTCAGACTCCTTCAGCAGTGACAATGATGCACACTGAAGAAAACACTGTTTCATTATTGGTATGGTTGACGATCAAGCCCAACCTATTCCGACACGCACACACAGGCGCGTACAGTACGTGTTTCTGGGGGTTGTACGTGTGTCAAGGCTGCCAATTCCTTGTCTCCAACGGAGTGTGAACAAAAGCTTTTAGCAGAGATAATTGTACAAGTAAACTCCCACAGTTTACACTGAGGTGCCCCAGTAGCACAATAGTTGACAAGGCAAAAAAGTAAACACAAAGACTCAGCAATATAAGTACTGACAGGCTGTCTTACAGGCAACAGTTGGAACTCCCATGAATTTGATTATGTCTCAGGGTATTTCAAGGACTGAACTTGGATAATTCCAGTTTTCCACTATTATTTTTTTGCTCTTAAGAATGAGGATCATTTCAAACGCAGTAAAAAAAAGAAAAAACATCTAAGTGAGGTTATTAAGATACACAGCGATGCAGTCCACTGGGGTTTGACTGAGACATTGCAATATTATCGTTATTATATTAGGCGGCGGCATGCACAGCCAAAGCAGACAATCAACTATGCAGAGTGTTTGTAACACTCAGACAAAGAAGGGGCTTTGTCTCAGACGCACAAGGCGGGGAACACATGATAATTAATTTCAAGTCCCTCTCTAATAGGGTTTAATAAGAGGTTTAGGCGTTCACACAGAAGCCTGGCGGTTCTAATTTAGAGGCAGTGGATCCGGGATAGCGAAATACCAACAAAATCACCCTTTTTCCTCTTAACCCAATTATATACAACAGCCTTTTAGCTTTATCTGCAGTTGGAAAGGGGAGATAATGCTATTGTAATTAACCTGAAATTAATACGACAGCAGCCGAGCTGGGAGAGAGGAAAGCCTCAGGTCCCACTCTCACTCTCGCTCACTAGTAAGACCAGATTTCTCCTCCTCCTCCTCTGACTGGAAACAAGCAGGAAATGCCACTTGAGATATTCCTGTATCACAATAGATGAGGCTCTTCCAGTAGAGCAGAAGTAAATGATGATACTTGTTATGACTACAGGAAGATTAACAATACCACATTTGAAAAAAAAAAGGTAAGACAGAGAAGAACAACAATGTAAAAATATAATAGAGCGCTACAGAGGAAGTGGGCAGGTTTGGGCCATGAAGAGAGAAGTAAGGTGGCAGAAGGAGCAGGTGAAGAAATTTCCCAACATGTCAGATCTGGATGCCAGCAGCAGTAATATCTTTTGGCAGAACTTCCCGCCATGCGCCCAGCTCCGACGCAGGCCTTGGGGTACAATCTAACGCGGGCCGATAACTCAGCTTCCATCGCCTCTGCAGAGCCTTTAATTGAAAATCATCTCTCCAATACAACAGGGAGAGAGAGCAGAACCTAGCTCATTACAGAGCGCCGAGCAAAGCTTTTCGCACAGTTTCTCACACAGCAGTCTCTGGTTTTATTTGTGGTGGTACATCTGCAACTGGCTCTGCAAAGCAGACGGCTCTGCACTTTGCTCTCACATCTCATGAGCTTTGGAGGAAATAAGAGCCTTTGAAACACGTTCGATATGACTCAACGATTCGGCAGGCAAATCATTTAAAATGAGCCTTAAAATAATTTGTCCTGCCGGGAGGATTAACAGGTTTCTACATGTTTTCAATCACAGTGACGATCATAAATACTTGCAACTTTTGCTTAACAATAGTCACAGATTACAGGGCTGTTTAATCCATCTCTACACCAATACACAGCACGGAGAAGTAAACTGACAGAGTACAAACACATTAGCCTTTTACACAGCAAGAAGTAGCTAATTATTTCCTGCCCTGTGTTACATCTCTTGTGATGTGAATTATAATGAGTGCATAATTACCTTCAAATATTTGAATAAACCCTACAATTGACTAAGCAAGTTTACAGTGAAGCCTCTTTAGTGGCAGTATGGCCAAAGTGTGACTTCACTGACAAGAATATGTTACAGTATTTGACCTTTGTCAGGTGACAAGTAGGGCAGAACACATTACAAAACAGATTACACAGGAAATGGTCCTCTTCCTCGTGCTATGATTTATAATCATAAGACTGAGGTTGTGTCCCAGTGAAGCAGAAAAGACACTGTCAGTGATGAGAGCAGCGTGGCAGCAATGCTCTGAAATGTCCTACAGAAAAACAAGGAGGTCAGGAAGATCAGTAATGATGTTAGGAAAGGTTGCCTGTAGTTATCCACGGCTTCAGACTGCCAACATCAAACTGTCAAACAGCCTTAAAAACACAGGCAGGCATTCTTGCACAGCGAGGGACATTAAAAAGACAACTGGTGAATATTGATTGCTGGCAGCATTAAGCCGGGTATTTTGAGGAAGAAGAAGAAGAAGAAGAAAGAGAGAAAATACAGAAGGGTCCTACAGCACAACTGTGGGGAGCAAAAACATCATTAAACCTCAAAGTCACATGTCTAAAATTCACACAGCACCATGTCTGGATAAGATGTAAGACATTCATTCTGCATCAACCAGGGCTTGAACTCATAACCTTAAACACAGAGGGCAAATCATTTTAAGTACATCTTGTATCTTGGTATATTCTAGGTCCTGACCAATACGAGTTGGGTTTTTTTTTTTAAGGTCAATGCCAATAGTAATATTAGAGAGTTAGAAAATCCTAATATCCAATAAATTGGCTAATGTTATACTATATAATACAGGTGATTGTGGAGATTAAATTCTCATAGCAAATATCTGTAATGGCGGCAGGGCATCTTAAAATTTTCACAACCTTTTTTTTCCAAACATCAGTGCAGTGAACACTAAACACTTCACTTTCAAGTTACTTAATAACGGGCCGCTGGACAAACTACAGAATTACACCATATTAAATTATTAGTCCAAGTATTTTTCCAGCCTTAAAAAACTGTTCTAATATCAGCACATATCAGGGAACATAGACGCTATTACCGATGTATCTGCAGTAGGCCTACATCAGCTAATGATATCCATCCAGCTCTAGTATTTTCTAGTATAAAATGGGCTTAGTGTTCACTTTAAAGACAAAGCCACATTTAACGTTGTAGAAGTAGAAGAAGAAGAAGAAGAAGAAGAAGAAGAAGAAGAAGAAAGCACCACTTTACATCTGTACAAGCCTTTAAAAGTAATAATAATAATAATAATAATAAATAAAATAAATTTTAAGTAATCATCACCTTTACTGCCCTGCCATTTTTTTCATTCAACAACCTAATTGGAGTAGCAGAGGCCAGACATGAGCCAAAGAAACGTTCAGCAGGCCCCAGTGAAACCAAACTGTGTGTTTCTAGTTGTACATTTATAGGATGGGGTCTTCCGTTGCTACGCTCACAGAGTCTAACTCCTCTGTTTACTTTCAGTACCTCATAGGTTACAAGGTTGCTTGAGCAGTGTGTTTGTGGCCTCACACATGACTGCCGAGCGTTTGATGTGAATGACAGTGGAGATATTTTTAACTCTCACTTCCTTGCAAAAGTATGACTGTGCAGCTGTGGTAATCAAGTTGAGCTTGTATGTACACCTTGCAACAACTGAATCCTGGTCTAGAAAGAGTAAAAAATACAATATAAACCAAAACACAGCATTTCAAATTTAGTTTTTAAAAATGAAGTTATTGACATTTACAGCGCTTTGTTACTGTTGCTATTTAAGTATATTGGATTTTTCTATTAAGCTTAAAACAACTACAAAAAGTCTTTGCTGCGATATCATTACTTTAACTTGTAACTATTACTGTATATTTGACTGTAAACAAGCATGAATTCGCAATAGTTGCGACCAGCAGTCTACAACAAACGGTTGATGAGTTATGGAAGGGGGCAGGGCGAACAGTTAATCAGCTGTCCTTTGGCTCATGACCAACCTTTGCAGTGAATTTTTTCAACAACTGTGAATCAATTAGGAAGATATTGCTTTTTTTGCAATAGGCCACTCCCAGTGACATGCCTCCTTTTAGCCAAAATTTTTGTGGACCGACTGACCAATTGAGCAACCTACAGAGCTGCTGGTCGCAGCTATAAACTGCCTGATTGAACATGACTGATGCATTTACATGCCATGTTGAATTTTGGTGCCGGATAAGTAGAGCTGTAACTTTTTGGTGATTAGAAATAAATGACTCAAAATTAACTTTTGATAATTGGTTGATCATTTTATTCATGGCTCATTCATTTCTTTTGTGTATGGGATAGGTTACTAAACTGAGTGTTAAGAGGTCACCTTGGTCTGAAGGGAGATACAATGACCATTTCCACCACTGTCTGACATTTCACAGATTAATATGAATCCACAAAGTAGGGCCAGACCGATTTAACAGTATGCTGATATTACAGGCCGATACTGGCCTCTCCCAGATCAGTATTGGCTTGCATGTCCTCTGATGTGCCAATATTACAATTGTTTTTTTTATAAAGGTCAGAAAAAAAATGTTTAAACTAGTGATTTAAAATGGTGTTATTTTGTGGTTTTTCAGCTGAGGGCAGCCTGTTAGTCAATAACTAATAAGTCAAGTGTCTACTGTTCGGTGCATTGTTTGACATAATGTTTGTCACAATGTAGATTATCCTGCCGGTGGATTAACCACAGCGGTCCGTGCATCTCTTTGATTAACCTATTTCTCTCAACCTGTACAAGCAAACACTGAAGAGCACATAAAGAAGTTCAGGTACAAATGTGATGGCCAGATGAAAATTCATTTCATGTGTCTCTGACTGAGGTTTTCAGCTGCAGCATTGAAACGACTTCATCTAAATCCCTGAAGGCTGATCACAGAGTAGAACTGCCACACAGTGAATCTAAAACTGGCTCCAGGGCCCACCAACATTTGAGCTGCAAGGCTCTGACTTTATCAAGTATTTAGCGCCCACACACACGCACACACACACACACACATATACACACACACACAAAAGGCCATTTCATCAAATGCCAGCAATACTGAAAGGCTCTATCTTGCTGCACGTGGCAGTCCCAAGCCAGTCTGTGACCACAATCAATGACTGACAACTCCATTACAAGTCTCCAAATCAACCCATGGGACTTTTTAAAGGTGGCGAATGCAACAATATGGACTGCAGCTGATATTAATGTTGACATTTTTATAACCTGAATAGCCTCAGAGTCGTTGCGCCCTTAGCGGACTAAAAACCAATAAGGTATAATGACAAGAAAACATAACTCCGGGGATGTTTACTTAGGTAGTACAAATATGTTCAGTGGAGTATGTGCTTCAGCTTATGGGACTTTAATAACAGCTTCCTTGGTGAAGCCACTGGCGCTCATCTTTAAGTTATGCAAACCCAGAGTTGTACCTTCCAACAGCTTACAGCTTGTCTCTGTCCTCTGAGGTGCTTAGGAAGTGAGTTTTCCCAGGAAGCTCGTCTTTTTGGCCCGTGTTTGACCCACGGAAAGAGACAGGTCGCCCAGTGTCGGCTCACCCGCTGGCAGCCTGGCACGACCTCGGCTCAGCTGCAAGCTCATCACTCTACTAGAATAAAGCCTCAGCCAGAGCTGCGAGCTAGACGGCAGTAAGTAAACTCAATCTGTCTCGAGTTTGCGTCTCTTACAAAAAAAAGGATTATAATGACGGAAAGACAAATTTCCTGATGTTTATGGCTGAGTCGCTTCCATTTAAAAATTTATAATGATAGCTCGCAAGCAAAAGGAAAACTGAAAACTTTTAGAGAAATGCAGAGGGAGGATAAAACCATGTTTGGATGACTGCCGGATCTGTGATGAGATGCTGATTCAGTAATTCTATCAGATCTTCCTGCAGTGTTTGATGCTGGACGTGGCTCAATTCACCTCGAACAAAGACACCTCTGAAAACTTATAATAAATACACTTTTATGACATATAACTCGTAGCTAGAGCTGTAACGATTAGCTGATTAAAATTGATTATGACAGAAAATTATTTGCCAACTTATGAATCAAATCTTTTTGCAAAACTTAAAGAAATTCCCTCAAGCTGTTACCAGAGCCCGACCGATCAATAAGTTTGCAAATATCATAATCTGTATATCTCCAAAATGTGCTTTTTACAAAACAGCTGCCACAGGTTCATTTCCACCTTGTGGCCCTTCGCTGCATGTCATTCCTCCTCTCTGTCCTTCATTTCCTGTCCACTCTTCAGCTGTCCTATCTAAAGAATGAAGGCACAAGTAGGCATTTAACTGACCTCCAGCAGTGCTGTTGGTTATTAGCTATTTTGTTTTTATTCATTCTTTTTTTCTCAGTGTTGATCTCTAGAATTGGTTAACAGGGTATAATAATATTAAATAGTCTTTAATAAAGTTATTTGTGAAAGAAAGCAGCCTTCTAGGTACCTTTGAATGGTCATATTGGTGAAAAATCATCAGCAGTTTAAATAGAAAAGACCTATTTTCATTTCAGCTCAAAAAATTTGGCCACCAAATCAGTAATCCTGGAATTTTTCCCAATTTGGTATCAGTGTCTCTCTGAAAATTCAAATATTGGCCGGGCACTGTTACTGAGATATCATGTTCATATTGAATTGTACATATTCTTAAATGTAAACATTTTGGGCTTTTCTTCAACATTTAGGGTTATTTATAACAAATGAAGAATCTTTGTATTTTGGACTGTTGGTTGGCCAAAGAAAGCAATATGGGGGCGTCACTTTTCGCAAACTGCGATTAGCATTTTCACAAACGTTTGTACTTAATAAACAATTTATTTATAAATAAACTAAACAATTTATCAGTTAATTGTGAAAACAATCTGCGTACCATTGCACTCAACCAAAACAATTTTTAGCAAGGCTCTCGTTCAAGTCACAATCTATTAATTAAACTGATCACAACCGAGACACATCAGGATCAGGAGGAAGTACCACGTTGGCTTAACACTCCCCGGAGGGAAACGCTGTCTACTGAGAGTTAAGTTCACACACAGCAGATTTCTGATTTTTCTTGGCAAATCCTTTTACGCTTGCCGGAAACCCTGATTGAATGATTGCTCCACTTACTCCTGAATTTAATTCTGATAGAACACTCAAACGACTGTGGCATAAAATGTCCTTGTTCCTGTGCAACCTTAGGCGTTTTTTAACTCTGTCAGAGAGGAAGAGTGCTTTGTCTTAATAACCCACCAGGAATTACATGTTTATACCAGCAGTCATTTAGTCTCAGAGGTTCAATTCACTTAAGATGAAACTCTTTCCATGTTATACTAAGCTGAGGTTTATTAATATGAACCAACAACTCCATACAAGCACATTAACTGCCTGCCTCATATAACATGACAGCTAAAAGGTTTTACATATTAATTTCGTCCAGCTGAAACTAAATTATGTAATACCACAGGCCTGCATCAGTGACCTTTGTTTCACATTGAAGTGTTACACACCATTAGCCATCTGTCAAGCTAGCAAGAGCAGCACAGCAGGACCCTTCTCAGACAATGTACAAGCTGCTTGGCATGTCCGCAATCAATACTGAGGGGAGCGGCAACCGCCCGCCTACGTTAGCCAGCCCACATCAGTCAGTCGCACATAACGGCATCATCATATGAGATCGAGCCAGTTGTGTGTGTGCGTCTGTGTGTCCGTTTCTCTTCATGTCTCACTGCCTTTGACAAACTGCCATCACAGTCGATTGTAGCATTTGTCATGGAGGTCCTTGCACGTTCACGCCTACTTGTGTCAAGTTTCACTGCCAAGATGCTCTGTAAAGTCAACAAAAGCAACCAATCAACCAGAGAGAAACATCTTGGCGACACCCTATGAACAGATTTTTGCACCAACCAGCCTGCAGACTTTGCAGTAGGGCTGCAAAATTACTCAACATTTAATCGAAATCGCAATATGGCCTACACAAAATTTGAACTGTAGGGAGGCACAACATTTGTTAAAGCAGAAATGTTTGTCAAAATATGAATTTAAAAACAGTGTGGTGCTGCAGAGTTGTCCTGGCCTACACATCATATTCTACAGACTCAAGAAAATATTTTTGTTTGGTACAGATCCCTGCAAAAATCACACTATAATGAGTTTAACATGTTTTTAATGAAAATGAGAAGAATGATGTGAAGATTTTTTTTCTCTAACATCTTATATCACAAATCATATTGTGATTGCAATATTAGCCCAAATGATCTAAGGTTTATAAATTCGAAAGCCCTACTTTGCAATAAAAACAAGACAGTTGAGACACTGAGTGACAAACAACAAGTCCTTACAAAGGGCACAAATGATGATTTCACCAGATGTTGACTCATTTTGGGTTCAGAACATTAAATTTTTAGCTCTCCAAATTGACTTGCTCTTTGTCACAGACACACCTTCAAAAAGGTTAAACGCTCAAGCTTTGTAAAGTATAATTTCTGGATGAAGTGCACTATAATTAGTAGCTAAGAGACAAATCACATATTCACTTGTGTAAATCAAGGTTAACTTGTTCACGACCGCTTCATTCCCTCTCTCCCCACTCTCGCCTCAACCTTTCGGATGACAGCGACACTTAAACAAGATGTAGAAGTGTTCCAGCTTTGTCTCAGTGGTGAGCCAAGAAGGAATAGTGTGGAACCACTTAGCTACGCACTGATTAAATAGGCCAGCTGTCATTTGTCTTAGCCACCATCTCACAGCAAGCCATTGGGAGCTGTACTATTAGAAGTGCCTCACCAAGCAGCATGACCCCACAGTTAATATATTATTCCCTTTTAGAATGAACAATAGGGAAAGTCAGACTGACCTCTAAAGAGAAAGGAGGAGGAGGAGGATGGCCAAAGTTGTGACTGAGATGTAAAGTATATGCATAGACACAGCTCCCAAATGAGGACTGTGTAAATAAACTAATCAAGTCTTGCAGATGTGATTAATATTATGTTTGGAGACCTGTAGGGCAGCTCAAAAGTGCAATCGCCTGTATTCGACTGGGGGGGGGGGACTTAGCGGGATGATATCTCAGGTGGAGGATGCACGCAGCATTCTGCACACAGACAACAACAAATAAAAGCTTGTTGCTGTCTGGCGTTCGCTCACCATTCAGGCTCCAGGTGATCGCTCGCGAGGTCTGAACACTCCTCGCATTGTGCTTCATAAAAAAATACCCTAACATAAACAAAACAAAACAAAAAAAAAACCAACACTCACACTGTAGTTCTGTGCATCTTTAAATCCGATTGCATCCTTGTGCTGCAAAACACGAACAATTTCTAATTGTGTACTTGTCTTTATGAGCAAAGGTGCCGGGGCTGATCATAAACACCACCTGGCCGTAACACAGGCCAAACAAAGCTGAAACTGTGTGTAACTCTCCTGACAAGACAGAAAAAAGAAATCTTTTTGCTCGTCTCTGCAGCATCTCCTCCTGACTCCTCTCTATTAATCAGCTGCTTTTTACTCTCCAGTAAAAGCACCCAGTCTCCGATTTCATCTGATCAGCATTTTTCCTCACACAATGTTTGAACGTAGGCAGAGAGAAATCAGGAGCCTTGTTCTTAAACTGAACTGTGTAGTTAATATTGTTGAACACTTTGTTATGTCGGAATTAATAGCAGGGATATCTGGCAGGGAGCACTGCAATGACAAGAGCCACTTTTTCCCCCTTTTCATATTTATTGCTCCTTAAAAAAAGACTCTAGACAAGGCATTTTCTGAATTCAATGCAATGAAAATAGCTCCAAGCATATAAAAGCAAAAAGTAAACTGATAAAAGGGAATGACTCAAATTTCCCCCTCCCATTTTTTACACCAAATAGCCTCAACCCAGACTAGAGGAGAAAGCACAGAGTTAAAAACACATGGTGAGAATTTATGTAGTAACCGAGACTGTGTTTTAATTGCAACCATATTTGTAAGCTGACTGCACTTGTGGGTGGGAGATGGTTTTCATGGGTACAGGGCGGGGGCATCGCAGATTTCTTCAGGCTTCAGTCAAGTGAAGAGACACAACGACTCAGCTCTATTTTCTGCTCCCAATGTGTCACTCACCGCTAACCTGTTCCAAATGAGAGCCAGCTCGGCTTGTCAGTCCTGCTGGCCTGAAGTGTTGGCCTGCCACACAGCAAATTAAGAAAATGAATCAGATCCTACAGCAGCGCTAACATTCGGCATGTACGCATGAGGCAAGTTGTCTTTTTACATGGCTGTCAGTCTATGACCCGACGAACAGGAAGAAGCAAACCTGCTGCTTCAAACATATTTTGAACAGGGCCTGACTAAAATGCGACTTTAGGTGCCAATTCTGACACTGATAATATTAAGAAAGAAAAGACTGATATCCAATATATAGGCCAATTTTATATGTACATACATGTGTGTGGATAGATATATGTATATAGATACATAATAGCTGAATGTGATTTTCAAACACTTGTTGCAAAGACATGTAATGGAGGCAGGTAGTTCACCGTTTCACAAACTTTATCCTAAACATCAGTGCAATGAACAGTAAACACTTCCCTTACACCTCATTTCCACGTATGTATGTGAAGGAGCCAAGTCAACCAAAAATCCATTCATTCCTATGTGAATCTCTGTGACATCCAATGTGCCTACAAAACTCCTCCTCAAAGTAATATTTCAGTCCAGAATTTGCCTCATGTGCATTCAAAAATTTAATTTTGGCAGTGTATTCCGGAAAGACCACATGACAGTGTGCTAGCTTAGCTAACAAGCTGCTATAGCTAACAGGCTATTTTCTTCCATTCTGTTACTCATTTGAATTCAAAGTCAAGTGAGTTTGTGCAGTTAAAAAGAATGAGATTATAGTTTTAACACATCGTGAATCTGATTCTGCTACTGTTACGTTTCTGTCCTTCTGTAAAGAAATGCATTTTCCTTGCGCTGGACACTGGGGGCATTATCCATTCACGGCTCTATGGACACCAGTCTTATACATAAGTGGAAACAAGGTATTATATGGTATTAACCGTCTCGGAACCCTTCAGCTGCATTCACCGTCTGACTTCTGGTAGACAGAGATACAGCCTCTGGGGGCAAGCCCCATTAATAATGGGCTTCCGTTGGAGGAGGCGAATTTTCGTTACCGACTTCCTTCTGTCACTTTACAGTCTGACGTGAGAAAGGAGTTAGAGTTGAGAGACCACATCTACCCTTTCACAAGTCGATCTTTTCACAAGTAGCCAGTTTACGTGCCGTTAACAATTAATTAATCAATTACACGGACTACAAAAGACTACAATCGTAAACCAGGGCTTTTCCGGTACCAAGATCGCCCTACCTTGTCTACGGACTAAATGTAGAGTCTGTTTATAGAGACTAAGTATTAAATAACAGCCCGCCCTCTGCTGGACAAACTACCTAGTTACACCATTTTTACTTCACTTGTCGAAGCATTTTTCACTGCCTTAAAAAACATTTTTAATATCAGCACATATCAGAGAACACATATGCTAATACTGATATATCTGTCACAGAAAAATATTGGTATCTGATATATCGGTCTGGCCCTAATTTTGAACAATCATAACATCTCCATTGTTCCGAGGCTGGTGTTATGTTAGCATTCCTGAAGCAAGACACAAAAGGAAGAAGCATCACAGGCTGGAAAACATTCCTCATGACAGCACAGGCTCTCAAATGCAATTTGTGCTTAAATCTCAACAGTGATGTGAAGCTCCAGTAAATAGTCCTGTTGCTTAGTGTTCCCTGGTTTGCTTTCTAGAACCACAGGCCTCTGAAGTCTCTCTTAAGGAACAGTAACACCCTGATGAAACAGAATTAATGAGACAACACTTGAAATTAGCATCAAAAAGTAGTTCTGGTTAATTCATCACAGAAATCCAGAGACGTTAAAAATCATCTCCCTGAGGCCCTGTTAAATCACTTGTGAGATGCCACAAGAATAACTAGGCTTCAAAACTCCTGATCCCTTTGATTTATGCTGGGCTGGCTGGCATTTGACAAGAAAAGAACTGTGTAATGAAATTAGCTCAAGGTCAACTGAGATTTGATTTTAACATTTCTTTCACGAAATGGATTGCCTTGCTCCTCTTTAATAGTATGAATACAGGTCAGAGAATGAAGTCACAACCTGCACCAAAAACCATGACATCTATCTGACAACAGTCGATAATTGTTTCTGTGTGCGACTGCTACATGTACGCCAATGAATTCTGTCAATTCAGCAGCTCAGCAGGGTTAAAGCCGGGCTGACAGGCAACATTCTGAACATGCCAGTGGAGCCGAAGACATTGTTTTGAGGAGGAAGTCAAGCTAATGCCTCAGGGTCTTAATTATCTTTAGAAAGAATGAGAAAAGCAATAAAGTTTGTTGCATCTGGTGAGGTTGAGGGGGATTCCAGAGGCTTTTAGAACATGGGATTTTCAAAAATCAAGCCATGGTGCTCACACACCAAACCTTGATCAGTGGGAACCCGTCTTAAAACCCCAACTGATGATTCAGATCTTTTATGTCAGCTCAAGTACCAAAACAACTATGTGAAAATACTTGTCTAAAAGAGCCCTTATTTAAAATGAAGTGCAAGTACAGAAAGATTAGCATGGCATCCTTAAAGTGTTGTTTAAAAGTACTTGTTATGCAAAAGAGTGGCCCTGGTTGCATTAATATTTTGCATATGTATACAAGAAAGATTAACCCATGTAGCTGGTCAGAATAAAGCAAATTTTAACTACCTTGTTTACAAATTCTTACCATACTCCATAACAATCTATTTTAGAATCATGATCATGTTTTGTGATAAAATTCTAAATTGTACTGTTAACTGCAGCTGTAAAATAAAAGTAGTGAAGCAAAAGGTACATTTCTGTCTGAGATGTTATAAAGTTTAAGTATGAAGAATCCCTATTGAGTTTTATACCTCCAGTTAGACAATGGATGGGTGTCTCCCCACTGAGTTACCCCGTTTTGACAGTCCTACCAAGGGTGATACAATCGTTCTACAGGGGGCAGTAACGAGTTAAACATGCTGCACGGCCCCGCTGGAGGACGAAGAAGATTGCAAGCTAATAAACAGTGATGTAAACAATGCTGGGTTTAAAGTATTTGACACGTTTGTTAGACCTCAAAGACACAAAAATGAGCTTTGATGAGTAACACTGAACGTAAACAGAACTTTTGATTGCTTACGAAATAAAATAAAAATCCTTTAAAGTTGCAGTAGATAACTTCTGCAAATGAGCTAGCAAGCTAACATTAGTTACAGCATGAGACTCGTTGAGAAGCAAATCCGCTAAAGCTGTTTGCGCTAGCTTGCGTTTTATTTTGTTTGTTGTTGCTGTCTCTTTTAAGTCCAGTTTGAACTGAAACGAAACACCTGGAGGAAAAAATGCAGTTTTCAGCTCAGGTAGAGCTTGAGCCGACAGATGGGAGTGGCTTGCAGACACTCTGTTGTCGGTAGAGGCGAGTCACAGCACGGTGAGCTAATCAGCTCGTACTGATGTCACCTGTCGCTAAGAAGCGCGGCACAGTCCGGCGAATTAGGACAGAGAGTACAGAGAGCGTCACTGATTTTTCATTTATCTGCGAAACCCTCGTCCCTGAGGCAAAGAAAACATTATGGCAAAAACAGGGCTTATTGGAGACCAATTTACCAGCGAATGGAGTCATTTTTCAACCACTATTACACTGTTTAATCAGGTTATACATCATAATGACAACGTTAAGCCAAAAAATTTGTCTAGTGTCACTTTAAGCAGAGTACTTCGGTAAACGTAATTAGTTACATTCCACTACTGCTGCATACTAGACCAGGGAGGTGCAGCAATCCTGCTGTGCCAGTGAGGGCAGCAGGGAACTAATATCATATATATGTACAATGAAATATCATGAAAATAACTGGTAATATGATGCATACAAATACTTTTTTTTAAAAATCCATTCGATCAAGGATATGATGACCAGACATATAGAGGCATTTAGTAATTAACAACAATATAGTAAGGTATTTATAACAGGGGAAAATACTAATTTCAGTATCAAAAAATGACTTAATTTAATTTCATTGTCACTATTTTTACCAACATATAGACTAAACAATAAATTATCATTAAAAAAAACATTTTGCTGTTTAAAATGAATCTGTTGGTACAGTTGGACAATTAAAGTTGCAAATTAGCTGTAACTACAGCCAATCAGATTTGTTCAATAAGGAGCTCATCTGTTACTAATGAAGCTAATCAGCTGGTGAGGTCTTTGCCACACAGAGGAGCAAAACAACCGGCAGAGAAAAAGAGGAAACAACAGATTTTGTTTAATTTTTTGTTTTTTAATATTGGTTTTTGTGTTACAGCTGGCTACTGTGCAAAGCCCTGACTCCAAAATCATCCTAAAGCTGTAATGTGAATCTGCTGCTGTGATAACAAAGCCCTTTATTATCACGGCCACACTCTTTGTAAAGAGACAGCAGCATTTATTATTAACGCTGCTCTGAAAAGACTAAAAGAGATGTGCTTTTTTTTCCTGCATACACTAATAAAGCCATGGGGCCATTATGAAAGTGGTGAACGGTGTGACAAAAGTTTTGCTGGAACAGAAATAGGTCCACAGTGAGTACTGCCAGCATAAGAGGTCTCACAGAGAGCTCATTAGTGCTTCTTGGTCAACACATGAAGTATTAAAAGTGCAATGGCTGTGCACCCCACCAATCCTCTGCAGCAGTGATGTGGCAGCTGCCTCTCTTCCCACTAATGACTCATCCACTCTTGCATTCAGTAAGTCCTGTGAGAATTCGCTCTGAGATGAAGAAACCTCCACTTTCAAGATCTCATAGATATTTGAGAATATAGAGGCGGCTGTAGCATCCGAATAGTAAACATTTCACACACGCGCAGAGCAGACATTTACATAAACCACAGTCAACCATATCTGATGTAACCACACGCTTGCATGTAACAAAAGCAGCTCACTTGGAAGTCAGAGATGCCAATCAGCGCTTTAGGGTAACCTGCTGAACTCATCCATCAGTCAGCATCAGCATCCCTCCCACAGCTGCAAGCCCTATTAATGGATGCAGCTAAAAAAAAAAAAAAAGGGATTTGGTATGCATGTGGTGGGGTGCACATGCATTAAAAATAACTATCCATTGTCATGAAGCCAGAGTCTTCTGGAAAAAACGGGTCATTTTATGCACAGACAGAACAGGAGCAGGATGTTCCAGGGGATCCCCAGAAAAATCTGAATTAGCTCCATTGCATTTTTTTTTTTTTCCCCTCAGGC
Organism: Naso thynnoides; assembly: GCA_029783665.1. Taxonomy (NCBI): domain Eukaryota; kingdom Metazoa; phylum Chordata; class Actinopteri; order Acanthuriformes; family Acanthuridae; genus Naso; species Naso thynnoides. The sequence continues at coordinate 7,319,514 of JAQLOL010000014.1, forward strand.
ATTCAAGAACAGCACACCGACATGCTTAACTATGTTGCTCTCATGTTTCTCACGGTAAATGTCCGTTATGAGTCCATCGTCGCACAAACGCTGTGTTTTAAATGCTTCTGACCATCTTTCCCTCATCGGGTTGGTGGAGTTTGTGTGCAAACAATTCGGTAAGTCAACAGATACTGAATGAAAGAAATAATTAAACAAACAATCTTAAACAAACCTGCTCTGTAAACAATACATAAGCTACATCTAATGCCAAAAGCACAAACAGATTTTGTCCCATGTGAACAAATGAAATCATGTGGTTTAATTACAGTTCCATTGTTCCTTTAAATTAAATAAAATTGTCAGCCCCCCCCCCAAGAAAATGATGTAATTAGTTTAAAATACTTATACAGGCTGTAAAAGACAGATGATTAAAGCGTGCCCTATTTTGATATTAACAGTATTCATGTCAGTTCTGTGACTGCACACAGTGTGCATGCTGGCCTTGTGGTGTTTTTTCTAATTAAATACTTGAATATCACTCTAATAATCCAGGTTAGACACACTTTGAGTTATTAAATAGTCCCTGAAAGGAGAAAGTGGAGGGTAAACGGGGCAGTGATCTCATGTCAGGGCGCCAGGTTTCAAAGCTTTTGAGGAAGTGCCGATAAATAACCAACAAGAGAGGCTTTCACTGATTGGAAGATGGAGCATTAAACACCAACAACAAACAAACTAAAACGCTACAAGGTATCCAGTCTGATGGTGGCTGGCTGGTTCGCAGCGGAGGCCCCATAACACAGGAAACAGCGCTATAACTAGGCGCGCCTCTCAACAATTCCCAATCCACACAGTCAGTCCTCTTTCTCACAATAGACGCACATTCCTTGTTTTGCGTTTCATGCAAACTAGCTGGCAAACGCCCGACACATGAGATTTACACTGCCGCACTTTAGGCAAACATAATCCAAACAAAATCCCGCACACAAGCCACATGAGGAACAATACAAACCGGCCGCTTTCTAATCACAATCCTCTCCAAACTTGTGCAATCTGAGCGCACAGAGCTAGGACGAGCTAACGATGGAGCATGCAAGTTTTTCTTACGTACCAACACCATACTTTTCCTTTTTGGTGGGCACCCAGCGCGACATGTCTCAGTGTCGAGGCGTCCCCGAGTTGTCCCGTAGCCCGTGAAAACAGGTCCAGGTGAGACCTCTTGCTGCTGAAGTGGACTTTTGTTCAGTTTTCTCTGAGCTCTGGGGAGCTACTCCGAGCAGCCATTTTCCACCAGTGACAGGACGCTCCGCAAGGGGGAGGAAGGGATCACAACTTTTTCTCCCTGTGGGCGTCCTGCTCAACTTCCACCGCTGTTTATACTGAGGCGGAAACTGCTACGTGACTGATGAAAACTTTTATTTAGGAGCTGTTAGGTGGCCGCACTCATCAGCAGGAGCGTATTTTCAAAAACATGACATAAACTGTTAATCAATAAAACATTACGACCATCGCCTGGTCATTATATCCACTGAGACGGATCTTTTTGCTACAGAAAAGGCAGCTTTCTGCTTCAGTATGCTGGTTTTCTTCACAAACAATTATAATATAATACAATAATACAAACAGTTATA
>JAQLOL010000014.1:7321175-7333839 GCA_029783665.1 Naso thynnoides
TTATATATAGAGAGATAGATGTAGTTCTTTCTGTAGCCTACCTATTTTCTCCACCTTGTCCTTTTTCTGTATGTTAGTGCAAATACATTGAGGATGACGTCAAAGCTGTAGTCAAATTCTTTTGTAATAGTAATAAAGCTGATTTTGACCCTCATTACGTCTGTCATAATGAAAGTAAGTAACATTAATGGTCTTGGTTTGGTTTATTCTGCCATGCATTAAACAGTAAAAAGACACATAAGATGTAAAACAACCACAAAGAGAACACAGATTCAGTAGAGTATGGGGTTATGATGATGATGATGATGATGATGAATACAATGAAAGAATGAGATATACTAATGCTAAAAGCAAAGCAGGCTAAACAAACACGTTTGAATAAAAGTCCTTTTCATTTTCAACACAGGAAAAGTGAAACAGCTGGAGACAATTAAGCTGAAAAATTCGAATTTTTCTGCTTTACTCAGCTAAGGGTAAACTTATAGTCAATACCACACCAGATGCAAACACACTTTGGACTCTGTTATAGCAAACCCATTGAAGTATTACTGTAAATAAAAGTCTTCTTAGCTGAGCTTTTGGTATGTCGCTGCTGCTCGGTAAGACACACACCATACTCAGAGGTTGTTCCTCTAACTGGCTCCGCCACAAAATTATAATACATGCAGTCTTTGTCCATTTCCTTCCCTCTCTGTGATGAATGTATAGTGAGCCTGTTAGTCTGAGCAGTGATGTGTTAAACTAATAAGAGTTGTTCCTTACAGCTGCAGGTGCCAAATGAAAGACATCAGAAGGATGCACCTGGTGCACGCATCTGAATCTGCTCATCTTTATTCATCTTGTTTGCAGAAACGTTACATCCTGCAGTTGCATCCCATCTTTTAGAGAAGTCAAACCTGTGACCTCATTCCCTCTTGAACTCTCTCTGTGCCACATTTGTCGTGTTGAGGTTTTACCAGCAGAGGGGGCTAGCGCTTTTAAGCTCATTCTCCTACACATGAAACTTCTTTTTAACCTTTTTCATGTCTGTCCCTACAGAAGTGAGTTTTTGATCCCTTTTGATGCGAACTCTTAGGTAGAGCAGGCAAAAATGTAAAAATCTGCTTTACATACTTATGCATGTAGCTTATCAGCTTGATAAGGTGTCTCAATGCAGATCAGAGTAATAGTAATTTAAGACATCTCTCTCTTATCTCTGTCTTTGAAAGAATTTTGGAAAATATTACTGCATGAGTGAGACTGAAGTTGCTTTGAAAAGACATCTGTGGACTGTTTATCCACTGAGGAACACTGAAATCCATTTAACATCAGAGCAATTCGTTTTTGGAGGAAGTTATGTCTTTGCAGATCTGTGTTTTACTCCTTGTAGATAAAAAATTCTGAAGCTGAATCTTGCTTTACAGCGAGAGAAAAGTTTCCTCTGTCTTGTAAATACCCTTCACTCATGCATTGTGGGACATCATGTGGGTCACAGTTACTTATCCAAGAGGACACTGGCCCATTTTTAAGACAGTCTCGCAAAAGTCACATGGATAGAAGCTTGAGGATAGCAATGCCTCATCATCAGCCATCAACCACGAGATCACAGGGAAGGAAAGAAGCAGAGGATATCCAACAAAGAGGATTTATGAAACAGTAAGTGACTCATGAAATAACATGGATAATCTACTCATTAGTGACGCTTTATCATTTTGCATGGTCGCCTGAATGTCAGGAAGTTTGAGTCGCTCCTTTGAACATTGGGTTGTGGTGTGTCTCACTTGCATAGAGCCAAAAATTACCGTTTTTATAATTAAACTGCTGAACATTAATGATGCTCTTTGTTCAAATGGAAATCTTGTTACGTCAAGCATTGCATCAACAAGTGTTTGTTTTATGGGCCCGCCCACCCCGCTGTCTCTTCCCATCTCCCTCTCTGTGGATGCTCAGCCCTTATGCTCTGTTACTCTTTTGTTCACCAAAGCATCTCTCACATTGCTACATGCCTGACTGGAGACAGTACCCACTAGCACCTAGTTTATACCAAGACAGAGAGTGTTTACTTTCTGCACGCTAAGGCCTGGTGAGAGTTGGAAGCGAGGAAAAAGGATGATTTGTCAGTAATTGGTAAGTAATAGGATCAGCAGCTCTGTGAAGTGGTGTAATAAAAGCAGAAATTTGAAGTGTGCGTTATGATCTGTAGTAATTCACACTTATTACTCTTTCTTAAATCTATTCTGATGCCTCCTCATGACAGATCTGTACAAAAAAGATGACCTCCAGCATTCTTGTAGCTGCTAATTCCTTGCAGTACATTTCTGGCATGCCTCATGGTAAGAAGTCCAGTTAAGCCAGGGGATTCTCATTAATTCCTCCACTGTAAGGGGCTTTTATAGTGGGCTGAAACTCGAGAGCTGTGAGTGGTTACCTGAGCTCCACAGGGATGGCTCTACGCAGGCCAGCTGCCCACCTACATCGAGCTCCCAGCTGGAGAAGATCAGGAGACGAGTCCTGCTGGGAGAGCTTCATGGCAGAGGGGGAGGTTTTGCCCCGTGTCTCCCGCCCGGCACGAGCACCTCGGCCCCAGAGTGCCATCGAAGGACGCCAGCTGGACGGCTGGCTGGAGCACCTACAAAAGATGCAGAGTGATCTTCTCAGAGCCCCAGTTCACGATCAGGTTCCAAGTTTCAACGATCGCACGACATCCATGCCTGCTCTCCACAAGGATCCACCCGGACGTGCCAGGAGACAGCCAGGGATTCCATCCTTCAGCAGGGGTTCATCCTCATGTGGGAGTCCCAGCCTGTGTGAAAGCTCGCTGGGCAGCCAGGAGTCCCTCCAGTCTGGGTTTTTTTCCCCTTCAGAGCGCAGAGTCAGCGTGGAGAGAGCTCATATAATGCAGGCCCCAAGGAAGGAGCAAGCTCAACTCAGCCAGCTTGCGCCAGTTAAAATTGGTTGGCTGCCTATCCAAAGAAGAGTGATCGGGGCTGATGCTTACAACCAAAGACAGCTTTTGGAGCAATCTGCCAGCCAGGTAAACATTAATATCACACAGAGCAAATCCTTAAAATATAATAAAAATGTCTAACAGAGCATTTTCTGGTGCTGATATTTTTCAACTTTTCCCTTTTAAATAAGCAATCCATTTAATTTTTGACACTGTCAGGCCTCCATACTCTTAGGAGTGAGAATTCTTGTCTCAGTTAGTCCTGGTAGAACAGGTTTAGTGAAAGATTGTTAGAGTATCAACCATTTTAAAAAGGCATGCTTGTTTGTTTTACCCTGGATTTGGCACTGACATCCTCTCAGGCTGTTTGAATGTGATTCTTACATGTTAGTTAGACAGTGAAAACCTTAAAGGCCTGAAATTAAAGCATTGTACAATAGAGGTGATGGTGCGTAGAGCAAGACAAGGCAGACAAAAACACACACAGTGCCACAGAGAGCCATTTGTAGTCAAGTCTCAGCTACCCAGGGAGAAAGGCAGAGCTCCTGCATCCTTTGAAAACAGCTTACTCTACAGGAACGCCAAGCATTCTCGAAAGGTTTACGACTCATTTGGAGCTGTGGAGGTGGGATGTAGTGCTTTGTGCCCTGAGAGGACGCAAGTCAATGTACAGAGAAAATTCAATGGCAGTACTACCCAGTGCACTGATAATATGACTTCAGAATCAATACCTTGCTTTGCTGTACCAGAGATATGACTGAACTGATGCACAAAGCACACAACTTCTCTTGTGACTCTTCACTGGAAAATTGGGGATTTGATTTTTATCACAGCTTAAATCAAAAGTTGCTTTAACAAAAATTTACAAGACTTATTTCTTAGACTTATGCTTAAAGGAATAGCTTAAAATAAATTTTGCAGGAATAAACTTATTGCTTTCTTTGCCAAGAGTTAGATAGGGAGATTGATACTATTCTATTGGACGTGCTGTAGGCTAAATATCGACTTACTAGTTAGCTTAGCTTAGAAATTGTACACAAAGGGAAAAGCTAGCCTAGATTTTTCTTGCATTGTTATTTTCCTAAGGGTTTAAACAACCAAGATATAGTATTATTAGTAGGCTTTAGGTTTTTGTATGTTTTATTACCTTTAGATGGACGCATGCAAGCCTATTCTTCCATTTTCAGTCCTCTTGAAGAAGCTAAGCTAACTGGCTGCTAGTGGGAGCATTAGCTTCATATTTGGGCCTATTGTAGCCTGCAAACATTAGAAAACACTACAAACACAAAAATGTTAAATTATTCTTTTAAATTTAGTCTATTACATGCCATAATTTCAACAAAGAGAAAAACAATAACTTTTTTTCTGAAGTAAAGGTAGGCCTTATTTTAGTGTAATTAAGTCTTCTAATGGACCCTTTTTTTACAGGTGAAATTGAAGCAACCCATCACTCCAACATTTCAGAAGAATCGGGCAGCAGTCGACAGGCCTCAGGGTATGCAATGACACACAATTTGCTCTGCTAGAGCCTAAGAATACAAAAAAAATACACTAATAACTCCAACAAATGCACATTTATGCTAGTATGCTCATTATGCTGGAATTATACCTTAAAGCCATACATGAAACCAAATAAGTAACTCTCTTGCCACCAGAAGAATTCCCCTAACACACAGAGGTTCTGTTTCAATTGATGTTTAGTACCTGATCAGTGCTGGAACAAATATGACCACGGGGTAAATGTAGCGGTTCGCCAGAGGCAGAACAACAGCTTATTTCAGGGCTGACTTGCCACACAGTTTACCTGCCTCTAATCAGCTCCTTGCAGCAGTGTTGCCCCTGTTTGCTTTCAAATGCTCCACGATGACTGACTGGATGATCAATTTAAACAACACCCCCAAAAGCAAAGTCAATTTCAAGTACAACTGGTACTCCTTTACCTGGCAGGATTGCAGGCAAAGGAAATAGGCTCTGTTAGGCTTGAAAAGGTGATGAAAGGAGATGGTGGTGGCAGATAGATGAGGAGAGATGCAGACTGATTGAGCCCTGTTAATCATTAAACATGGCAGCCCCGCAGTCTCTGGGTTTGATCTGAGGTTTGATCTTCCATCCTTGTCCTTGTTTATACATAGATTTTACTGGCAAGGCACGAGCTGCTTGCAGAAATCAAAGCAATCCATCCACAGCAGCAAAAAACTTTGATAGAGAGTACATGTGTTTGAACCACCATAAACCTAATTAACATCATATACACTGCTGGTCAAAAGCTACATGGCATGCATAGGTTTTGCTGACATAATGACAAGCAGAATCATGTTGGACTAGTATTATTATTTTCTTCCACCGTCTGTTCTAATGGTACAATTTTGTTTTAGCAATTTTATTAAGCCTTATGAGCCATATGCTGTGCAAGCAATGTAAGGAGAAACAACTTGTGGCTTTACATTTAACACATATTGTTTTCATAATCAAGAGGGGCCATAAATATTCATATTTTCAGTTAGTTCACAGTGAATAATGAAATATCCCAGGTGCATACACAAGTTGTCCACAGCTGAAATGAGTTGAGGGAAGAAACAAAATTCTCTCTGCAGGAGCAGTTCAGATTTGTTTTGATGCTCAGCTGTCATTATGTTAACATCCGCAATTCTGAAACCAAATTAAAGAAAGTCAGAAATTCAAACCATAGTTATTTCCCCTAAGAATTGACTCGGTTACACTCCAGCTAGCAAATTACCCCTCCTCTTCCTCATCCTTTGTTCCCTGCCTTCTTCTTCTCTTTCTGGTTGTTGTTGACATCCCTCACATAAGTAGTTTTAATCAGGCTCAGGGTCTTACTGCAGACATTTTACTGCCCTCTCCCTCCATAAAAGTCACATTTACCAAACTTAAAGTGGCCTGATATTAATGAGCAAATGATAATAAAGTCGGATGTTGTGCTTCGAGGATCTTCGTGTTTAGACAGGCTGGCCAATTTTCACCCTGTTCGTACTTACTGTTTGGATAAAACTCACGAGCATGGGGAATAAATTTGGGAGGTGGCGACTTCAGAGGCTATTTGCCATATGGCCTTGCTTCTTTATTTCCCCCTGGGACATTAGGGTCATCTGTTGATTTGGAAAAAAGGGTTATTTGAGCTCAGCTAGTGGAGGTAATGAGAGACACTCTTTCGAGGGGGCCGCAAGTTGGCATGTTGCCCCTTTTATAGAAGAAGAAATGAGACATGTAATGATAGTGATAGCAGTAAGTGGAACAGGCAATGTGTCAGAAAGACTGGAGTCCTTTACGACACCCCTAAAGACATATTTGTTTTGTTTTCCAGCTGTAATCACATTTGCAAAGTGGTGCAATTTTCACCTTGTTTCTTGTTTTCTCCCTTAAAATGACACAAAAAAAGAGGTGGATTATCCATACAGCATTCAAGGGTTATCCCAAAGTGAGAGCCAGTCTCCATGGTAACACCAGCAGGTGTAAATGCAGCCGGGCAGTCAGTCAGAGGGAGGCAATAGAGTATGAGTCAGGGATGAGAGACAGACCAGTCAAGTTGCTACGTCTCCAGAGAAGGCAGAGAAGTGGCTCCGGGGTGGTGCTACATTTACTTTACTGTGCCAACGTCAATTATTGACAGTGTCAACATTGTCATACAGTCAAGGGAATGCCTCAGTTGTGTGTGGGGGTGTGTGTGTCAAAGAGAAGGACAGAAAGAGGAGGTCCTATGATGAATGTGACAGTGTAAATTATTTGTTTTGCCCTGATACACAGATGAAGCGGTGGAGAGAAGTCACACCAGTCTGAGTGCTTTGGGTGTGAAGACGTGGCAGACACCTGATCGAGACTCTCCCATTACTAAACAGGTAACTGAAAACACATCTAGTATGATTCTTTTATTACACTTAGCTCAGAATAAAAAAAAAGATACAACACTACGATAGAAAAAATATATCAGTGGGTTTGTCTCTGTGTGTTGGAGTGCCTTCGTATGTCTGCCGGGATACTGAGGCAACATTAAGTCTGCTTATCCTGATGCTCCACCTGAATTCTGCTTTCTAATGCTTTGGCTTGTGTCTCTTGTTTCTAAACGCGATAGATTTGTTTTTTCAGTGTTTGCTTGGTAATAAACAAGAATCTCATTTCATCAACCCTGTTCTGCAAAGATCTCTCCTACCATTCAAAATTCTTTTTTTTTATTTTTTAATTTGCTCATACAATACAATGAGTCATACATTAGAACATTCATTTGACCTAGACTCCACATTCTGACCCCTCATTTATATGACAAGAGTTTCCTTTTTGTAAAGAAATGCCGGTGAATTTATCAGTTTACAAGTCAAGCCTTTAAAGCATAGAAGAAATTACAGTCTTTTATGATAGAGCAGTTTAAGGGATTAAGGACGAAAGACTTTGTGTGATTCAGAAAAGAAAAGCAGAGAAAAGATACTCTTTAAAAGACAAAAGAGTGGCTCAACAAATACAAATAAAAAAAAACATGAGGTCAAAGCTTCTGTAAATAAGTAAAGTCATTAAATGGAATTAAAAGAAAGAAATGACTTGTGATTAATAGATAAACAAGTGGCTGATGTCAGAACTCTGCTTTATAATACATTATATTCAAATATATTAGACTCTGTGTGTTCTCTGCTTGCAGCAACATTTACCCACAGCAATGCAAAATTAAACATTTTGTACATGTCATTGCCTTATACAAGATTAACCAAACTGAATAATTTAAGTATAATCTGACAAACATATCCGTAGGGTTGGGACTACAGTAAATATAAAAAGAGATAAATAAATAGTCTATTACCTGCTGTACTAGCTTTTTCTTCACAGTAACTCTCTTTGGTGAATAGTGTTTTGTTGGTCAGAGCTTGTTGAAATTCCTCAAGCATTAGTACAAGTGTCCAAATCTTGCGCTCTGTTTTGAAATAATTACTCGATGGTATATGCAAAAGTGATAAATGAGCGTTCAGGGAGGTCTGTCGCATCATAAACCTGCAGGCAGCGGGGATATCAGCATTTCTCGATGCTCCATAAACACCATCAGGATCCTGTGGCCTGAGGACAAGAATCTTTTTGTTTTTTTGCCTTTTGCCTCTCAGTCTCTATTGAGGATAGAGTCTCATTGTGATTCTGTGAGGGATAAGTCACGCTGTGTGCTGGCTTTGCCTGCTGCTGCTTCCATTGCTACTGGGGCAGTCATGGTGTTAAGCATGGGGAGAGTCATCTGACTAAAGAATAAACAGCAAAGCCCTGAAGAAAGACAAGACAGCTGACCTGCTGTTGAAATGGAGTGTTATAGAGATGTCAAATTGTCAATATCTTATGCTGTATTAAATGAGCTTATGCTTCAGTTTCTGTATCTGCCAAAACGGGAGCTAAAATTGGCAAGATGAATGTACAGTATGTTTTGTTGTGTGAATTAATGACAAAACACTTAGAGAGAGACACTGGCAATAACAAGAGGGTGTGATGGGGTTTCCATGCATAATTAAAGATATTTATCACACAGAATCTCTTTTATCCGCACTCTGTAGGTGCCAGAAAAACGAAGCTTTCCGGCTAAAGAGAGGGACAGACTCGTGGGCTGGCAAGCTCTGAGGAGAGGCTGGAATACCAACAGGGTGTCGGCTTTCCCTGGAGGCAGTCAGTCCAATGAGATCTCCACAGGGACCAACTTAGACCCCAACAACAAGTCCCCCTTGATGAAAACAACCAGCGTAGAGCCCCTCAAGCCCTCTTTTCATCGAACAACTTCTGCTGATCCCTGCAAGCAGCACACTTTGCAAGGGACAAACAGCACAGAGACATACAAGACATATACGCCTTCGCATAGGACAAGCAGTGTTCAGCCCATAAGGGCAACAGCCCCGCTGTGCAAAACAAACAGCTCACAGCCCGCGCACATAGAAACCAACTCTGCGGTGACGACAATCATCCCTCAGAACAAAGCTGGCTTCTCTTCCATCACCATCTCCTCCAGGAAAGTGAGCCAATCGGCCAGTTTGCCCGGCTCTGCTGCCCGTAACCATTCTCCGCAGTCCAGTAAATCCCCCTCTCCACCACCAGCCAATCAGTGCATGGACCCAAACTCCAGACAGGTCACAGTGCAGCGGAAGGCCACTATAGTCAAAGTGACGGAGCAAAGGATGATGTCCAGCCCTGTCCCCAGCACAAACAGGGCCGGGACCCCACCAGCTAGCCATGATTTGGACACAGTGGTCCACAGACGAAAGGCTACCATAATCAAAGTGACAGAACACAGAGAGAGCTACAGTCCAGCCAAAGCAAGATCTAGGACGAGGCATCCAGAGCACAGACACAGCTACACGGAGGGAGTGTATAAGGAAAACAGCTTGTGGAGTCAGGGGAACATTTCAAAGCACAATGCAGCACCTTCATATCAACTTCAGGACTCCACAAAGAGGCCAATCTCTGCTGTCGCACCAAACAAGCCCAGTTCAGATGCAGAGAAAAATGGTGGAACGCTGCACAGATCCACACTGAGTCTTTTTGTAAGCACCTCCCCTGCAATAGAAGCACCCACTCCCTCAGAGGTTTCTCTGAGGGCTGTTGGACGGAGATCGGACAGGCCGCCCAGACCGCTGAGCTGCTATGGCAATATGTTTGGACACACTGAGCCAAGCAAGGAGAATGTGACACAACCGGCTGCCAGGAAATGGAGCTTTGGTCTGCCGCAAGAGACCGATCTCAACCCTGCAAACTCCAGCAGTAGTTTCAGAAGCCCTCAAACAGCAGAGAAAGAAGCAGGTCAGCTAGTGGCAGACACCCTTGAGCCGAACGGAGGCCGAAAAGAAAGAACAGAGCCACAGAACGCAGAGAGGAGAGCGTCACCTTGTCTCACTATCATCAAGGCCCCGGGTAGGTTTCTCTGTCCCCCTCTGACGGTCTTCTTGTCAGCACACAGCCTCTTTTGTCTTGACTTCCAGATCTCCATTTTCAAAGGATGGTGATGTCTAAATATACACTTCCTTTGAGCCATTTGTGTGTTCTAGCTTGAAGTTATTACACACACTTGCGCATTCTGAGGCTGAACTCTCAGGTCTGACATTCTCTTTCAACTCTGATGTCTTATTGATAGCCATAATTAGATTACTCTGAGACAATTTCTTTGTTTGCTGCCTTGAGTGCAATTGATACTCAGCACAGACTTCTATGCCTGTTGTCAAATAGCAACTTCTAGTCACAGAGGCTCCATCAGCACCTCAAGACGCTTTCTCATTTTCACCTCTTCTTATTTTCCCACACACCTCTTGGCATGTACAATCTATTCTGGTCTACGCCTTTTCACTGACAGCACAGGGATGGCAGGGATATCACAAGCTGTTAAACATAGTGAAAATAAGGTATGAAGATGTGTTAGAATCAATTTTAGCATCCAGATCTGGCAATACAGCTATTATATTTTGCCACAGCCACACTGTAGAGACCCAGTGGCCATTTTCTGAGGTCCAAAAATCCAATTTCACAAAGTTATCTGTTTACTTTAGGGTAGAAACACTGCTTTTTGATGATAGTTTGGCTTTAGTGCCAGAAGATGGCTAGCTTAGCCTGGCATAAAGACTGGAAGAGGGGAAACAGCTTGCCTGGCACTGTGCAAAGGTTAAAAAAAAGTACCTCTTGTTTGTTTGGACAAGGTTTGGGAATTGCAGCGTAACTCATGATATGGTACAATACGAAGGATATGTGATTCATGGCCCTCTCAATAATAATGTTATCATGGTACAGAGCAGCGACTTTATGTATTGCAAGACAATCACACAACGGTACATCACAATATTTGTATCCGAAGAATACAAAAATACTTCTTCGGCCAATTATGAAAATTTTCCATTCACATTACCTGCATTCATATTATAAGCATCACTGCAAGGAGTAGTGAAATAGTTACACTGTTGAGTCAAATTGACAGGAAGACTTGTTTAGAGTGCTGTGGTATTTTAGCTCAAATATCAATATGATTTGAGAATCGATCTTACGAGTCAGGATGATGATATATTGCCTCACTGATATTTTGTCCCGCACCTACTTTGGACGGGCCCAGTGGTTTCCCTCAGCTTCCATTCTGTATGCCAAGCTAAGATAAGCTAAGCTAAGATAAGCATAGCTAATTGTCTCCTGGCCATAGTTTCATTTTAACTTTTAATATAAGATTGGTATCTACCTTCCTATCTTGTTCTTGGCAAGAAATACAATAAATGTATTTCTTGAAACATCAAATCCCATTCCTTTAAGGTCAAGGTAGGCCTACATGAAATAAATGCACCACTGTTTTATATTGTTTTGAGAGAAGTCCGAGATGCATTTCCTGTCAATGCTTTAGATAAATAATCAAACATGTAAGATTTTGGGCCATGCAAGGCTAAAATGTTGTTGTTCTACTTGTCTTTTATTTATCCAGGATTTTAAAAATAAGGACTCTAATGTAGAAATTATGGAGCAGAGTCTTTCGGCAGTCAAGTTTCATTCCTCATTTTAGTGAATTAAGTCTGACTCAAGTTGCCCTATGATTATGTAAAATGACTGAAACTGTCAACTCAAGCTGTTGCTGAAGAATGCTGAATATTCAGGTGAATTAATAATATAAGAGGGGAGTCTTTTGCTGAGCAATTGTGTTGCTTTATTCATGATGTCTTTCCTCTGCATGAAATTATTAATTATTCTTTAATCGCATTCATTAACAGTGTCATCAATTAATTACAGAGGCCTGAGGCAACATAATTTACATTCAACATTTGATACGGTCAACCTGCAGAAGAGGCAGGACTTTGTGAAATTGTATTAAAATCTGCCTGTGGTGCACAGCAGCCGGTGTCACTGTTTAACGCACTCTTCAGTTACTTCAAAGTCCTTTCACATTTCAGATCCCCACTCACATCAGTCTCCAGAGGAAGTGCTCGCCCTCGATGCGGCTGCGATCATAGCAAACATCAAACTCCAAAGACAACTGAGTAAGAAGAAGACGCTGAATGGCAATTCTGAGGAGGACTCTGCTGAATCACCCGAGGGAAATTCTGGTATTTTACTTCTCTCTCCCCCTTATTTGCAATCATAATATCTCATGTTATAAGACATTAATCTTTGCTATAATTAGTAAACTGAATTTTGAAAGCCTAACTCTTTCTTTTTGTGCATGTATCTTTAATTAAACCAGTGCATATAATGTGAAATTTCTCGGCTCAGTCATTCTGACTGATTCATACCAAGAAATAATGTGTCATGGCAGGCCCAGAGGGCCATTGAGCAACTGAGCAGTGCGATCAGGCATGTGAAGCCGAGCCAGGTGTAAATGAAAAGCAAACAATTTGATTTTTTTTCTCTGACTTGGTTGTGACAGATGAGGCACATCCAGGTCAAAGCTCGGTCCAGCACCAAAACAAGCCACATGCTGCATTTGTTCCACTGAGTCTCGACCCTGAAAGGTCACCTGAAACTTTTTCTCTACAGGTGAGTTCAGAGGGTTTTTTTTTTAAAGGATACAACAGTGAAACCAAAGAGAGAGGATTTAATTCTACAAATGTGAAGAGTAGTGAAGTACCCTTCTCGAATTTCTTCATTTTAATTTTATAAGCAAGTAAAACTACCATTCAATTAATTTTAAAAAAAGATTGGGACAATAAGTATCTCTCTCTCTCTATCTCTCTCTCTCTCTCTCTCTCTCTCTCCATCCGTAGTGGGACTACTTTTTAACTTGTTGAATTTCTACCTTTTTCCTCGCGT
>JAQLOL010000014.1:7336169-7367749 GCA_029783665.1 Naso thynnoides
CACACACACACACACACACACACACAAGATCCCCTTTAGTCTTTTTTTTTTTAAAAAAAAAAGAAAAAAAAGTTTATGTCCCCTGCAAAGTTTGTCATTAGAGAGGTGTTTTCATATTATTCGACTGATGGGGGGCGATGTCTGTGCACTTACTTAAAATTAGACATTTAACAAACTGACAAGCTGAGACAAGCTAGGTTTGCAAGGCCTATGTTACAAATTTGAAAAATGGACGCAATCAAATAAACCCGAAACCTCCAGTGCAGAGCAGACTTGTAGGTACGGAGAGTGAGTTTGCATTAGCACAACATTCTGCCGATTGGAGGCTAACAAGCTAACAAACAACATCAAATTTAAAAATGCTTACTGCACTTAACATTCTGATATGTGGCTGGTGGCTGGGGCGGCTGTAGCTCAGCAGGTAGTATGGCTCATCTACCAGTCTGAAGGTTGTTGGTTTAATCCCCGGTGCCTCCGGTCTGCATGTCGAGGTGTCCCTTTGCAAGATACTGAACCCCAACAAGCTGTTCCATTGGTGTGTGAATGTGTGTTTGAGTTCCCGATGTGCAGGTTGACTCTTCATAGAGAAGTCACACTTGCCATAAGTGTGTGATTGATTGGGTGGGTGGGTGGTGGTGGGCAACATAGTTCTCGTCTGAGTCTTTGTCTGACTGAACCGTGTATGGTTGAATTTCTCTGATGTTCCCCTTTTACGTTAATGTTAGTCATCAAGATGCTAAATGCTCTTTTATCTACAACCTGCAAGCAGTGGTGGTGGGTGGGGCAGAGGCTTGTGACTGATAGATCCAAAGTTTCTTAACATGGTTAAAAAAAAAAAAAGTAGATGTGCTCTTAGCCCAATTTCATTTTTTTTAAATAGTAAAAATATGTAAAGTGCAACATTAATTATAGCAGAATATTTTTACATACTTAAAATTTGTCTGGAGGGGAATTTTTAAAAATGAGTCTAAATGAGATTTCTTGGTCGATAAATGTAGGTTTTGGATGATATTGTAGATACATTTTATTTAGGCTGTAATTTCTTTATTAAATATCATCCCCAAGCCTTTATGTTTTTCTTTGCCAGTAACTCATTAAAAGGCACCAAATATTATTTTCAACAGAACGTTTGCAGAGTTGAAGAAGATAAAAGAGGAGGACAAGAAGAAGGAGGTGTGTTTGAGCAACAGACAGCGAGTTGAACTTTTCAAAAAGGTAATCTCCACATCTTTTTGTCAACGCACGGATAAACAAATCCATCAAAACACAACTGACCCACAGTCCCACATCATTCAAACCCATTTTATTATTTTTATTATTGAGGTCCTAAAGTTTTAAACAATGCCAAAAATGTCATATTGAATTTTGGGGGATTTATGCATTTTCTGATGCATAAGACATTTAGAGTAGCCTATTTAAATTTGGCGGAATGGTGTTGGTTTATTAGGCTATATCACTGAATAATCCATAAGTGTTACCATTGATGGATTGGACCAAGCTGATTCACAGTGAACAGTATGTGATACTGACAAACACTGTGGAATAATACAATTTTTGCACCTTTACTCTTTTCGTGGGAGCAAAAGAAAAAGATCCATCTTGCGCTGGAGCAAACAGACTAATTTCTGCCTGTCAGGGTCCTCTTTTAATATTCAAGCACCACTTCTGCCTATGCTGATCTCCTTAAAGTTGCTGTAAATAAATATGTAATCACAAAACCCGCAATGAATCACCAAATCCTTGAAAATATGTAAATAAAATAAAGCAAATAACCTCAAAACAGCTTACCACACTGTTAACGAGTACTTGCTTGAGACACTGAGCAGAACATTAACTGTGCATTTGACCCGCACTCAGTTGAGCAAGTGATAACGCACTTTTCTCCTACAAGCTCAATTTAACTTTGCATTAGGTGAACAATTTGCAGTAATGGCCAACATTTAAATAATGGAGTAAAGTAAATAATGCAACTTATTCTCTTTGCACAGAAAGATAGCCGTTGAAAATAATGATCTTTGTCTCACCAACTTCTTTTTTATAAAGTGTGAAAAGACGTGTTACCAGGGGAGATATGTGGTTTGAAATAAAGAATATTCATGCAGAAACCTCAGAGACAACATGAACGATTCATTCTTTCTTTAACAGTGTTTGATTTGTTTCTTTCATATTGCTTTAATAAAATAAGTTCTTAAAGAAGGAATTCACTTTTCTATAATAAATCGTATTCCTTTTTCTCCACCTCAGATCCAATATTATATTGAAGTCATACTTTAAAATCCATGCATTAATTTAACCTCTTTATAATTTTTTTCAATTTAATATTTTATTATATTAACTGTGTTTTTGCAGGAATATTTTATTTTCTTCTTTAGTTTGCTGACTTGTCTTATATATAATCTATGATTATGTCCTGTTGTACTGATTTTGATGTATTTATGAAGATATAAATGTGATTTTTTTTTTCTCATATTCCTAAAGGAGAGACATTAGAGTAAATATTTAAGCTGCTAAGATATTACTTGAGCAGGTCTTTCTTTGCCTTGAGAACAATGACTTTGTTAATCCACCAGAGGTCGCTGCTGCCAAATATTTGATATTTTCTTGCACATCTCTCATGGGTTTGATTTGAAAAGCTGACAGAAATACACAACAGGCACAATTTGACATGTGAAGTGGATTTTATCAGTTATTTTGATTGCATGGTCAATAATTATGACCGTTTTAGTAGAGAGTTTGATTTGCTAGAGGGATTTTAGTCGCTCTCTTCCACACTGCACCCCTCACCCCTCCCCTCATTATGGGGAGAAACTGTGAACAGTCTCATTGTGCTGCGTGTATGAGGCCTGTGTTTCTGGTGGAACAAAAGGTCCTTCAGTGGCAGGGAGAGCTACAGTGCAGTGCCACCATTCAGCCGAGCTACAGCCAGTGTGGGTGCCCACACACAGCTGCTCCGCCCACAATGCTGCTGTGGCTGATAACGCAGCGAAGAAGGGGCCCATGCCAGAGATCCAGCAGGTTTTGAAAGAGGAGCTGGAAACCTGGGCAGCGTGGCTGAGAGGACGGCAGGGACTGCAGGACTGTCTGAGTCCCATCAGAGGCTGAAAGACAATGTTTTGCTTTTGTGAAGACTAGACTGATGATCTATAGCCCTCATTCTGTCACAAGAGTTTTAGTAATTCGAGAGTTTTGTCTCCTTGTTGCAGAGACTGTTGGATCAGATTCTACAAAGGAGCAACAGCTGACTGACAACTGACGAGGATGATGACATGACAAAGCCTCGAGCATTGTACAACACACTGATGAAGTGACTTTGCCCTTTGACAGTGCTGAATATGAACTGAAAAATATAACTCCACATGAAGCTCAGCCGATGTTTTCTTTTCTTGTGTAGCAACATCTGTTTTCTTCCTGAGAGAAAAACCAATGGCAATCTTTCAAAAAACCCAGAAGGCCATTGAACATGACTTACCGCTGTTTTCGAGGTTTTTTCCAACCTTCAAAGACTTTTCTGCCCTTTCAGATAATAAAAATACAAAATCTTAACTTTTAACCTGTTTCCCTTAGTGTGACTCTATTGCTGTGACTCTTCATCCAACAAAATTCCTTCCATCTTTATTATTACCATAAGCCACATGCATATAATGCAAACATACAGAGATATGGAGCCTTCCTGATGATGAAACATCTTTTAAATTTTGTCAATGGGTTGTACACATTCAGCAAGGGTATTTCCATCTTTGTTCAGATAAAAGAACAGAGTAGCAGTCTGGGATAGTTATTAAAATGTGTTTTATCGTGCAATGGACAGAATATATTTGATGCACTCTGGCAGAAGAGGCCTTAAAGATTCTGGAAATATCTTAAAACAGTGCCTTGAGTCTTGACAGATTGCCACAGATTTTGTCTTCTGAGAAAAGCAGATGCTTATCTGTGAGATCTGTCCTCGTGGTAATCATTAACAAAGACTCCCAAAATGGATGTACTGTATGAATACACGTCTCAACATTTTGCTTTGATTGTAATTAAATATCACATTAAGCCTTGTAAACACACTGACTGATACCCTTTTGATGTAATATATGAATTGGTGATGCGTGCCATTCTCACTTGGTTGCAAATTGCCTTTCATTCCAGAAACCTTCATGTAATGGGATGCAGAGCGAACTCTCCCTGCAGGATAAGGCAGCAATGTCCTCACGCAGCCACTTTCACATGATCTCATGTGATGTGAAGCAGCAATATAAGACAGATTCATTCATTATGCTTCACAGTCCCATCCAGGACAGTCTTCAGCCGCCATCGTCATTATGCAACCAATAAGCAGAGCAGAGAGAAGCCCGATGTGGGCTCTGCCATCATTCAGTGCCAGCTATTAGCCTGTAAGATGGAGGAATGTGACCTCTCCTCACTGGAAATGCCCCAGTAATGGACAGTGCCGAATCTGAATGGCGCTTTTGTCTCTGTCTTTGTCTCATGATGGACTGAGGTCTGCCATTTCAGATTTAGATTTGTGTATTTTGATCCAAACTTGATGAGCTTGGATGGATGGAGCCGGGCATAAATCAAAATGAGACGCTTGAATATTTATTCTTGGAATAACAGACAACAGAGCAGATGCTCCTTTCATTATTCTTAATTGTTATTTTATTCATTAGCCTTTAAGTCAGAGCGCTTTCATCGTCCAGCTGTTTCATCAATCTAAATTTGTGCTGATGTCTCCGAGAAGACAAACGATTGGAGCTGATGGTTTATGGTAAACCTTATCTCATGTCAGTGTAAATGCATGTGTCTTTATGGATATTAGATTATTTATAACAGTACTCACAGTCCACAATTGTTTTGTCTTTCTAAAGTACTGCCCGACTGATATTGGATTTTTCGGGCGATACTGGTATAAAGGAGCAAAAAATTCTAATATCCGATATATCAGCTGATCAAATATTTGTGACAAAGATACATAATGGAGACAAGATATTGTACATTTTAACACATTTTATTCCAAACATCAGTACATTGAACAGTAAACACTTTATGTATTAGTAATTGGATAGTGAACTGCCCTCTACTGGACAAACTACTTACTTACACCATTTTAAATCAGTAGTCCAAGCATTTTTTTCTTGCCCCAAAAAACAGTTTTAAAATCAGTTTATGTCAGAGAATATATACACCAATACAGAAATGCCTGTCAGAGGTTGATATCAGTCCAAAATATTGGCAAACCGATATTTTTACCGATATCTGTCGAGCCTTACACTATAAAGTGACTTTTTAAATGAAGAACGTCCAAGAAAACCACAATGAACCATAACTGCTGCTTAAGGAAGGTTATCTTACTGTACAGTGTTACATGAAAATGTACTCTTTGTATTTGTACTGTCTGTATTTTAGATTTAAGTTTTGTTAAATTTTCTTCCAAATGTGGCTATAAAACTTGTAAAGTTGTGTTTTTTTCCCAAACTGCATCGACATAATAAGAGTTTTGATGGAATAACTTTGTGAAGCTGGAACTTATTATTCAGCACTATCTGTCCCAGCACTCTAACAGAAAGTCCTATATTACTGCCAGCTCCCCTCTGCACCTTATCATCTTCCTTCATGCTTCCACTGGTTCTTAAAAAAGAGCCAGCAAGGATCAGCTCTTTGTAATATCCCATGGCCGAATGTTGAGTTCGAACAAAATCAGCATGTAGAAAAATTCTCCACACTATTCTTTTATTTTCATTCATATTTGATCCTGGAGGAAGAGTTTTGAGAAATTGAGGTTTCTGAGCATCACAAGACTCAGTTGCACCTCGTACTTCCTGTATTTCAAACGGTGTCAGGCAGCAATCGGATGTGATGCTGTGACTTTACCTGCAGTCCCCATGTTGGCAGCTGACTGCACCTAAAGAGCTGTGCTTTGATTTTTTCCCCCCTTTTGCTGGAGAAAGGCGTTCAGGAAGCCATCCTACATGTGGATGTCTGCATGTTTTCTGCCTGCATTCTCTTCTGGAGTGGATGGCCATGTGGTGCAGAGCAGAGCCCCCACTGACAAGCATAATTGAGTTGAGTCACTGTGTTTGAATGGGCCATGCTCATATGGAGGTCTATGCATATTAATCTTTCATTGCATCACGGTGCCTTTGTGACAAGTTGAGTCTTAAGTAGCTGGTTCTGATTCTCCTGAATATATTTGATGCTGGCAATGTGATGGTGGCGTGTTCGGTCAAATTGTCAAATTTCTGGTGAAGAAATGAAGCTCTGCATGCATGGAGTCAACAGTTTTGACTCGGTTTATTTATTCATTCATCACATAGGGCTGATATCAGCTCACTCGGGCCGAATAATAACATCCATTTATGATAACATCTGAGAGTCAGGGCTTCCTAGACTATTTAATTTAAATTTGCACACTGTGATGGACTTCAATAGCGTACGTGCGCCTATCAAGTCCGCTGAGTAAAGTTCAGCAATAGATACTGAGAGAGATACCGGAAGTGAAGTGCTTTCTTTTCAAAATAAAACACAAAGTTCGTGTCCTGCATCATCAGGCCGTGCGTTGTGATCCAAGGCATTTTGTTAAAATTAAACATATGCTGTAGGCTATATATCTTTTTAAAACCTATATTTGCAAAAAGTATCCGAATCTTGACTCAGGATCAATAAACTAGCCTTTTGAGGTTCTGTTCACATTTCTGTCCAAAATGTTTTGCATTTAAATATTCAAGTGGTAATGATGTTAAACGAAGAAATATTCACATTTAAGAGACTTGAACTGCAAATATTTGACTTTTTAATGAACTGAACAACTTAATTGAAGCAGCAGCCTGCTTGGTTTTTCTCAGGCTATCAGCTGCATCTCACAGTGAAAAATGATTTTTAAAAAAAAAATAAATAAAAATCTCTGCAAAGCGTCGACTGAGTCGAGAATGAACTGCATGCTTCATCGTGTGGTGCTCTGCTGTTTAGCCTATGACAGGTCATATGACAGACATAAAAAACAAAATAACATTGAACAGAGCCTATTATTCCATTGTACGGCAACTTTTTAAGACCCAAGTGCATCGTAAAGGTTACTTGAGGCTTTATTTTGAAAGCGGAAACCGGAACTTGTGCTTCTCTTGTTTCTAAAAGTCGGTTCTGCTCGTTTACTGATTACACGCGCTTGCTGTGGCTTTAGGACCTGGCGGAGCGTTTCATTGAAGCACATGGTGGCCGCTCATAAGACAACACTTCTCTTCAGTAATTGCGCTGGAATTGATGTCATTCCAGTGGGTGACTGCGACAACAGCGACTTGTGTATTTGTGCATGTTTGCGTCGCTCGCTCTTTATTTTCCTCGCATTTCTCACTTTTTTTTTTTTTTTGCGCGCCGCAGCCTTTGAGTTGGCCGCCTGTGAATGGGGAGAGCGCGCGGAGTTGAATCAGCTGTCGTCGGGATTTCCTAAAGCTGCGCTCATACACTTGATCATATTTCAGGAAGTCATTTTTTCGGGCTGGGGGGGCTCTCTCTCACATCAGCTGTTGGCGGACTGTGATTGTATGATGATTGCGCTGCAGTGAAGCTGTCGGCCAGTCCCGTCCACGCTTCAGCTGGGCATCATGAATTCCGGGAGCTGGAGCGTGAAGTTTGTTATTTTGACAGCACTTCAGGCTTTATCTGTCTCCCTGTCGGTGTGTGACAGTCTGCACTCCAGATCTGCAGAAGGTAAGGGGTGAGGAAGAGGTGAAGACGCCAGATTTATTGCGCCTTTCTTCATGTCACATCACAGATCCATGCGCAAAAGTAGCCAAAATATTGTTTCTTAATCGTTTTATTATTGATTGCACCTTCAGCCAGTCCTAAAATCATCCTTTCTGCAGCAATTTGCATGCAATGTGTCTAATATATACTCTTTTTTTATTCTACCCTGCTTATCCTTCATTAATGTCTCCCCTTCGGCTGTTTTGGGTACACTGTGTTTTATGAGAGCCATTGTTAGTACACCAGATTTACAGACCCATAACACATGTTGGTGTAGAATGGAACATCTCCAGTCCAAATGCATGCGTCTCTGTCATTCTCTCCAACACATCTGCCCGTGAAAAGCAGAACATGACATTTTAGCTCGCAGTCCATCCAGCGTGCACCTCAGAGAGGAGGAGACGCTGTATAATTGATGATGCTGAAACTCCTTTTGGTAATCAGTCGTAGCACTTGAGGCGTTTCACTGGCGCTTTAAGCATACTTCAGTTATCCAAGACACTTCAAATACACTTGAATTTTTCAAGTGCGGAGGAAATCCAGGCTCATCCAAGTGGAAAAGGTCCCATTGTTGGGCAGAACTAAAAAAAAAAAGTCAAGTAACAATTTAGAAAACCTATAAATTACTTATTAAGACTTATTTTTATTATGTTTATAGTATCCCAGCAACAAATAAAATAAAAAGCTGCATGAGAGCTCTGGAAAATGTTCAGGTCTGATGTCACGATGTGTTTGCAGCCGTGCTTGTGTGTTTGTCTGTGTGATTGCAACCCCTCAGGCTGTGGCTCATGACATCTCAGTCACCACTCCTCATGCCCTAGGTGAGATTAAACAAGGACACTACACAGAGTGCAACAGTGGTGGGCGGAGGAGGCGCCTACAGAATGCTTTTAAAATCGTAACACCCTGCCAGTCACGACACTCACTGTGGAATCCTGGGAATTAATTACCCGCAAGGGCAAATGTGTGAAAGTGGGAGTCAAAGCATGAGGAAGTTCTTCATTAATTCATCAACAGTTCATCGTCTTTAGAAGAGGGCCTTGATGTGTCTCATGGGCTCAGGCTCGTCGAAAGCCGTCATCCCCGGCTCATCTGTGAGTACAGCGAGGAGAGTCAGAGCTGATCCTGTGTTGGCAGGATGTTTACTGGCTCGAGGTTAGGTAGAGGTGTAACCAAATAGGCATACAGGAGATGGGCTAATGTTAAAAAGGCAAACTTAATCAAAGGGCTTGAAATTCCCTGTGATGCCAAAGTTCAGTAGTTGATGTTCAAAAAACTTTGCTGGAAAGAAGAAAAAGATCATCTTAATAATTTAGATCATTTAGTTAATAAAAACGACAAACGTTTGTTGTTCTAAGCTCCTCGGATGTTAACATTTGGCTGTTTTCCTCCGTCTTGTATAATTTCAAACTAACAAATATTTTGAACTATCGGCGTTTTTTAAGACTTTACTTTGAGCTTTCAGAACTTGTGAGTGGAATTTTTAAAGTTTTTTGGAGGGCTATTTATAGATAAAACCCGGGCCCAATGGATATATTGGTTTGCCGATATTATTGGCTTGTATTTGCCTATTGCAGATATATCAGCTTTTATTGTATGTTCTCTGATATGTGCTGATGTTATAAATAGGACTAATTTGCACCAGTGATTTAAAATGGTGTAATTACATAGTTTGATCAGCAGAGGGCCGTCTGCTTTTTAATAGCCAATAAGTCTTCATGACATATCTTTGTCTCAGCCTTTGATAACCGCATTCAGCCGACATTATGTCATATTAATTTTATCATGTATCATATTGGTCAATATATGGGAATTTTCTTGCTCCCTAATATCGGTATCAGTATTGGCTTCAAAAATCCCATATCAGTCAGGCCCCAGGCAAAAGTATTAATGAAATAAGAAATAACGAAAATAATTTATTGCAGCTTATTTCATATTGGAGCATAATGAGTGGGAATCATTAGTGCCCCCTATTATGAGTCTCTGTTTCCAGACAGTGCACTTTTGTCTTTGCTGTCAGGAGTTCACGGCTGCGAAGAAGAGATGGAGCCGTTCAGCTCCATGCAATGTCATGTTGGCTTACATATTTCATGACGCCGCTCCTTAAGCTCTCTTGTCAGTTTTCCTCTTCCTCTCTGTCTTGTGCATGTTTCCGTCCTAGCCAGGGATCATTTGTGAATGATTTCCTCCGATGGTTGACACACTCGGTGTCAGACAGTATTTACTAGCCAGCCGTACTGCCTCAGCCAACATGACTATCTGTGCCTCGAGCGTCACATGCAGCTTGCGTGCTGCACGCTCAGACAAATGAAAGTTGAGCTGAGAATGTATTTTTGGACCGTAGTAAAACATTCCTTTAGCAAACAGTGTCCTCCCCCAGAGAGGCATTATCACCACGATGTGACCCATCTCAAGTCAAAGGCATTTAGAGTCTTTTCAGAATGAATGGATTCAGATCCTCCAGATGAGTTGTTCAGGATAGTTAAGACCCAAGAGGCGGGTAAGAAGACTTGGCCGATGTGTGCTTGTACATTAACACAGATTGATCAACCAGTTGCTTTTTCGCAATGGGGATATTTATAAAGGAAAGGGAAAACAGCTGGATTATGCTCATGTGGCATGACCCTACATGTGTTGCATTAATTTCTTCGAAGCTGCTTTGAACTCAGTTGACCCCTCCTCCTCCTCCTCCTCCCAACCAAAGTTTAACACACAAGCTGAAACCCGATGCTGCCTCTGGACTTTCTCATTGGGCTTTCACACCCAGACAGGTCAGAGTTGAGCTCAGCACAGCTATCCTCGAGCGTCCTCTCTCTCGTCTGAGGGCCCAGTTGGCTCGGATATCTGTCCTCAGTTACAAATCTGCAATATCTGGGGTAGTTCAAGTTTCACTCCATAACTAAAAAACCCCTGACAGCTTCTAATCCTGTTGTGGTCTGTTTTTGTGTTCTGTTTTGCTGGACTTTTTAGGTGAAACGTAACAAATAAATAAAGTATTCTGCATGGTAGTTCACTGGAATAATGCACTTGGAAAATAAGTTTCACTCATGACTGTAGTTGCACCAGGCTTTTCTCTGCTGCGACAGGTCAGAAAAGTTATATTAGTATCTTTTAAGTTGTTCTAGCAAACATGTCAGCAAATAATTGTGTACGTTCCACTGACTGTAAAAAGACGGAAGACATGAAAGCTCCTCACAGGTAAAGCCAAAACATCTCCAACGCCCCCTGGTGGCTGACTGCTGTGCCACCCCCTCCATGTTAAGGGATGGGATATGGGTCAAACTAAAGAACTAATAAAGTAAATGTGATGAAACCATAATTAGCTGTAATTCTGAAAGATGAATGCTCTGTGTAGCTGATGTGAATTGCAAAGTTTGGCTTGTAGCACCTTTTGAATCACTTGTTGCCGTTTGGTTCATTGTTGTAAAAAAGTAGTTGATTTGCGGAGCTTTGATGGCGCTGAATTAGTACATTCGCCTTGTGTCACACAGTTTCAATTCACACGAAACTGAAATGGCACTTTTTCTTTGTCCGTTTTAATTTATTAATTGTGTTTGCAACTTAAAAATCATATCAGAGCAGAGAAAAGGAACAGGAATCATTTGCAGTCTAAAATAATTTATTTCACTGTAGGTACAAAGGGAAACATTCCACGTGAACTTGCTGTCATTGTCCTCCACTGAGATCTGAAACACAGAGCTTTATGTCTTGCCTAATGTGCAGCGTGCATACGGATCTCACCCTTCTTTCCCACAATGAGAGGAAAAAAACTTTGGCTTTTTACTAATAGGCAGATATGATAACAGGAACGAGACAGGTCACCTCCTACATGGGTGGCTTTCTTACAAATTAGGCCAAACAAAGTTCTGCTGCTGTCAGCTGCTTTGTCTGCATATGTCTGAGTTTTATTCCCCAGGCGGACCTGTAACTCAAGTCGATGTCCTCAAATTGCATATGTCGTCTGGGCAGCAGTCCGCTAAGCAAACAAACAAACAAATTTAAAAAAAAAATTAAAACTGTTCAATTTACAATGATGAGAGAGAAAAATTAGCGAATCCTCACTTTTTAAAGGAGCCTTGGAGGTGTCATTTAGGGAAAGAAAACCAAATGACTTACTCCAGAGCACGAATCATTAAGAGAACAAATTAATAAAATGAGAAGACGAATTATAAATTGAGGGCACACATTTCTTTTTCCATCTTCACATCACCTCCAAATGCCAGAGGAAATTATGTTTTGCTTTCTCTTGATAAATGACTTAAAAGAAGGGAACTGAAATATCACCAGTGTCTCATAATTTTCTGATCAGTCAATATATTGATGAATTAAGTAATGCGTCGGAGAGTTTTCACTTCCATCCCAGTGATATGTCTGTCCTGTCCTTGACTTAAGTAATTTTTAAGGACAATGTCTTGTCTTAGATGTGCCTAAACATACTGTGCAGTAATTTAAGGATTTATAATGATA
The DNA here is from genome assembly GCA_029783665.1 of Naso thynnoides. Classification (NCBI taxonomy): domain Eukaryota; kingdom Metazoa; phylum Chordata; class Actinopteri; order Acanthuriformes; family Acanthuridae; genus Naso; species Naso thynnoides. The sequence goes on from JAQLOL010000014.1 coordinate 7,348,362, forward strand.
AAGCAGCTCCTGTTTTTACCTTTTCTGTCTCTCTGCTGCAGCTTCAGGTTTTGTTTTTAAGTTTTTTTGTGCTTTGAATGTAAGCCAGACATGTGCTTCCCATGACAGAGCAGAGTTCCAGGATGCACTAAATGAAATACATCATAGGGACCATATTAACAAGCTTTCACACAGCCCTGCTCCAGGAGCTCTCCGACTCTGACCTTTGTTGCTAGGGCACACGGGCTCCTCGCCAGGCAGCGAGCACAGGCCCCCGCAGCGGGGAAGGCGTAACGGCACCGCTTCTCGGACAACATTAACCTCCTGCTTAGCCGACGGGAATTTTCTGCTGCAGACCGTCTATTTCCCATAGCGTAATTATGTGCTGACATCAGGCTATGTGACAGTAAATGAGTTCAGTGTACAAGGTGGGGGTAGGAAGTCAGAGACAAAAACACAAAAGAGTTACTGACCAGAAGAAGGAGCCTGGTTTTTAACAGCTTAATTGTGACCTTAAAAATGCTTAAACAAATTATGCACCCGTAAATCCAACCATTAACACCTCTCACGGCTACCTTATTAGTTTTGATATAAGGAGACTCCTTCCAGTTTGTGTGCATTCTTATTACCATTCGGTCCCCTGCAGGATTTTTTTTGTTTCCTAGTGCAACCTGCAGGACATTAACATAATGTCCCCCAGTGGGTCAGATGTTTACTGTGGAGTTGAGCCAAGATTACCAGGCACTTTTCACCTTTGCTCCATAATTCTGGACTACATGGAGCAAGCCCCTGCTTCCCAAATATGTGGCTTTTTTCTGTCTTACATCATTGAGGACAGTATGATAATTTAATCACAGGATCCCAGAGCCACAGATGGCATCCAGAATTTGCCTGTTTTGTGGTACAAAGAGTCCCAGGGATTTTTCTTTTCTAATTTATACTCAAAAAGAAACAAATGCACAAATTTGAGCAGTACATTTTGATATTTCTCGTCAGTTAATGACTGAAAATGCTGATGATTAATCTTCCATAAATCCACTGATAAATTACTAGACTACACTAATGAATTGACATGGAGTAAGTTTGGGTTTTTGGACCATTATTCATCACAACAAGCCTTTTGAAGATGTCTTAGGCTGTTGGAACTGGGATGTCACTGTGATTTTTCACTCTTTTTTTTAAAATTTTCAGTAGAATAAATTGTTCAATATTAATGAAAGACTGTCAAAAATAAAAATATTGGTGACTAATGGCCTAGAGAAGATGATGAAGGAGAGATGAAGGAGAGAAAGAGATAAGGAAATTCTGCCGAGTTCATTGCTTTTGTCTCCAAGGTCATTTTTTAAAGAGTCTTCTTGATGGGTCTCCCAGTGTATCATTCATCATTCTGTCCCCGGTCACCATTCTGTTTGAATTAGCATAATTTGCCCACTCTGATTGGGGATAAATTGAATTCGTGAAATGCCTGTCAATCACCCTTATTGAATGAACAATAGCCATAAACATGAACAAAGTTTCCCCTCCTGGGCTGATGTCAAGATCAGCTTTTGGCTCAGAAACTTTGCTGGATCACGTCCCCATCGAGTCAGTGCTCTGATTAAAGACATCCGCTCAATCTGGATAACAATGACTTAGGGTACATGCTCCTGATGCAGCAAAACTGATCATTTCATCAGACTCGCTTTATCAAGAACACACTTCCATACATATGGTCCCTTTTCTGTCTTGTTTGTGTCAGAGTTCTGTTTGAAACAGGCCATACTTATCTCATCACTTTGCCTTAATTAATTCCACATGCTCTGATTTCCCATTTCCTCCTAGAGGTTTGTGTAGCAAACAGTGTCCACCCATGTCAAACAATCCAAGGAATAATCTCAAGTGTCTCTTCCACACTTGTTTTTATACCATTCACAGGATTTTACATGTCAAGGAGTCTTATTTAAGCTGTTACAGGCTTGTTTTTCATCGGAGAGAAATGCCGTCAAAGTGACTTTGGAGTGTGTCCTTGTGAGGTTTTGCTGCGCCAGCCATCAGGCGAGGGTGACCGTGATTAGGAGGCCTCTTTATTCATGTGTGCATGTATGTGTAGCCTGTGTCCCATCGCAGTGGGGACCCGTGCACATGCAGGGGGGCATGGCCTCATCAAGTGCGCAGATGAACAGAACAGCATGCCATTTGTGCTGGAAAAGCAAAGATTGTTATGAATACATTATTTCACGGTTGCCTGTTGAGAAGAAAGTTGCGGTTGGTTGCAAGAGAGCAGGCTCTGGGGTTTAATAAAACCGAACAGTTGTTGGTTTGTTTTGGTGGAACAGAGCGAGAGGGAAAGAGAAGGGCGTTGTGAAAGGACGTTACGAGATCTGCAAAGAACTGAAGAAGGTCATCTGTTCCCTGGGAGCAGCAGCTCATTGGCTGTGGAGAATACATTAAGTTAGGAGTGCGGGAGTGATTCACGGTGAAATACTGAGAGAAAGTGTAAACTGGCCCAGCAAGCACTGATTTAGTTTTTCCGGCTAGACAGGAAAATGCAGAGGCTAAAACGGGCCAAAATTTGGTGGGAAAATAAATGAATTATAGTCACTGAGCTGCTGTTGAAACAACTGTTTTGTCTCAGTTCGATGTCTTAAATGTTTGATTCCTTAGTCATCTTGCGGCCCTGACAAACCGAGCCGACAGTCGGCTGTCTGTGAGCCTCTGTGGCCTTTTTTTTTTTTTTTTTGCAGTGAGCTGTTGGCACAAGTCAGCTTGTGACGACAACTTTTCAGCAGATTGAGCTTGTTGCACCGGCAGCGGAGCCTGCTGGTAAGAGAAATCACTCTGATTGGCTGCTCAGTGAAGCGATCAGTGCATGAGAAGAGAAACAGAAGTAAAGAGGGCAAGAACACACGGAAGGCTCTTCTCGACTTAAAGACATCCACCTTCATACACGGCTATTCTCACGGTATGGTGGTCTGCAGCAAAGAGACATAAGAGCAACTGCTCAGCATGACTCAGGAGAGGCCACCTCTGTGCGAAAATTGCAGCACCAGGTTTTCCAGTTCCCTTTATGAATGATAAATACAGACTATTACCATCTGCTGGTGAAGTTATTTCGTCTCATGCAGGCGCAGCACATATGAGCTTGTTGATCTTTTCTTGTGCTTGCTTGTTTATTCACATGCACACACACACAAACAAAACAATTTGCTGGACCATAAATTAGTTAGTTACAGTATGTGAATCGGTCTCCTAGAGAAGCTATTTAAAGCTTATGGTTAGCTTTGCGGTGTGTTCAAGTGCAACTTTTTGACATAAGACATAGACGATGCAAAAGTCGGCCTTTGTGACTGCTAGTTCTGTGAGGTGCATTTTGGTGTCTCTGTTGTTTTAGGCATCTTTTGACTTCCATATCATCAAATTATTGCAATTTATTATTTCAACCTCAGCTTTAAGGGGTTGTGAGATGTTAAATAGAGAGTAGATTGGGAAAGCGTACAAAATCATTTAAACTGTGTGTATGTCCATCCATTAGCATCTTCTTGGATCTAAAATGACTCAAACAAAACAGTAGATCAGGTTTCACTGATCTGCTCAGAACAACACATATATGCAACCAGTGATGATTGACAATAAGATGGCTCAGACCAACGTTACTGATGTTTTTTGTGACCCTTTGTAACCACGCATCTGTCCGTTCATTGCAAGTTGCATGTGTCGAGAAGTCCTACCAAAGATGTTACTTCGTCACACTGTTTTATTCTAACAGTTTTCAGTCCTGAAGAGGTTAAACTGGCCAACGGTTCACGAGAAAAAAAAAGCAAAGGTTTGAGATTTTTTAAAATAGTTTTTTCCCAACTTGTTTATCATGTTGCGACTCGTAGAAGATCCCATTCCCCAGGCTGGAACCTCTGACCTAAACGTCCAAAAAGTAAAGATACTGAGATGCCATTTGACCTGCAAATCACTCAGCCCGTGCTCAGTGTGACTATGCCCCACCGCTGTTACGCTTCAAATAGCCGGTGATGCATTACAATGTGCAAAACCACAAGACAATGTCTGTACATATAAAGTACATAATAGATTTTGTTCTTTCCTCTTAACAACACTGCTGGGTAAAGCCAGAATCACTCTATCCATTCCTAGATCTGTATCACCTTTCAGTCTCCCACACGCAAACAAACACTCACAGTCACAGCTCCACGCACACAGACATACAATCCTCCAACCAAGCATTGACTTTATTGCCGCTATATAAACGGCACAAACTCTCCTTGTGCACACTGGAGCATAAAGGGAGCTGATCATGGCCAGAGCTCTACTTTATTAAGACCCCTGTTTACACTCTCCTTTATTGAACGTATAAATAAGACTTCGGGTTCTGGTGCCACTTTTACCGCTCCCTTAATGCTTTCTGGTGACTCTTATAACATTCTAGCTAACAAAAGCCACTTACTCACTCCACACGCCGGCACAGCACCACACTCCAACTTTACCAAATGTCCCTCCCAAGCACGTGGAAATAAAATGACCCTGCAGACTCTTTCCACTAATATAATGCCATTTATAAGCAGGAATTAAACTTCATAGCCTTCCACATTAACAAAATGGTTATTCACTTGCATACTTTGAAGTCAGGCGACAGAATGCTGTACAGTTTTGAACCTCCTCTTCAAAGCTGATGTGAAGCATGCCACAGAAAAGGCGATGGCCTCTCCATCTGTGTGTGTGCACGCCTCATAAATAGGCAAACCACAATGTGGACCTGACCTTTATCTGTCAAAACTTCTCTCTGTTTTTTTCCCCTCATCTGTTGTGTTTATCCAGCCGTGCTTTTCACCAAAGTTGTCATGCGTTCCCTTACTCAGCATGCCCACCTCCCCCAGACTGTAGTGGTTTTCCAGGACTAATGAGGGTAGGATGCTTCTCCTGCTTTTGTGTGTGTGATGCTGTCCCATCCTTGCTGGAGCCTGTTTCTCATCATCGGACTTGGGCTGGCTGAAGACTGCTGAGCTGGTCACCTCTGGCGCTCCGCTATCAGCTGGAGCAGCTCTGTGATGAACTCCAGAATGGTGGTTTCCCCAGAGGAGAACCAGAACAAAGCTCAGCAGGGGAGCACTGTGCCTGACCTGCGTTTATTAATGCTGGATAATAAGCAGACTCAGCAATTTAGCTGGGTGAGTCATGCGTAGAGACAGACGAGATGTTAACCCTCGAAGGAGAAAACCTCGAATCTGCTGGTAATAATAATCTGCGATGAGTGCCTCCCAGCGAGGGGGATTTTGTGTTTATATATGTTTGAAATGGGATTCAAAATTAAAGTGCAACAAAGTTTCCAAACAGACATAAATTATGCTCAGACCACACGCATAACTTTTCACGAGTCCACTGACATCATCCTCAAAGTAAATCTGTTTCCCTGCTGTTTGGAATCAATGGAGCGTCTGCGGAAGAAAACAGAAAACAAGCAAACATTTGATTTAGGATGTTTGCGCTGAAACAAATGCTTCCAACAACCCCTGCTGTTTTAGCGAGAGACCCAAGCTCCGTAACCGCTTCCCCGCTGTGGGGGGCTGATTACTGCAGGAACCCTGTTAGCAATGTCCTCCAGAGGCTCACTATTGCATTCTGACTCTCTGTGTGCTCATGATGAACTCTTTAGAGCGATTTCAGCTTCTGTCTCAGTTATAAGTGGCGGGTTTGTTTCGGTTTAGTGGTTGTTTTTCGGCCTCTTCAGCTCCTGCCGGCACGCTTGGGACGTCAGTATTGGATTTGATTTGATATATTCTTAAACGGCTGGCAACACAGCCGAGCTCCGAGAATTGTAGCCATTCGGAGGCTCAGTTAACACCCTGTTATAACAGAGAGAGAGGAGATAAAAGCATGCTGGGAACAATGCCCCAAAGCTAAGTCTAATCCCTGCACTGCATCCTGGACACTGGCCCTGTGTGAAGAGTTATCATAGCGGCAGCAGCAACCTCGGCTCCTCTCAAAACTCTGCTCCTGGAGAACTGTGGAGATTTATACAGCTCAAGCAACAGAGGGGGTGGTAATGGTTTCGCCACAGGCTAACAATTCTCACGGCTTGATGTGTGAGAGTGCTGATTAGTGCTGTTGTGTTCACGTCTTAATGGCAGAAAAGACGGACTCCATTCTGCTGAAGTGAACATGTGTGCAGGAAGATGTATTAAAGATAGTTCTGTCTCAGCTTAATTGTTGGTTATGAAGAACAAAACCAATCAGAAGGCATTGTTCGTGTGCTGCGATGCAGAAAAGCCATCAAATACAAGTACTGTTATACTGTTATTATTTAATTTAAATGATATTTTACCTTGCAAGGCAGCTGTGCTGCCAGATTGTGTCCTCATGCTGTCAATGAGCACCAGACTCGAGCCTTAAATTGCAGGGAGGAATTTACATTCAGTCTGTGTTTGTGGAAAATCAGAGAAGAAAATGTTTCCATTGTTTGCGCCTACAAAAATGGACGCCCTCTGGTTTTTAGGATGTCGAGAGAATTTGGAATAACTTTAAAGTTTTCTGTGTATTCTCACGCGGTATTTCTGTTTTCTCTTGCAGGGAATCTTTTGAGCACAACTGCGCAACGCAGACCAACAGCAAAGCAGAAACACTATGGGACCACAGTACCTCTTCAGCTTGTTGGACAAGACTGGAAACCAGTCAGCCAGCTCAGATCCCAGGTGACAAATAGCAGTTGATAAAGTTATCTTGACGTGTTTGAGCATATTGTTATAGAACGGTGTTCACAGTCCTTGCGGGTGGTAATTTAGCTTTGGTTACCTTTTTTGGTCTAGTGCTATCAGGTCAAAATTTATTTTCATGCTTTTTGCACCACAGGGTGAAAATTTCCACTTGCACGACTTTTAAGAAAATTCAGAATCTATTCGGGTGATTCCTCTGCTCTCCAGAGGATGAAAGCTTCCATTCTCCTTGCACATCAGACCAAAACTTTGTACATGACTGTATTTCATAATCCAGTTCATAACATGAGAACACATACATGTTGCCAAGGGGACAAACCATTTTCATTTTATTTACCTGATGGCCAGTGGTGTCATGTCACCCGCAGGAAAAATTTACAATTTTTGGCCTCACAAGTTTAAGGCTCTTATGGGGAGACTTAGACCAAAATGGGCCTGAGTTCAAACAGCGAAGGTGGCAGCGATGATGAGAGGGTGTTTCGTCAGGTTACAGGTAAAACAGTAAAATATGATCAAGGAAATTTAGTCCAGTTTGAGTTGCAAATCTCTGAGTCCAAGGATTTCAGCACTGTGCAGAGTTTGCGAATTTCCTCCCATTTTATACCAGAAAAGTTAGCACAGCAGCAGCTTTTTTTGGCTTCCATCGTGACGATCGTCATGTAGTGGAACTACAGTAAAGATAGAGCGTTTTTATGCTGCAAAATAATCTACCAGGAAAATGGGCTTGCAGCTTTCTCAGTGATGGGCTTAATTTTTCTTCACTTTAAGGCCCTTTTCTGGTAGGCAAATTGAGAGGACGTGTGCTTTTTTTTCCATTTTTTGCAGACACACAATATGGTTTGGCAGGAAATTTGATGTTTAACCATCAATAAAGAAATATTTCAGTCTGTTTTAATCAAATTTTCTCTTAAGATCATTGCACAAGCCTTCTAACCCAGGTTAAACCTGAATGACATTCATTTTAAAATTGGACTCTGTGTCTTAAATCTTGAATTTAGAAATCTAATAGGCTTCAAAGCATCGTATTGAAGAATGTCTGAATTCATGGCAAGTAAACCTATAATTAAGTCTTTTTCATAGCCCGAATCTAGTCTTTCTCATATTGACTTATTTAACACGGCCTTAATTCTTTCTCAAGGATTTAATTTGAAATCTTAGTTTGATTTAATCGAAGTAAAATTAAAACAGCATGGTGAATCTCATCGCTCATCTTAGGACCAAGCGTCAGCGAGATAAGACGTGCTGGACCACATACAGTCAGGCAGAGACAGATAAACAGTCATAACCTCTTTGTGTTCACTTCGGTGCATTTCAAGCAAAGAAAGCTGAACAATATCTGCATCTTAAAAAGTCAGCAAGCACCGCAAATCCCACCGGAACATTATTGAAATGTTTGAAATCTGGGATCCTTGGCTCTGTTTGCTGTTCTAATCCCAGACTTTACAGAAACAAAGTACGTGGCTGCCAGGCAGACTTAAGAACACAGCTTGTGTTGTTGAGTCAATTCATTTGTGAATTAATTTGTTCGGGATTAAACAAACAGACAAGGTGCCACAAGGTTTCTTTGGGATGTTTTTACCCGAAATGCAAAACAGAACCTCAGATCATACAGTACTCGCAATGAAGGTGAAAATAAGTGCTAATTTGAATATATAACACCCTTAACAACAACGCAAACATGCAGTTTACTGTCTGTATTTTCCCTGAAATTGTAAACAGCATTTTTTTCTAAACTTTATGCGAGGTGAGGGAGGTCAGAGCGTACATAGAAAGCTGTCAGCACAGAAAATAGGAGGAAGTTTAGTCCCACATGACTTGTGCAATGATACTGCCTAAAACCTTAAGTGTTCTGCTTCCATATCCTCTTATGATCCACTAGACATTCTTCTCCACGGGGGGTGATGGATGACTTAACCCAGAGCCGCACTGCTTTCCACAGTTGACCCAGATTGAACCTCATGTGTGAAATGTGTCTGTGTGTGTGTGTGTGTGTGGTGGCCCGACGATATAGAGTGTGAAGGATTTTTTGGGTTTCTCCTACTGACTGAGAGGACAAGGAGAGAGGATATCTGTCCACGTGTGGATGACTGTGTCCGTGTGTGTGGGCTTTTTGCACACGTTTGTTGCACGGCAGGACTGACAGAAGTGATGTATGAGTCGGTGTCACTTCATCTGACTCTAAAAGAGACACACGGTGCCTCTCAGTGTTTTGACTCAGGGGTGCGAGGGCTCGTGACTTTCCGCGGGATTAATGTCAGTTGGAATAGAAACATAAAGCTAATCCTCTCAGCTCTTGTTCTAAGATACAAAATCGCTTCATGAGGATTCCCAAAGGCTCGCAACAATTGAGAACAGTCGCCTCACATGTTTTCGCAAAGCATTTGGTGGCTCAGCTGCAGTTTCATCAGTAATGTCACCAAGGTTTTTAGGAACAATTTGCTGTTTTTATTTCATTGCCTCACAAGAGCACCAATTTCATTTATTTTCTTTCAGTGGAACCGTGCTAACGAAGACTGCAGCACTTGAGCAACCGTAGCCATTTTCTCCCTTAATCAAAATGCTATCTGCCTGCCTCCAGAAGCAATCTCTCTCATCCCCTCTCCTGTCTGTTGTCTCATCAGACTCACGCCGCATCACTGAAGCTCCTGATTGAAGCGGAAGGTGAACAGCTGCTCTTGGCTCTGGAGAAAAACGAGTAAGTGTTCCCTCCATTCATACTTGGCCTTAGCTTGGAAAGTGGAGTACAAATGGGCGGCATATGCCTGACCTAGGGGGCTACAGCTGGGGCTGTGGCCATGTTGTGTGCCACACATGACAGCCAGGGAAAGGGAAGGAGAAAGTCTTTCCTTTTTTGCGCCACTAGCATGGGCACGGCAATGCTCTCCACATGTTGGTCTTCTCGTGCGCTTAAACAAGGATTTGAAATACAGAAATTCCTGAATACATCAGCCAGACATTGATGAAAAACGACATCTTCTTCCTTCTACTCGCTGTATCTTTTCATTTGATCTATTGGCATAACACAGGGGAGTAGGGGGGCTTTGTTTGAGCACAGAACAAACTCCTCACTCTGTGCATTAAGATACTGTCAACACACTGTCAGCTGAGGGATTGGCCACTAGGGGAAACATGATTTGAATGAGATCAGGATATTAGAATTGGTACAGTTTGAAGTAGATGAGGATTTATTCAGAGGAGTATTTGTCATCTTTGCATTTATACAGAAGGGCCGACTGCATGTGGCCTCGATCTCAGACAGCCTCCGAGTCGAGTGTGATGCCAAGAAGAATGGGACGTGATCGATGGAGCAATATGTTTTCCATCCTGCTCGGCTGCCACACATGAGCAGTTGGGAACAAGCAGAGCTGTCTGTGTGATAGAGAGAAAAAGGCTGAGGAGAGGAAAAAAGAGAGCGGACAGGTTTTTATGTCAGAGTCAACCATGAACCTCACTTGTTTTCCAGACTTAATATATGTAAATTCCACCTGCAGTCGGTGGGACAAAGCTTTCAACACCAGCGACCGCAATTTTATGCCTTACCTACTCTGAAAATATTTTGACGGGAAATCACACTCAGTCTCTCTGTTGAATAACATTCCTGCTCTGCACAGGTGGGGATTTTGCAAAGCTGACTTGCAGATTGTCAAATTTTCACCAGCCCCATTTGTAGCAGGGAATTACAGTACAGTGAAAACATTTCATTTTAAAATGGGAACTAAACTTCTCCCCTGTGATCGACCGCAGTGGAAAAACAAGCTGCATTCCCATGCACTGCTTGCATGGTCCTTATCCAGCATGGCTGTCATCTTTGTCCCCTAGCATTAAATGTAAAACCCACCTTTTAGCTGTATTCTTGGGCCAAGAGGAACAACAGAAAGTGCAATCAAGATCTTTTTAATAATCTTAAAGGGATAGTTCAACCAAAAATGAAAATTCAATCACCCTCAGGCTGATGGAGGGTCTGAAGTTTTTTTGTCCACAAAACACTGGTGGAGTTTCACAACCAAAAGGCATTGCATTAATCCCTCAAACAGACTGTAATGAATGGTGACCAGGATTTAAATGTTTAAAAAAAAGTAAATAAATAAAATAAAAATTTTGCTGGACTAATAAAACGCAGTGGGTGAACAGTGTGGAGGCATTTTAGGGATTTATTAAATATATTTTTTATGTTTGTATCCTAGTCACCATTCACTGCAATTGTTTGGGACATGACTGCAACGCCTTTTTCCTGTGTAACTCCAGCTTTGTTTTGTGAACTCAAAAACTTCACTGGACCTTCCGTCAGCATGAGAGTGAGTAGATAATGGCTGACATGTCATCTTTGGGTGAACTATCCCTTTAAACATGATGGAAAGACTTAAATCAAACACACCTCCATGCATTCCACATATCAGTCCATCAGAATTTATTCTCAACAGCTGCAGCAAGTTTGGAGATCAAGGTTTAATCACTGGCAATGGTTGATTTTTCATCATCTGTGGATTCTTGCATACTTCTCTGTTCAGTCAAAACACTACTATAACAAATCAAAATAGAAGCCACTTCATGCACTGTGTTTGACAAGCTGAATCGCAAATAGGGACGTGGATTTGAAGAGGATGTGTGCTGTCGAGTGAGCTCGCTCTGCGGATCAGCGCGCCGGAGCCAGAACTGAACCTGCTGTGCTGACATTAAGTGAGGGGTTCTCGTCTGAGGTTGCTGGCAGACTCGCTGTGCACCGCTGATGAAATCCAGTTGTTCAAACACAGCCGGCATCAGTAGAGGAGGAATAAATGTGGTCCAGAGTGAAATGATTTGAATTTAAGCCCCCGGATTTATTTCTGTTTTCTCAGGTCTTTGTTAATAAATATGGCTGGCAACAAAACATGAGCGAGGTGTGCTGCACAGCTGAATGTGATCAGTCCTGTTGTACTGAGGTGAACATGCTCTGTGTGAACTCACATTACCCCTGGAGTGTCTTTTAGAGCAGCGCAGGTGAGACTCGGACACGTGAAATTGTTCCTGCAAACTGCTTGAAAAGATTACATTTTTTGTTTCTGTTTTTTTAGCAAAAAAGGGTCATCCTTATTATAACTACTTTTAATAAATGACTAAACCAAAGGCTGAAAACAATACAAACAGCCAATCCAAGGATTTAAAAACATATCTTGTAAGTCTATGTAGTAGTTGGTTTGGTGACTGCCATGTTGTTATGCTTAGAACTTTGATCTTTTAAGGTCGTACGTTTAAACTTCGGCTTAAGTCCTGTTGTAACATTGACGGCTCAATAAACCAAACTTCAGACAGCTTTAGGGAGTCAAAATCTATCGTAAAAAACTGCACTCCAAGTGAAGCAGTTTAGAGCTACAATCTCTGACTTTTTATCCCCCTTGTGATGTATAAAACTTAAATACTGAGACCTGAGCAGCAAATATCAGTTTTTTATCATATCCTCACAACAAGATCAGACATTCTAATCTTTTAAGTCCATCTGATGCATGCTGAGCTGCCACATTGTCAGTTAATTTGTGGTAAATGGTGAATTTACTTGGACAAATACTCATAAAAGAATACATTATGAATGATTGACTTAACTGCATAATTAGCTGTAGGCAATATGAGAGTGGCTCCAGCTTCCAAATGCATTTCAAAGACATGCTGTTTAGGGGAATTGGTGACTCTAAATTGCCCATAGGTGTTAATGTGAGAGTGAATGGTTATTTGATAAGAAATTACAGACAATGGATGGATGGATGGATAGATATGAGGAGGGATGTGATCCTTCTTATTAGCAAAATGACCAAAATGCAACCCCTTGCTAACCTGCTATTTTGCCTCTCCATGCTTTAGTAGGAGAAAGAGTGCAGAGGCAGCGTGGTTGTTCAGTCTAGTCTGCCTGACTCACTGATCCTTTATCTGAGAAGTCTTAAAAATCTTTGACCTTGACCACGGCTCTGAAATATCAGTAGCCAAACTGCGCTGCGTATTGACGAATCCATGATGCTGTCCGTGGTGCTGAAGTAGCAGATAGATTTTTCTCTCAGTCACGCCCTGCTTTCACTTTGTTCTTGGATCTATATACAAAATACTGTAAACTTCTCATGTATTGATGACTCGTCTGCCAGCGCTTCGTCATGGTAGAACGAGAGGATTTGATTTGATTTGATCTTTATTTTCAAAAAAACATATGAAAACACATTAAAAATAAACTAAAAGTATTCATGAACAAGCGTATCACATAGTCCATACGAAAGTATAAAAGGTGGTAAAGAAAGGGCAGAAGGAAGCGAAAGCTTATCTGCCCCCTCCTTACAGTATTAAATCATGGTTTCATATCATATGAAACTGTTCTCCTATTGTATCCTAAGAAAAGACCAAATTCTCTCTCAAACCTTAAAAAAATAAATCAGCAATATAATAAAAATAATCACATCTTCTAATCAGAATCACCTTTTAGCTCTGCATACTTGAAATTTATTAATATTATTGCTCAATTTTGTTTCCACATCTGCACCACTCCAGATGGATACCCCACAAACTGAGATGCACATGCTTTTAATAGTAGGACAGACAGTAGGATGTTTTAGATCAAGTTTCTCCCTTAAATCTACCAATAAACCGAAAATTATTCAGAAAAAGTCCATGAATTTCAAGGTACGTGACTTTAAAAACAAATGATTGATACCCAGCGTGATGCACTATCCTTAGGGCTCTTTTATCGCAGGGTGAGGGTTCTTTTGTAGGTGCTTTTAAAAATATTCCCCCAGATTTCGACACCATAAGACACATATGGAACAATAAGTGCACAATTCACACTGTATTATGTTTTCTGACTCAGGATGTTTCTGAATTTACCCAGTATTTAATTATTTATTACAGTATTTTTCTGTGGGGTTTCCTGCAGAACTTGTGGTCCATTAAGACACCCAGAACTACAGTGAAAAATCTGCACACTGTAGCTCCCTTTTACCCGCATTTATTGACACATCCACCAGAGTGACATTTTGAATCCAACGCTCATCTTCAGACTTCTCTTCTGTCTATTGTTATTGGTCCAGCACCTGCCGTATATTTCTGGATGTACGTGGCTACTTTGTTTTCTTTGACCGTTGAGACACCCAGAAACTTAATCATAGCGTTACGCTGTTCGCTACCTGTAGTATTTCTGTAATATTCCAATAATATTTCTGTGATCATTTAGGGGTGTCCGTGCTGCTGAAAATACAACCAACACAAGTCACCTCTGTGATTTATACAGTATTTTAGATGAGACATTAGACCATTAGTTAGACCATCCCACTATTAACGATTAATAAATCACCTACAGATTATTTCCCCTCATGGTTATTGTTAGAAGTAAATATATCATATTTATCTGTGGCATCCTCTCAGTAGCAATGCTCAGCTCAAGAAACAATAATTAATCATTACAGTAGATTTATATCTGATGAGATTTAAGCTGGTTAAATCTACCACTGAAAAACTCTCTTTACTCTGATGATGAGCTTTGTAGTGTCAGTGTCACATGTGTCATTTAGAAAGCCTGCATCACAATGAAAACTTTTCTTGACAGTTCAAAGGCAGCGTGTTTGTGAGCCAAAATGGAGCATTCTCTCTTGTGTGTCTGCTCCTTGACATTAAGGACTGCGAAAGCACGGCACACAGGCGTCGGATACTCCGGACATGCTTTAAATGCAGCCTGTTGTCTGGATGGAAAGGGCGCACGCTGCCTGGAGCAACATGTCAACTGTGTGAACTGGCACTGCGTGTTATGGTTCAAAAGATGGCTGCTGGAAAGATCAAGTACCTCACCATGCGGGAAATGCTGCACATTTTAAGCACTCATGTATGTTGCAGGAGCATTTGTGCCAGAAAAAGAAGTTAATTTCCAACTTTCCAAAACAAAACACATACATATAACAACTCAGTGACAGGAGGTCTTGTCAGGGATCAATCAAAATGAAGTCTTTCGTAAATGTTGTACTTTCCCAGCGTATACCATAAACAAATTACATATAAAACTACCCGACTGAGCAACAGATGGCTATTTAAGCTAATTATCACATAGGACAATATGAATATGCTGATGATAAAATGCAAATCAAGTTTTGTGAAAATTTTGTGTTAGCATCGATTCATTTTTAAACACAAAATGAGCAATGAGTTCAACAGTGCCGCTCGAGCTCTCTTAGCAGTAGCTTAGCAAAACATTTATGACAGCAAAGCAAATGTTCACAAGATAAACCTGATTATTGTCAGACCCCTGGTAGGGCACGATCAATGTAATGTTGTTAGTAGATGATGGTCGCAGCAGAAGCTTTACATGGCCTTTGCTCTGTAAAAGAGCATCTTTTGTCCCTTTATTGGTTTCAAGGCAAGACCCTGAACCCGTGTGCTCCCATTGAGCTGGGCCAGTGTGGGTGTGAGTGCGTGGGTGAATAAGGAACTTTGTAAAGCCCTTTATCCTGCCCAGGTACATGTCCTATGTATATTCATCAATTTACCATTTTGTATAAGTGCATTCATTTCTTTTCATTTAAGGCATTTATTGAAGCAGTTTCTTGCCTCCACCAGGGAAGAGAAACCCTGAAGTGTTTTCACATTTAGATCAGTGGGGACAGTTGAGCTCTAACCACTCGATATGGAACCTATTCTGGCTGAGCTGTTCTAGCAAGTCTTGCTGCTTTGTGGCTTTGAATGTGAGGCTTCAGGCATGGGTCCTAAGCCAAAGAGGGAGCGTACTCCTCATCCCTCTTTCCCTTTCTAACGGACTGGAGGATGAGTGAAAGGAGGCCTGGGGCTCATCAGCTGGGTGGAGGATGTTCCTGGTTGTCTGCGCTTGGGATTTCTCCCTGCTCATCCTGTTGTTTGGCCTTAAGCATAAGGGATCTGGAGGGTTGGCTATCCATCTTTTGGAGTCTTTTGTGCTGCAAGACAAACAGACACACACGGATGTGCATTCACGCACTTTAATCTGGCCTTTTCCCTGGACGGAGGGCAAGCAGAGGATAAGTTTCCTGAGTGAAAGGCCTGGCTGCAAACCTCTTCTGCCTCTCTGGTGTTTGGAAGAACAACAAAATTCAGCCTGAACAGAATCCAGACACAATTTGTCTAGTTTGCGTATTGGGTTTTGGGGATGTTATTTGAGTCTATATCTCAGGCTGCTGGCCAGCGACCTGTTGCTTCCCACAAAGAAGATGTCCTTGTCCTACAGAAAGCATAGACAGGAAACTGTCTCTCCTGGGGAACTGAACAAGCAGAAGGCCGTAGACGCCACACAAATAACCGACCCTCTCCTGGAAAAAAAGACACATCTATGACCTTCCTTGTAGTGTGTTTGTCCTCAGCCGCTGAGCCACACACAGAGCGTCAAAGCCATTGACGCACATGTGCACAAGAAGTGCATCAAATCCTTCCTCATTAAGTCATTCGGTCAAAATTAAAACAAGATGAGAAACGTCTTTTCAAGACCCTTCTACCTTAAAGGTGAATTTTTATGTTAATTCACAGATAGAGACACATTAATGGGAAATCTTTTAGTTTCTTAGTATTTCATTTGATCACACATGACTGGATGGCTGTAGTTCCTGCCTCTGCTACATTAATTCCCCAAAGTTTTATGCAAATAAAGAAATGTTTATAAAAAAACCAACACTAAAAAGTGCAAAGCCTTACAGACTTATAAATCTCAGCACTGAACTTTCTACCTTTTTATGAATCATATCATGAGTAATGGGGTTGGCATGTAATTGAAACCAAATGATTGCTTTTCCTCTAGAGCAACACATGTCTCCAATTCTCTAATGATTAAGTGGATAAAAATAAAAGCTCCCATAATTTTGTGCCAGCCCAGCATCTCTCATCTCATCTGCATTTCCTCATTGAAGAGATGGAGTAAGACTAGTCAGATGAAGACAGCATGAGGGAGTTTGAAGAACCAGAAGTTTAAATTTTAAAGAAAGGAGTGAAAATGGGGATAGAAATGGTGATTTGGCTTCCTTACCCTCTCAGACGTTAAAGTTTGATACTGTATGTGCTCTTTCTGCTCAGCACCATGTAATCACTTTGGAGATTACATCTAATTAGAGCCTTGCTCCTGATGATCCTATCTGAAGGGAATAGTCACATTTATATTTCCTGTCAGTGCATAATCAGCTTGTCATCTGACCTGTTAGCCAGGCATCCACAGAGATATAGAGACGCATGAATGAATGAGTCATTGGTAGGTTTGTATTGTACATTAGTAAATTAGTAAGGAGACGGCACAAACAATCCGATCCATTCATCTTTCCATACATAAACAGACACAAAATTCTTCCTCATGCTTGTACCAATGCTCATTTCTTCCTCTCGTCAAGAAAATTCACACACACACGCACGCACACGTGCTAATATTCAGAACCACTGAACCTTATTTCCTCGAGAAGGATGCGCTGAGGTTAACTCTCGCCTTTGTACCTTTCTTGTTACCCTTGCGGCTGCAAGGCCATGATAAACTGTGATTCATTAGTTTCAAAGACAAGCCATGAAAATGGGCTCGTCTCTGTCCAGAGCCTGCGCCTTTTAACTACTTCCTTCAAAAGGGAATTTTTTGGAAGGAGCTTCCCTCTTTTGAATAACCTTCTCCGCAGCTCCAATTATTTTCAAGCTTAGAGCAGTAATTAATAAGGTGGATTTGGTACTTCATGTTCCTAATTAATTAGGAGGCACCTCGTAACACTGGAAAGCTCTGAGAACGGTATGTCCTTTATTTCAGGATGAAGAAGGGTGGGATGCATGTGGACGGTGTCTTTTAAAGTTTGGCGTGTGTGTGTGTGTGTGTGTGTGTCTACATTAATGCTTTTTTCCAGGTTTAGAATCCCTCCATCTCAAACTAACCTTCAAGCTTACATCAAAGTCGAAAAAACAACCCAGCCTTTCGCTTGATGTCACCTTTTTCTCTCTGCCATTCAGGTCGCCTCATTTGTCAATTTCTGCTGAGACTACACTGTAGATAACACCTAAATAGGTACTTTAATTTTGCATTCATTCATCTGTAATGATTGATGGAGCCTTTCATGACATGAGCAGCCTTTTTTGGAGATTCTGTCACTTCTGTCAACATCTAGCTTGTCACTTTCATGAAATCACATAGAAAAATTGTAAATGAAGAGTTCCTTACAGACATATTTTAAGATATAAAAAAATAATTAGCTCTGAATATTAATTTGTGTCTAATACATTGTTTTTACAGGTATAAAATTAAACTACTTGATAAGAATTGCTAAAAGTGCTTCTGCTTTTCTCCTCCATTGAAGACCTAGGAGCCATAAACACACAAATTAGCTCATTTCAAAGGTTTAACTGCATGAATGATAATCCATTCTCAGTGTGTGTGTGCACAAGAGCTTTAAGTAGGCTACCTATATAACTCTTATACAAGGTAAAACCTGGGCTTTGCTTCTAAACTAGTTGCAAGGTCCAAAAATCCCATTCATGAAGGTGAGCACAGACAAACTTTTCCCCTTCAGCAGATAAATGTGAAAACAGCAACAGTGCAAAAGGCTGCACATACATCATTTTGCACAGTGAAGGTCAAACATCCAAGAAAGTCACAAAAAGAAAAACTCATTTTTAAACGGATCAATTCTTCAAGTTCAAAACTAAAGAAAATGAAGACTGAGGTTTCGACTCAATGGCTCGTTAAAAAAGACCTTTTGTGCAGTGGTGGGGTCTTCCCCTCTCCACTCTGAGCCTTTTTCCAGACGGACCACAGGGGTCTCATGATTGCAGCTGGTAGATCTATTCCTCAGCCTCCCTCCCTTCACCATGGAGTACACAACTGAAACCCACTGTCAGCAGCTGTTTCTCTCTTGGGGACAAGCCTTCACTCACTTCTTACCTTCGCTAAAGAGCTTATGGAGCGTCGTGCTGATAAAGATGCCCTCATTTTTAGCTGCAGAAGTTGTAACTGAGGCCGAGTTTGTGCAGACGACAATACATGCATATAAAATAAAAACAGTACAGCTTAAAACACGGGTATGCATTTCTGGATTTTTCCATTTGATCATGTTTTCAGGAGGTTTGATGCTGATTGCTCATAGTCAACCTGGATGCTGAAAAGGGATAGGGTTTTGTTTTGCTTCATTCAAATTTGTGCTAAGATTTAGCGCTCAGGGACATCATGTCCTAATAACTAAAACGAACCATTTTTGTTGCCAAAAGCATTGCTGGAAACCGTTGCAATATCTCTGTAAAAATACCCACTTTGGTTGCCACAAATATGGCTGAAAAATGTCCCAACTCCTTGTTAAAAATACCAGCTTTGTTGCCAAAAACACAGTCGTAAAATATCACGAAAAACAGGAAGCGATCACTACATCCACATATCTGTAGACTAGGGCTGCACAATAAATCGTAAAAAAAATCATGATCTCGATTCAAACATACATGCGATCTCATTTCTAAATGACGCCGATTTACTTGCTTGTATTTTCCTGTGCGTTCTGATCGCGTTGCATTCACGTGTTCGCTTATTTCTAACAATCCCAGACGCTCCAGATGCTCTGTCACACTCACACAGTGTGAAACTTGCAATTAATTCAACAATTTCTCCTCCTCATTTACATCGCTCCACTGTCACTCACCGCTGCTACAGTAACCAGACACCGCATCAGCAATGTCACATGTAGACAAGCAGGAAGAAGGAAGAAGTCAGTTTAGTTGATGGGGTTGGAGCCGCATTTTACATGT
>JAQLOL010000014.1:7397345-7432807 GCA_029783665.1 Naso thynnoides
GTTTAATATTTTTAATCTGATTGCAATGTCCTCTTTCATTTGTTTAAGATAGTACGGCCCTACCTCTTCTAATGAGGCAAGACACATCTGAGTCCAAAGAGAAAACATCTCTACAAAATGAAGACAGATGGGGTTTATTTAAGGGAGAGGGTTAAACAAAGAAATCCCGCGTGTAATTATAAAAACTGAAGATAGTGAAGGACATTGTCAAACACTGTCACTTGCAACCAGAGGAGTGAGAGGTCCTGTTAGTGTTCAAGAGCAGATATGCCAAACAGTGTGAATATAAGGTCTGATTTGTTGTACTTGGTGGCATGCAAGACGCTCACCTCCACGTGCTACACAGGGGCGCCGAGGTGTGCTGCCTCCGCTTTGATAAGCCATGATGGGCCCTGCTTGAGCGTCTGAAGATAAAGAGGCATGTTGACAGAGTTCCCCAGATGACGAGAGTGAGTTGTAGAAAGGCAGAGAAATATGATGGCCGGCTGACAGGAGCTGCACATCAAAAACACGAGTTCCTGCAAATCTCTTCTGTCACAAAACAGACATTTGGCCGAGAGGTCGAATGGAAGCAACATGCAATGGCAGTTTGAGACAGTCCCATTGCACATGTTTCAAACAGAATAAGTGGACTGATACATATGGATTGAAAGAACAGTTGGACGCAAGCCTAAACTCAAGTTGTTGAGTTTCAGCAAAGAGGTTTATTTTTGATCCTTGGATGGTGAAAAGAATCCGAGCAAAAAAAGCCCCATTATTCAGTTTTCATCTCAGTCTACACCTGAGCCGGCTCCATTTACTTAATGATGTGGTTGAAAGGTCTGAGGCTGCTAAACTGGCCTTTGTTCTTAAATTCTCTACACAGTATAAATTGTATAAGAACACTGGGTTCTTTCTTTACCTTAATTGGCTTATATGGAGGCAGCAGTGGTGTGTAAAATAGGAACTTAAGCAAGAAGAGGGGCCATATTTTGTGCTATCTAAAGCTGAAGCCTTCAGAATGAATAAATTAAAGGAAGATTTCTTTTATTCGGATCTACTAGATTGAAGAAGCCAGTGTTTTCTTTCTCCAGTAGTTTCACTCTTACAGAAACAATAAAAAGTGGTTTAAAATATGTGTTTTAAATTCACACCTTAAACTCTAACTCGTTGGATTCTACTCAAGAAGAGTTGATTAAACATAGTATTCATGTGTGTCTGCTCTCCAGTGGCCTCCCAGCAACTTGGTTATCACCATAGGGTGCATTTTGAGCACACTTGCCCGTCCTGGCTTATCTATGGAGGAGGCAGATAAGAGCAGAGAGGATCCAGGCTGCCAGGCCAGCAAGGATAAAGAGGCTCAGGTTGAAAGCGGGCCAAAGTGTGAAGGCAGAATACTCAGCCAACAGGATAGTATAGAGTCCGTGAGTGTGTGAGTGGAAAGACTGAGCTCGTCCGCTGTGTGCAGAGGTAAGAAAGATCTGAGCTTGTTTTGCAAAACAAGGAGCAGCATCTCCTGTTGCTAGGGGCTGGAAGAGCCCCAAATCAAGTCACCTCCACACTCTATATTTTACCTTTTTCTACATACTTTTCCAAATTCTTCCAATTTACAAATAAATATCATCATTTATTAACTTTTTCGAAATCTTTTTCTCACTCATGGCAGTGTTAACCTGCTGATTGGTCCACTTTGATGGTCTAGACTGTCATACCTCAGAAACAACTATGGATTGGCAATAAATTTTACTCAAATGTTCGTGGTCTCCAGAGGATAAAATTCTTGGTGATTCTAAACCGAGTTTGTACACATTAAAAAAACTGCATGTTAGCATTGTAATTATCAGCAAATTAACACGGAGCTCACAGCCTCACAGAGCTACTATGAGGCTAAAGATCTAAAAATTAGTACATATTTGCTGTATGCCTTGTTGAACTGTGTGCTTACATTATCCCAAATACTTCTAATAATGTTGAAACTCAGAGATATCTGTGATTTTATTCAAGCTGTGTGTGTCATTTTGTCACCTATTGTTAATATCCGGGGTGATAACAGCTACAGAATGAGGATGTGACTAAACGTGATGTGAATAAAACACATCACCTCGTCTGTGAGCATTTCTGCATGAGTCAGTCAGACAGATTTTTATTTGCAATGGTGACTATTTGTTTATTATTTGTTTACCATAAAATGAACAAATTCCATGATTCCATGCTACTTCACAACGTCATCAAACTACGGCTGTTTTCCAAACTGCATACAGTCCACTGTTTTGGCCAAAAAGCAGTGTGTGTAGTATACTGTATGTAAACACAAGTAAAATCTGCAGCATGCCAAAAAATGGTGTACTGATTCGGAGGAAATTCCCAGTATGCATTTGATCTGTCTACCCTGCCCACTGTTCTCCTCAGTGTAATGTGCTGCTATGTCACAGCCAAAAGCTGGCAGGGCCTTTTGATAAGTTAAATAAATAATCATTTTTAAAAAAAAGCAATCTCACTATCGCTACTGATTTGTGCAAAATGCTCTCTGGGTAACCTGCTGGTGTACCACACAGTGAAAAGATTATTTTTTTCCTTTACTTTTTTAGCAGAGACTGACCCGCCAAAGGGAAAACTCTTTAGTCCTTTTAAATGTGTTACCAAGTTGCTTATTACTGTGTGTGTTTGTAGAGTCACTGTGAATACTTTTCATATCACATGTTCTTAGTTGATTTTGTAAAGAAAGGCCGGGGGGGATGTTTTTCTGTTTTTTTTGTTTTGTTTTTTTTTTTACTGTGTACAGCAAAGATCCCCAGCAGCATTGTCCAAAAGCAGTGATTTATTAGTTAATAAGCTGCTTCCTGTAGAGTGGTATTGGAATTATTGGTCTGTGTGACCTTAGCAGCTCTTATTGGGTCAGACGTAGAGTGGAGCTGATTGCTTGGTGCTGATACTCATTTCTGCAGCCTTTTGTGTGGAGTGCAGATTAGGTGAAAAGCCATATTGAGTGGTCACCTGCTAAATTTAGGCTGCCCTTTCGGAAAGCTGCAGTTAAGTGCGTCCTCCTAATGTCATTCTTCTTCTCTCTCCTCCTCATCCCTCTCCATCTCTTGGTTCATCTTTTTGCTAACCTCTGTTCCCTCTCACATTTACTGCTCTCTCTCCCCTCCTTTTTTCCAATATCTTTTCTTCTTTCTTCCCACCTATTCCCTGTGCACTTCCTCTCACTCCGTCCTTGCAGCATAAACGCCATGCCCAGACAACAACCAAGTATGTGGAGCTGATCATCGTGGCTGACAATAGAGAGGTAAGCACAGGTCACACAGTCTCAACCTCTTCACCCCCTGCTAAATCCCAAAGGATAGGGGCTCAGAGGTCACATACTCAGCTCCCCCTCTGTCCCCTTCAGACACAGATAAAATGTCTTGTTGTCTTCACTGATGTGTTCGCTTGCTGATCTTTTTTGCTCTTCAGTGAGCCACTTGACTCACAAATGAGACTTTCCATCATGCATGCTCAGAATTATCTCAAATCTCAGACTTAAAAGAGTTGCTTCTTGCTGACATGCGACTTATAGGTCAATGTCACATGCTTTTAGAGCCACAGAAAGGGAATAAATGCAGGATACAACAGAAGGTCAGTGAGGTTATCTCTCTAGCCTGAACTCCACCAAGGAGCCCTTTGATGATAGCAACTGCAGCAGAAGCGCCAGGGGAATTAACATGACAGTGATTGGAGCACAGCTCAGGGACACCCTGCAGAGAGCTTTCTAAAGCTGACACAACGCTAATATATGTCAAATAATGTCTTTGATGATAATAAACATTCAAGAGGGAGGATCACATCTTCTGCATGCATCACTCTGTCCACTGTTGTTGTTCAGTTTCAGAAGCAAGGCAAGGACATCGAGAAGGTCAAGCAGCGGCTGGCTGAGATCGCCAATTATGTGGACAAGGTAACAATCAAATCAACAGAGGGACTGTTGTGTGGGAATGTGATTTATTAGAGGTCACATCAAGCCTTTTGAGAATTAACCGACCTGCGAGCAGAGACTGATTGGATTATGAACGGATGATCAATTCCATAACTCGACTGAGAAATGTTGTGAAGAGGCCGCTGTGATAAAAATGTGCCGTGGGTGGCGGTTTAATAAAACAGAGGCCAAAGATGATTTATTCATATGGAAAGTCATATATTGGATAATGTTTAAGGATTTTTTCAGAGCCTCTTGTCATTTTTAAACGACTGTTGTATAGCTTTTGTGTTTTAATAGGGAATGAACGGTGAAGAGAGTAGCAAAAATGTTAGGAGAGATCATAAGCCTTTAACCTGAAACCAGCCTCCCCCTCCTCCGCTCAACCTTCAGTTCTACAGGGCTCTGAATATCCGTGTGGCTCTTGTGGGCCTGGAGGTTTGGAGTGATGTGGACAAGTGTCCCATCACCCAGGACCCTTTCACCACTTTGCACGAGTTCCTAGACTGGAGGAAGGTCAAGCTGCTGCCTCAGAAGCCCCATGACAACGCCCAGCTAATCAGGTAGATCTGTTAGAATGTAAAAATGTAACTTTTAGAAAGATATGATTTTAAACAAAATATTAAGAAGGCAGAATTCAAGAAAAATGTTAGTTTTGGAGTTGTTTTATTTATTTCAAGCTAAATCAAATGTGATTTTTGTGCGGTATGACGGCTGTTTCCTCTCCCCCAAAGGCACTCTGCAGGGTGGATTTTTTCATAACAAACAATCATGATTCTGTTTCGCCAACACAAATTTAATTTCCTACCTCAAAAAACATCTGAAAAGCCTTTTTTGGATGCTCGCTGCAAAAGCCCTATGAGATGTTAACAAAATGCTGACTGCTGACAAAAAAGCTGAAAACCACATTTCTCTAGATCAAAAAAGATTTCATTTTGGGTAAAATGGCAAGGCAGGTTATCCATTAAATACAGATGTAGATACCCGTTAACCTGAATGTGGTTAGAAAAACTTAAAATAAAAAGTAAAAGTAAAATGCTAGTAGAGGTTAGCAGTGTCCCCACTTCTTTTACTTGGTAACACTGAATGATAACAATGCTTGCAAATTTACGCTGCTGAATGCTAACAGTGACAACAAAATGCTATCCAAATAATAATAATTTTGTTTAAAATTGACAATATGTACACATTTTACTACCTAACCAAACCAGTCTGATTTTGGTCTGTCAGCTTTACAGTCAGACCAAAGACAGAAAGTAGGATATTCATGAGGAAACTTTTCAGCTTCAGATGCTCATTGATCAGAGGCTAACAAGCCCACAGGACATCAGTTTAACAAAAAAAAGTCATTTGTGCCATGTGATTGGCATAGCCTAAGAAATGAATGTTTGTCTTTTGGTTTTTAGTCTTTCCATCTGTCCAGCACTATGCTAACACGGCAATCTAAGACCAGAAACACCCAAAAAACTACCAACTTGCTCTCAAGTAGCTAGCACCGCTGTGTCTGAGAAAGCCTCCCAGAGCCATTAGCATTGCTGTAAACTTGTATTCTTGTATTTAAATTACAAATAAGATGATTATACATGCAGAATCTGTTAGTAAACAAGAAATATTTCCAACCCATGTCAAGAATTTGTTAAAAAAAAAAAAAGTTAGCTGTGAAATGCTAACCTAACTAGCATTCACTTCTCATTTAAATAGTGGTCAAAACACTTTCCGGGACTTTTACATGGACAGCTGAAGTGTGAAGACATTTTTTATGTTGATGATGTGACAACATATGTTTTCTCCTCCTTAGTGGGGTGTATTTCCAGGGCACCACCATTGGCATGGCACCCATCATGAGTATGTGCACAGCAGAACAGTCAGGAGGAATCGTCATGGTGCGTTAACCCATGCTACACTAAGTACACATGCTCAATCCATCCAAAAGCTAAAGAGGTGTAAAGAAAATATTTTTTAGGCTGATGACTTCCAGAAAACCTTATTATTTTATCTTTTTTTGTCTCCAGCTCCCTGCTCTGCACGCTTTGCATTGTTCTCCACCTCCCTCCTGTTTGACATAACACTCTTATATTTCTCCCCTGAGTGTCTTTTGTTTCCAGAGTTGATATTAACTAGTGCTAACTTCAAGGCACACACGTTATTGAGTCTTTTTTTTTTTCAGGAAAGCCAAGGATATGGGTAGTGCCCTCCACTTAGCGCTAATAAATCAGTGTGTATTTAATATACGAGTGGAAACTGCTGCTTCTTAATGAGGTGCAACAAATGAGTGAATTTAAGGGTGCCGTGTATCACAGCCTGAATCAAAACGTAGGGGAGTGTTGTAAATGATTACCCATTGCAGAAGTGTAACCATACATTGTATGCACAAGTCATGTTCTATTAGAGCAATGTCTCAGAGTGGCTGTTTGTCTTGTGGCCTGGCTTGCTTGTGCTGAGGTTTATAGTTAGCCCCCAGATGGTTCTTCACTCTCATCCTCCCAGATGGTAAAGTGGGGATTTGGTCATTATGATAGAGCTCTAAAAACACACATGCATCAGGTCAGAGACATAAATGATTAAGGGTCCAACCGCAAACTCTTCTGCTGGTCAAATTACAACCCTGTTGTCTCAGTTGTCTACCTTCATTTAGAAAGCATTTTTAAACTCATTAGCTAACTTCCCCTATGGGTCTCGTTGTTATTTTTCTAGGCTGTTAAATCTTAAACATTCATTCTTTAACCATCTGGAATCTCCACTTGCCAGCCCTGGATGTTGCATTAATTTTATTGGTGTGGTGAAACAGAACACAGACAGTGGCTTTTAATGTCCTCCCTTACGCTTCAGCCTCATCAGTCAGCAAAGGTGGGTTTGTTTGTTTGTTTTTTTTCCTGGAAACAGAATCAGAGGAATGTTTTTTTTCTTCGCTTGAGTCCAGGCAGTACGGTTGGAACCCAGCATGTACTGACAGCTGATGACCGTTACTTTCAAAACCCCCCAGCAGAGCAGTTCATCAGCCTGGGCTCGACTTGCACCACATTGCTGAATAATGCAGAGTGACGGAAGACTCTAGAGGCAAGGTGCTCTGACACATAGCTCTGCATCCATGAAGAGCTGATGGCTGCTGTATTATTTCTGCAGCCTCTTCATGTGCTCGTGCTTTGCAGGAAATCTCAGCCAGCAGTGACTTTCGCTTTGTGTCGCTGTAGCTTCATCTTCACAGCGCATCATCGTGCATTCCTCTTATCTTCGCCTGATTTTCAAGAGGTCTTTTGAGAGCTTTTTTTCTTTGCCTTTCAACCTGTTCACTGGTTTCGCTCAGAGGGAGGGTTGTGTTTTAATTTATGTGGATGAAGCAGCAAATCTGGCTCTGTCAAAGTTCACAGAGCAAGCTGAAGGTGACAACCCGCAGTCTACCGTTTCATTTCTCACTTCAATGCAAAGGACATGCTCTGATAAGCCGAGATCCAACAGCTTTGTTTGTTTAATCTTGGCAATATGCAATTACACTCACTTGTTTTGAGTAATGTTTCTTCAGTGAGTTCTTTGGGGAACAGCAGTTTGGCTAGAGTTAATTTTTTATTGTTTGTTTTTTTCCTCAGAGTGCGTAATAAGAAATGTCTGTTTTTAATTAGCTGTTGTTTGCAGCAGCAGAGCTGAGCATATTTAAGTATGGGGCCTTTTTGTAGCATCATGTCTAGCCTAGAAATTAGCTTAATAAATCAGAATGAAGTCTGAAGAATTTTGAATTAGTTTCAGGTCAATTTCCATATGATTGATGATAGATTTTTTTCTTTTCAGGACCATTCGGACAACCCGCTTGGCGCTGCGGTCACTCTGGCCCACGAGCTCGGACACAACTTTGGAATGAACCACGACACGCCAGAAAGAGGGTGTGGCTGCAGAGTGACGGTGGATCGTGGAGGCTGCATCATGACTCCCTCCACAGGGTGAGTCACAACGTCTGTCTTGACAATTAAGAGTCAATAGATTTTCAAGATAGCTGACTCCTTACTCCTCACTGCAATATCTAAGATTGCAGGAGTTTTATTTTAGCTAGATGGCTTTCATCAGCCTCAGGATATACGCTATCATTTACTGCCTCATTACACTCCAGCAAGGCTGCTTTTGCTATAGTGTTAAAAAATGACATAAGGCATCTGAAATGCATCACCATGAAATCAAACAATCATTGAGTTTGCATTAATTTAGTCACTTATTAAATACATCAAACTGTAAAATAAAAAAGTGCCAGATTGTGATCATATGTAAACATTATTCCACGTTTCTAATTTATTGTCTGTCGTACAGTAAGCAAATATTGCCGCTGAACTTTTGGGCCATTGGGTTTATGGCAGATTCAGCAGCTGTGCTGATGCCCTGAGGCAATATGACTCATTCTGAATGGGAAGCCAATGGTTCAGTGGCAGTGCATGGCCTAAACAGAACAGTTCCACTTATACTGACACAATGGAGCTGATCTATGATAGACTAAATAAAACTGCCCAAAGTGTCTGTTGCACATGTGGTGCACAAACTGTGCTCCTGTAGCCACGCCGTGTTAGTGATACTCAGCATGGCAAACAAAAATTAAGCCCACACAGTTGTGTTGCACCTAAAACACACTGCAGTAGACAAAACAGAGGGACAGGGATGTTTTGGGTGGAAATATAAAAAATATCGGGTATCAGTTTCAGCTCAAGGTCTGTTGGTCTGTGGGAGCCTCAGATTGGTGTTTGTGCTGGAAAGGTCCATTTGTATTTGGTTTGGACCCAGCCCATGAAAAACAAGGTAACACTATTCTTGATTATAGCCTCGTAAAACAACACAGCAGTAAGATGTAGATTTATATTTAACCCTAATTGAGGGGGATCCCTGGTCAAGGATTTTGTCCTAAAGTTGGCAACAAAATGAACACTTAGAAAAGAGAAAGAAATGCCTTCCTTCTTCTTCCTACTCCGTCTCTCCTTAGCTTTTTTCCACGTTTTCCCTTATTCACCAACAGAGTGATTCTATTCTTTGACACACATTAAATTTTAATGTTGGAAAATCTTTCCCTGTGTCGTCAAATAAATACTTAAAGACTTCTGAAAACTGTCTATTATACAGTTTTTATGTACAGAAGAGTTATCACCTCTGCCTAGAAATGTCGGAATGTGTCGTGTCTGGCAGAGGCAAACCCCTCTAAATGTGCAAAAATGTTGTTTGTACCAAACATAGACTAGAGAGGAATAAAATCAAACATGAATATTTAGGATTTTTTTTCTGCTCTCCACAGACTCTGTGCTGTTTTTCATTCCAGCTGACAAAAGAAAGAAATGATCTTAGTCCTTGGTTTTAAAATAATCCCCTCTACTCCTCCTTATTGCCCCATATTGCTGCTCTCTATTTAATCCTGGATTAAGGAAGCAATACATTTGAAAAGCGATGTTTAAGAACTCTACACTCCCTCATTGGACTTCCTCGGTTAATTCCGGGTCAGCAACATATACTCTGCCTGAGGCGGTATTTGGTCTCCCATGGGTGCAGCTCAAGTCCCTCACAGTTCCTTGCTGTAAAATGCCATGTGGCCATGTTGTTCATCATCCAACTGCTGTGTTGTTGTTTTTTTGAAGAATTGATGCCCATGTTTTTAAGGCATGCAACTAACACAGTATGATCATACAGATGCCTCTTCACAAAGTCAAGACTTGGATGGGTTGGAACAAAAGCTCCACCGATTACAAGCCTCTGCGCTCAATCCTTGATGGTACTAATTGAAAGAAACTCGCCCACACTCAGTCAGCAAAAGAAACCTTGTGTATTGTTTCTGCTGTTTTGTTTGATCTTTTATGTTGAGCAAATATAGCACAGGAAAGTCTTTTGTTGTCACTGATATGCACAGAAAGATAACCATCAAGCTCTTCTGGCCTGGCTGTGGCTCCAGGAGTTAATGAGATCCAGTTCATCATTATTATACTTGGTTAGGGGGGCAGTAAAACTGAAAGCTGTCCCAGTGCCAGCTGCACATCTGCACAGAGCGCTGCTTGTTTCCTGCTCACATTGGTCACGGCCAATTGTCACTTCCCCCCTCTCCAACCATCCATCTCTCCATCCTCCCATTACCTATAAATAAGAACAGGCTGGTGTCTCTCATCCTTTGTGATTATAATTCTTTCAAACACACACACACACACGCACGCACACACACAGGAACAAACAGACAACACCGAGGCTGCTGATGGCTTCTTGATTGATGGACAGGAGAACATACATGGGGTGATAAATAAGTCCATGTTTGAAGATAGATGGAGATAGATGGAGATGAGTTATACAGCCCTCAATTACGTGCAATTCAAATCTTTGAGTGATTATGCAGTAGGTGTAAATTTAACAACTTTTGTCGTATTTCTGTTTTGGCTAATTGCAAAGTGCACTGTCTGGAAAAATTGACAAAACTGGCCCCAGTGCAGTCATTTAGGATTGTAGATTTGAACTTGTCCAACAACCATCCTATTCACCTGATTTCGTAGCATTGGACTACAACCTCTTTCCCCACGGTAATGAGGGAGCTCAGTGTTCACCATTTGTGGTAATGTTGAAGGGGACAATGTTTTAGGTTTGTCTAATGCTGACTGGTACCTTAGGACACGAATTTATCAAACACCCCTTTTATTTATGGGCATAAACTAACCATGAGAGGTCATCTTATTTGAGGACCAGAGAGGAACTCCACAGAGTTCTGTGCTTGGTCCACTTCTCTTCAGTTCCGTTGTTGCAACTTTCAGGTTTAAGCATCTGCTGTAAGATGGGTTCACATAGAAATTAGGTCAAAATATAATAATGTCACATACACACAGATTCAGTCAGACTGAACCGCAATTTAGCGAAACAAAATAGCAACAAGGGTTTGAAAAAAACAACAACCTTTAATATCATGATGTTTTTTGTAAAATGACTCCAAGATTTGACCTAAAAGGTAATTGTGAAAGCTTTTTAAAAAATTTAAAACAATTGTGTCTGGGCCATTTCAGACAAAACCAGATTTTGCGGCAGCTTTGTATGACGGTGTGAGAGTGTTGCCCCATTTGCAAATGCAAATTAAAGTCTTTGTACTTGCTCATGTCAGCCTTATGATCAGCTTGGCTTGGTTTGACTGGTTTATCAGATGATTGGCCAAGTAGTGTGTTGTCAGACTTCATTTCACCTCAACAGACCACCCATATTAAAATGAATGGGAGAACATGCATTTTAGCTGCAGACCTGATTGGTCAATATGATGGTCTTATGAAGATGGGTCTCAAATGTTTGCATGTGACACTACTTTTAATATTTGTAGTACTGTAAGAAATATTTCTCCAACCTGCACAAAATTTTGCAGCATTTTTCAAGTATTTACTTTCTAATTAACATAATTATTTATACAGTATAAGGATATCCAGGTTGCATTAATAGAAAAGAGTTCATATAAGGGGTCAGGCCCTGAGTAAGCTGATAACTGCGGTGCAGGATCTCCATCAGACAGAGAGTGATTTACAGTATTTCCCTCGTCATAAAATAATCAGGAATCACAGAAAGTGAGTCTGAGTCTGTGGCGTGCCATGGAAATGCGACCCATGCCCTTCTGAAGAGCAGGAACTCTCTAGTAGGTCTTGTTTAATTGGGTCCGTAGGGAAATCAGTGTGAATATGCTCTTCAATATCTACAATATAGGCCAGACTGCAAGGCACCAAAGGCCACAACAGATCATTTCACCTAATGTCATCGCCCAGAGCTCAGACACTACATGTAAAAAAAGAAGCCTGAAACTTAATATTAAATGTAGCGAAGCGACTGTGGTTGTGAATCACTACAGCACACATGAAATATTTGTCATCGTTACAGTCGTCCCAGTCAGGTTTGAATTAGCTTTTCTTCACATTCTTGCCAGAAGATCGAGGCCTTCCAGAGTGTAATAAAGCTGTGATAACAGGGAGAAGATCGGCTCACAATCAGTGTCTGCACATTTTGTAATTTCTCTAAAAATGTTCTCATGGATAGATGAAAAATGTTTTGGCAGATACGTCACTGGAAAAGGCCCGCAGATCTGATTCATAGCCCGATCGGTTTTATGGCTGAGAAGATGTGACATAAACTGGCCGTGCAGGATATGTTGGATGAGTTTCCCGGCATTCTTTGTGATCTGAGCCACAAGGAGAGACAGGCGAGGAGAGAGAGCCGTGCTCAGCTCAGTTTGGGTTAAAGGGCTCAGCGTGTTTTAATTTGATACTTTGCCCTTAAGGGTATTCTAATTGCTGCTGAAATAGGTTCAGATTTATCATAGTCTGTGCCGAGATCATATATAAACATGACCTTCATGAAAGAAATGTGTCGGTTTAGTTTTTTTTTTTTTGTTGTTACTGAAGGCAAAGTGTGTTCACTGTACTGCTCCCAGTAAATTTAAGGTAGCAAAGCAACTTCTGATCTCGCAGGGATTTTTTTCTTTATTTCTGCTTTAGATCTTGCACTTGTTTAAAGTTTTTTGATGTTTATGCTCAACAAAAACAGAATTAAACAAAGGAAACAGAATAGAAATGTAAGTAGTTTTGGTTGTAAATTGTAAGAAGTTTCATTTAATCCATTTAATCCATAGTTTATGTGTTGACTTTTTCTCAAACTCAACAAAAATGTTTTTCACGAGTCTAACTGAACATATTTTGATCCATCATCTCTATGGATCATTCCCACGGTTAGGTAGGAACTTGAATTGTTGGTTAACTGCTGAATTTAACCATCACACTGTGAAATACAATTTTACTGCCGCTCTTAAAGTCTTGATGCAGAGCTGCAGTAAAAAGATGGACAAGATAGTTGCGTGCTGTGCTTTTCCTCAGAAGCACAGTGATTGTATCAGAAAATAGCAACTAAATTTGAAAATTGCTGTTTTAGTGTCTTTTAAAGATGAGGTTGGCAACATCTGAAAATCAAACTAGCAGTTGTATGAGACTCCTAAGGAAGCAAATGTGCTACACCCTCTCCCTCCTGTTTTTGCTCTGTGGCTCAGCCCTTCCCCTGGCCTTAGTGTCTTTTTCATTTTTTGTCTCTGTCAGATGATCACCTTGATATATCGCTCTTCCATATTTTGGGAGTTTCTTTGCGTGTGTGCTGTTGATGCTGAAGCAAGAAGAGCAACTTTTCTTCCCGGGTTGTTGGCCATTGCATCTACCTTTGTAAAGCAGTTAACTGGAGCATGTGCTCTTTGAGATGAGATGAGCCATGATTGGCCGAAAAGTGTCTGTCACGATCTCTTTCTTAAGCCTAAATACAGAGCCAAGGAGGGGTACAGAAGTCTAGTGCTCCTTTAGGCCACCAGAATTATAACATGTTGAAAGGTTATTATGGAATTTTTGCCCAGTGACATTATTTACTGGTGACATATAACCTGTCTGATCGGAAAAGACTACAGACTACAAAGACGAAGGACTTAAGACAGAAGGATTTGGCTACATTTGAGTCAAAAAAGTACATTTTTAAATTCCCCCTCCAGTCAAAATGTGTTTTTCTTATATTTACCTTCCCTTACATTTCAGACTTTGATTTTTATGACTTGTATCTTAGGTTTGCAAAGTGCAAGGTTTGTTGCTCGAAAGGTGTTTTCACATTTCCTTACTGAAGGGGAATGTTGTTTGTGCACACATACTTAAGAACGTGATTAGAGAGAAACCCTAAATTAATAGAAACCTAACATTTTTTTTGCTGAGCCGGTATGTGATCTGTGACTCAAAACCCTGATAAGATCTGAACTTTGAGCTTTGTGATCCGTTGCGCCCCCCTGAGATACCTGTAACAGTTAATCTACCCCCTTTGTCAAAGCAGCAAAGGCTTTGAAATGTCTGAGAGCACTTCAGCTCTGCAGTATGATCACAGCGCAAGGCAGATTGTAGGGGCTTGAAATAGATCTGAGAATGATTCCTTATCACTAGACCTCCCACAGAACCATTAAAGCCTTCTTTGACCATTGCTGCAGCTTAGTCGCAGTGATCGCTTTGTACACCCTATCAACCATCAACTGAAGTACCTCTGAAGCTCAGGGGCCAACAGTCAGACACTAAGTGTAGGATAGAGATGAACAAAAGAACCCAGAACAGAGAGGAACTGATCCCATAATGGAACTGGAGCGTGACCAGGTGGAAAACAGTGTCGCAGTGTAAAGCTAGCGGAGACGAACGGAGCTTGAACAGGATGGAACAAGCCCGAAGGTCATAGTCACACTGGGTCGTTTTTTGTCAAGGTGGTGGCCCAGATTCTCATTGGATGAGTGGTTGTCTAGAGAGTCTTTAACTCGCCATGAGCCCCAGATGTGCCCACCATGACTGGCCCTGGCACGGCTTTGCTAGCCCTTGGGTATGCAGCTGCTAAATGCCATCCACTGTAATTCATCAGTGTCTTTCCACAGTCATTTTTCCTGCTCCCACCCCCAAACCGTTGCAGGGCAGACCAATTATTTCTGTATTGCCTCTCATAAAGAACAGCTGGATCCTGAGCTGAGCCGCTCATGTATCTCAGCATTACCGAAGAGAAAACAGGGATGTGTGTGTTTGTCATGGATTGCACAGTGCTGGTAACTGAAGAGCAAGGCTGACTTCATGGAAATTGAGTGAATGCAGCAAAAAAGAAAAGGGGGTGCAACTTGAGCAAGCAATTTTGGCCCAAGCTTTGAGGGCAAAGAGGAAATCAACAACAGCAGTTGCTAAGGAAGTGGCCTGCTTGTTGAACAGCAGCCTTGACAGCTGTTCATCATAGGGAGTTCCCCTGGGGTGTTCGGGGGGAAGGAGGGGGGCACAATAATGGCTGTTATTACAGTTTTCCTCATTGCTCTTTCCTTTTGCCATTTCATGTCATTACAATCTGCTCTGATCTTTCGCTTTAATCCGGAGTGTCTAGAGATCGGCTTCGAGTACCCCACTTTCACCTAACACAACCTCTGGATAGTGCTGATGTTAGAGAGCAGCAGGCTGTGTGTTTGGGGGTGGGAGAGGAGGGGGTCAGCAGCAGGGGCTGATGTAAGCCGCCTCCACATATGATGGAAATGAGAGGCAAGCCGAGAATGAGGTCATGTCAAAACATTCACTGAGTGTCATGACATATTTAGAGCCGTATTAGATGTGAGCTCAATCAGAGAAAAACACAGGTTGAAAGAGTCGTCGATGTTGAGCTGCACTGAAATGCCTCCTTCTCGGAAATGGAAAAACTCCTCAGAGAAATTGGTTGTTCTTTCGACTTCTATATCAATACTGCCAGTGGTACCGAGTTCAAGGCTTGACCTTGTAGCTGGGAACAATTGACAACTCCACCACCTATATCACTCATATAAACACCGCAGTGAGCATCATTTATGATGTTAGGTGGATTTCTATCCACCTGGGTTTTTTTTGTACACTTTAAATATGAACATAAAAACACAAGTAAAAACACAGAAAATTCGAGAAAAAAAAATTTTGAAATATCACACAAAAGTTTTTACATTTGAGGGAGTGGGAAAAATTGGCGTATCAGCGTGATGAAACCTGACTGAACATTTTGTGCCACCCACTGATTATCTCGATGAACTCTCTCCTAACATTCCAATAATATTTTCTTTGGCTGATCTGAAAATTTGGTTAAAATTTGCGATGCATTTCAATAGAAACCCAACTTTTGTTACCCCTTGAGCAGCAGCTCAGGCTGTGTATTAATACACTGGATATAAAAACTACAATTACAGCCTCACAGGTCATTGATTGCTTGTGCCAACCAGACAAGTTGCAGTTTACATCCACAATGTCTGTAGCTAGAAAGGTGTTTTTTGCAGGCAGTCATGATGTCTCAGTGAAGCTGACCTTTGACTCTTTGGATATAGAATGTCCTCACTTTATCATTTAATCTTTGTTTGAAGATTTTTGTGTAAATTAGCTTTTGAACTCTTGAGCAATGGCCAGAAAATGTTTTGTCATGTCACAGTGACCTTGACCTTTGACCTTTTACAAGCGACCTTGAGTGCAGCACTTTGACTCAGTGATTTGCACTGTTGCCTCCCAGCAGGACGGGACAAGGCTCGTCTGTGTGGAGTTTGTGTGTTCTCACAGAGAACCACTCTGCATTTAACCCCATCACATGTGCAACATGTGTATGAAGGTAAGTTCTCCTGTTGGTGACCTTGACCACAGCATTGACTCGGAGCTGGAATGGTCCCACATGCTGCACAGTGGCTTCTAATGGATGGGTTAAATGCAAAAACATTTGGTTCAGTGATGGTATAGTTGTTAGCACTGCTGCCTCATAGCAAGAAGTTCCTCAGTTTGATTCTTGGCTTGGGAAGGACCTTTCTAAGTGGAGTTTGCATGTTCTCCCCGTGTCTGTGGGTTTTCTCTGGGTGCTCTGGTCTCCCCTGGAGATTAGGTCTGTCTCCAGTCAGTACCCTTGACAAAGGTACTGGCTTACAATCTGGAGTTGGTCCCTGGGCTCTGCACCACTGCTTCTCCGGGATGGGTTAACTGCAGAGAACACACTGTACATTGTGTATATGTGACCATAAAGCACCTTTGCCTTTGGATATAATTACATTTGACAAAGAATTATTTTTTTTCTAGTGACCATGTACAAGAGTGATTTAAAGACGTTCCCTCAAAGCAGTCTTGAGATATTCTGTCCACAAGAGAGGGACAGACAGATAAAAGGACAACATGACAACATAATGCCTCTGGACGCAGCTGTCACAGGTGCAGAGGCATAAACATCCTTTAAATTAAAGCCTACAAAGGTTAACAGACAAACTGGGAATGTAGCTTTGACTGCATCTGCATCTCCTGGCATTTAACTATTGGCTGGGTTTTACTTAAGGACACAATTGGGCATCTTAAGTTGACCCGATCTTCCACATAATGTCTCATACCTGCTCTCATCTGTGCCAATGTGGTTTATAAGTGTGACTATAACGTACAGATTTATCCATTCTGGACTTGTTAGGTTGAGTTTTATAGTGTGGGTGGAGGTATTAAAAACCTCATATGCTCCTTTTTTATTAAGAGCCACATTGAAAAGAAGATACAATCTGCACATATTCACGCATGCTTCACACACACTCTGTCATCTGAGGCACTATATTATCAGGGAAAGGCTCAATAAAGCCACATGAGGTCTGTAACAAAGCTTTTGGCAGACCAAGCCCTGGGCTGTGTGCTCTCCCCACAGCGCAGACCACCCTTACTGTCCGCTCCAAAAACAATATTAAAAACACACCATCCCACGTTTCTCCTAAATTTATGGGTGTTGCGAAGTCTTGTGAAGGAAGCACTTTTTGGTTTTGAGCTTTTACAATCCCCTGTCTCATAAAATATGTCTTATCAGATCTCCCTCTTTCTCCGTGGAGGAAGAAGTCACTGGTGCCCTGTGCTGTTCGCATGCTGATGGAGCTCGGAGAGGATGTCAAGCTCTAGTGGTTAATTGATTTTCTGATTAGCAACAAGTAGCACTGATTACTTCAGACTGAAAAGGACTTTTGCAGGGGATCTCAGCCACCTTCCTCTTCTCTTTATCTGTTTGAGTCACTCACAAAATGTATCTTTGTCTCACAGGTATCCATTCCCCACCGTGTTCAGCAGCTGCAGCAAGAAGGATCTGGCGGCCAGTTTTGAGAAAGGCGTCGGAATGTGTCTGTTCAACATGCCCGAGGTCAAAGTGCTGTACGGTGGGCAGAAATGTGGAAATGGCTACGTGGAAGAGGGCGAGGAGTGTGACTGTGGAGAACTTGAGGTGAGCGTGCTGAAGTCTCCCATTGTTCTACATTGGGCCTGACCAATATGGGATTTTTAGGACTGATGCGGATACAGATATTTGAGAGCAAGAGCTTTCCAAAATCTGGTATATTGGCCAATATTATCTATCTATCTATCTATCTAGAGAGAGAGAGAGAGAGAAGAGAGGCAGACAGACAGAGATATCGATATATAGATAGATATATATGCATATAGATATATGTATAATATCAGTGCCGAATGTGGTTATCAAATACCTGTGACGAACATATATGATGGAGGCAGAATATCTATCATTTTAACAATCATTACTCCTAACATCAGTGCACTGAACAGTGAACACTTCACTTATTAGTTATTAAATAACAAACTACGCACTTAAAGCTTCAGTAGGTAAGAATTATTAACAATTATTCAGTCATATTTGCTGGAACTGTCACTATATTCGGATAATAAGACATTAAATGGGTAATTTAGGACAAAATCCAACTCCTCTGGCTCCACCTACAGCCTGTAATTGTACTTGCCAAAATCCAACCGGTCTGAACGCTCTCCACCAATCAGGTAGAGGGAGATGGAGGAGCAGCCAATCGCAGCTCGTACACGTCCTCAAAACTGAAACTAAAGCCTGCGACTTGGTCGGGAGGTTCAAGACGATACACCGTCAGGTCCTTCTTTTCACCTCTGTCGACCCCCCTCCCTCCCTCCATACATGCAGACACACACAAGAAGAGTGTGTTTCATGGTGAGAGATGCGATATTGTTTTGGAGTCTCCGGTTGCTATGGATACAGTACGTCTTCTGTGGTTGCGTTATGGCTGCTTTGTGTGTGTGTGCCTGCGCATTTGTGTGTGTGTGTGTGTGTGTGTGTTTGGTGTACTTGGCAGAGGTTCATAAAGGGATTTGGCGGTGATTGTGTTGAAATTTTGGATCAAGTCGCGAGTTTACTTTCAGTTTCACCAAGTTACCCACTGGAGCTTTAAACCATTTTAAATCACTAGTCCAAGCACTTTTCCCAGCCTAAAAAAAATATTTTAATAAAGGGGTAAACAGCAATACTGAAATATCAGGAAAAGGTCAATATTGTTCGATTATATCGGCGACACGTTATATCGGCCCGGCCCTAGTTCTGCACCATCCTTGTTCAATGCCCCTTCTGCCAAAACCTCTTTCTCTAAACTGCTACCCATTAACATTGTTAATTATGTCTCCCACATTTATGAAGTGAAATAAGCAGATGCGCTAGCAGGGTTTTCTGCAGCTTTCCCGACAGAGGCATGGCGCAAACCGACATTTCCCAACGTAAATACAAATACCTTACTTCAGTTCAGAGCAAACAGCGCACAGCTTTTGTAATGCAAACACACTCTTCAGAAAATGAGCTTAGAGATATGACGCTGTATTCATTCATTCAGCGCACCGAAGAGGTGTTTGAGTGGAGGGTTGACTGATTGTGACACAATCCACTGTGAAGAAACATTGCTGACAGCTTCAGCCTGTCAACCACTGCATTATTTAAATGACTCTGCATTGGCATGCACATACATAATGGTGGTAAACGTTTTCCAACTGCTGCAACTGTAGGATGATAAAATAGTTAATCATGATGAAACTGACAATCAGCAGAGGCAAGCTGACAATAACAGAGTTATGAAATATAAAGGGAACATCTATTATGATTTGGAGGAATAATTTGTATTATATAATGGCCTACGTGAGAGAATGCCTTGTTGTTTTTTTTAGCTATTTGTGTACACCTTTATGCCAAGCGAGTCTTTTTGTGAGCTGTTTAGGCTTCAGCCTGGCTCAGGCTCCGAGTGGCCTTGTGCTTCAACACAAAGAACCAACATAAGCCCCGCAGGCCTGAGCCAGCAACGATAATAAAGCTCTCCACAGAGTCGAGCAGCGTCATGCCAACCCAGGCCAGATCAGAGTGCTCAGACAGCACCTCTCTCCGCCATTAAAAAGGCTCATTAAAAAGCCTGGGTCCTATTCCTCACAATCACAGGCTACTTCTTTTCAGCACAACTCCTCCGCCTCCTTTGGCCCTGGGGACCATGGGAAAGGCCCTTAATGGTCTTCGGGCTGAAAGAAGTTCTGGAAGGCCCATCATGTCAGCTGTGTCCCCTGCCAGCTCCATCCATCTACTTCCTCCCGACTCTCACCGAACTCGGCTGTACAGTATGTTAAGGTTGCAGCTTAATGGCAGGCAGGAGAGAGCTGGCCCTCGGGGGTCTAGTCAGCCTACCCTGGTTGAGATCATATATGCAAAGGCACATGTGCACACACACACATACACGTCTTTTTCGCTGCCTTGGTTGAAAGCTGGCGTTGCTTTATATCAAAAGCAGGGAGTTGCTGATTGGTGCGGCGCATGGCTCATGATAAACGCTAACATGAAACAGATGGTGAGATGTGAAATGTTACAGTCATGGTTTGGTGCAGATACAATGTCTTTTTCTCTAAACTGCAAAAACAACAATGCAGCAATGTTTTATTATATATTAGGCTTCTTAATGTTATGTTTTTTCCTGTCACTATTCAAAATAAATAAAACCCTTCAATATCTTTATATTTAATTATTAAAGTAAATAAACACCTGGCTGAAAAGCAGTTTTTTAGGTGACAGATGTGGTCAGAAGTGCGGTGATGTTGCACCTGTGACCACGCCCAGCAGTGATTTCAGCAGGTGCTGAAGCACACTTGTGCATCACTGCAACAAGAGGAGAAGTGTGACCACTAGGGTTCAGCAAAAACAAGATTTTCCTGGAATTTGAAGCGATTCTTCTAACGAGTTTCAGGGTTTCTGTTCTTAATATTTCTTAGATTTTTAATCAGTTTTGTTGTGGAAGTTACAATAAATAATGCTGAATGGTAAATATGATGGTTAAAACAAAAAAAAAAATCAACAAAATGATTTTGAGAAACAGCTATAGAGTAGCTAGAGTGGGTTGAAAAAATCCTGAAATACAAAGAGTGAGCTTTATATTAAGAATGTATGTATGGGTTTCATTCTTTACTGCCATAGTCACTGTAATACAAGCCAGCTTGTCTAAATTACACAATATTTTGCTTGTTTTACTTGCAATGTTTTCTCTTCTCCTCATTTTTCAAATTCCCTCACCATCCATTACGTTTCCAGAAGTCCAAATGAGCTTGTGACTCCTGTCGGATGGAAATATTGTTGTTTCTAGAGAGCTAGAAACTGCTGTTTTTTGTCCTCTGGCAGGTTTTTTGTTGCTATGGAACACAGTCCTGCAGCCCCACTGATAACAAAGTCAAAGAGCGTTTGCTCTGAGGTGAAATATGATCTCTTTGTGCCGAGGTAATTCCTCTTTACATTTGTTCCACCCCACTTACATTCAGTTTCTCTGTTTGCCTTCTTTTTTTCTTTCTTTTCCATCTGAAGGAATGTATGAATCCCTGCTGCAATGCTACCACCTGCACTCTGAAGGGTGATGCTGTTTGTGCACACGGGCAATGCTGCCAGGACTGTCAGGTAGGACGAATGCTGAGTGGCCTGCAGTGACAGCTCATGACAGTCCATTCTTACATAAAAGATGTTTCCTTTTGATTAACTTAACTTTACTATGCACCTTCTCATAAATTGGATAAATAATTCTCAGGAGCTCTTTTCAGCATCCTGCATATTTTTCTGTGCTTCTCTACTTCTCTCCTCTGCAGCTGAAGCCAGCAGGGACTCCATGCCGTGAATCCAGTAACTCTTGTGATCTCCCTGAGTTCTGCACCGGCTCCAGCCCTCACTGCCCCTCCAACGTCTACCTGCATGACGGCCACGCCTGCCACAACGTGGACGGCTACTGTTACAACGGCATCTGCCAGACTCACGAGCAGCAGTGTATCACACTGTGGGGCCAAGGTATGTGAAAGGATGGTTCATACTGCCTGTGACAGTTTAATTATGGTCACCAGCTTTTTTTAAAGTGTTTTTTTTTTTAATTGTGTTTTGTAGGAGCAAAGCCGGCTCCGGGCATTTGCTTTCAAAGGGTCAACTCAGCAGGAGACCCCTATGGCAACTGTGGCAAGGACTCCAAAGGCTCCTTTGCCAAGTGTGAAGCACGGTAAGACCTCTCCATTGAAACGAATAAATGCAGTTGATGTGAAGTGCAGGGGTCATACTCTGTTTAAAGAAATTGTATTTGATATGAACTGAACATTCAATCATGACAGGACTTTTTTAATACTAGAGCCTGGAATGAATGTGATTGACCAGTGCTAAAGTAGTTGGAAGGTCTCAGCAGCTGAAATGAAGAATTTGGTGCATTTTCCCAGTTTTTATTATTGTTAATCACAAAACAAGCAATTTAAAGATATCACATCAGCTGTATCGTCTTGTGACGGGCTTTCTTCATACTTTTCTGACATTTTAGGGACAAAACCATTAATCCAAGAAATAAAACATGAAAGAATGGACATATTAATTAGTGTGAACCCCAGTTGAAGGTCACAGTCACTGGGTGACGTGCAGCAAGTTACCAAATCTCTCTGGTTACGGTCTGAAAACAGCAAGCTGCCTGTTCTGCAGTTTCCCTAATTGGACACCAGGAGTGAGAGAACAAAATAATTGCAAAGATACACTTTTGGGAAAACAGTGACATGTTATTCAATTATCACATTGTTATTCTCCCTGTTGCTCGCTCTGTTTACAGCGATGCTAAATGTGGCAAAATCCAGTGTCAGGGAGGAGCCAACCGCCCGGTAATTGGCACCAATGCTGTTTCTATAGAAACAAACATCCCCATGCAGGAAGGGGGGAGGATACTGTGCCGAGGTACGCATGTCTACTTGGGTGATGACATGCCCGACCCCGGCCTGGTCCTGACGGGTACCAAGTGTGGAGATGGAATGGTGAGTCAAGACCTTAAAAGTTACTAAAAGTTTCTGTGTTTTTTGTTCTTTAGTTTTTTTGTTTTTAAATACAAAACTCGCTCTTTGTTTCTTCAGACAGCAGGTTTTGTCCACCAATTAGTGTCTCAGTGTACATGTTGACATGTGTGCATTGTTATGAGACAGACTTGAAAAGCTATCCTCTAAGTGGAGAATTTGAACGCCTCTACCACCACTACTAAATTGCAATGGTGGCTATCTGTAAGACTGCGAAAAAAAACCCAAAAACTTTGATGCCCAAATGCTGGGAAATAAGAGTGGAAAAAGTGATATGCAGTGACAGACCATGACTAAGACGTTCTAAGAAGCTCTTCAGGGTGTGTCCTGTCATTTCAGACTCGCAAAACCTCAGACACTTAATTGACTTACC
The DNA here is from genome assembly GCA_029783665.1 of Naso thynnoides. NCBI lineage: Eukaryota > Metazoa > Chordata > Actinopteri > Acanthuriformes > Acanthuridae > Naso > Naso thynnoides. The sequence continues at coordinate 7,420,288 of JAQLOL010000014.1, forward strand.
GTTATTCAGTCTATTTGGCATCTTCCGATGGTCATCTACTCAGCCACTGGTCATTTCAATGATACAGTTTCTCCATTTACTTCACATTGAACCTCCACCCTTAAGGAGGATCCAGCATCAGCCCTCATCTGTCAGAGCTTTGGCACCTCTCAAGCTCATCCTCATATTCAGCCTGGATGCATTTGGGTGTGGTGCCTTTAAGAAGCCCAGAGTCCACATCATCTAACTTTTAAAAAGCAGTTTTAATATATTCTTGAAATATTCCAGTGTTCACATAATTATATTTCAAGCTGAAGTGGTTTTGTCGGTGGCAAATTGAAAGATATAGACAGCAAATTCAGTTTTTTTCCCTTAAAAGATTGATGGTATATGAGTATTTCTGAAACACTCTTTGAGCTCAAACGGTCAATGTTTAATGTCTTCTGTGCTTCAGATGTGTCTGAATCGTCAGTGCCAGAACGTCAGTGTTTTCGGTGTGCACGAGTGCTCAGCCAAGTGCACCGGTCGCGGGGTGAGTACAGCAGCTTTTTGAATGTTATTTCAGTGCTATGACGCCCTTATGTGAAAGCTGTCCGTCTTGAAACCAGTTCCCCCGTCACACAGAAGCTCATTTTAGCTGCAGTATGCTCAAAATGCCCAGTGTATGGTGGGTAGGGAGCCATTACAATGCCTTGCAATCAATCATTCTGGATGCTGAAAGGTTCAATCAATCGCTTATAATAGCTTCATTTATGCTCAGATTTAAGCGCAATTCATCATGCTCTCAGGCCGCCGTCCTTGTCCCAAAAACTGTGCAGAAATCTGAAGGGCCCGGCTTCATTCGACCAAACGCTTGGAGCAGTGACACACAGTTTGACTTTGAGACGGAGAGCATGGATATTGGATTTTTCTTAAATGTCAGCCATCAAACGTCTATGGGTGGCCCTGTTTGAGATGAAATATGTGGCTTTGTGATATTACACTCAAATTCACTGGCAGGTCGCGGTAGCTTTGACTGTGACTCGTTTAAGTTGCTCCCTCATCAAAGCTGCAGAGGAAACCGTTTTTACTGTCTAATAAATGAAACATCCCCTGTTGATATGCGCTAATATTTGTTTGTGTAGTTCCAATTTAGATGTATGTATAAAGCTTTAAGGGCCGTCTCGCTCAAGGAAATGAAAGGCATAAAAGGGTGTTGCTCCTCTAGGAGACGGAGCATCCTTGCATGCACATATTAGATCAAGATGTTGCCTTGAAAAGAGGCCGTCATCTGCTCCACATTACCCTGCCGGGGAATCCTCTCAGACTTTACTATTCCCCTTCTCTGCAGGACAGGAAGACAATAGTGAGAGAGAGAAAAAATGTGGTATAAGGCATAAAGTCTGCTCTGGTTTTTACACCAGACGTCATCGCCATATGGAGCTGAGCAGTTGCTCGCTGGTGGTTGACTCCGCCTGCTTACATGCAGCACATCGAGCGTCAGCATCTTGAGTAAATGCAGACCTTTGTGACTAGTGCTGAAACAACGCAGGCAGAAAATTAATGAAGAGCAATTCTGATAATCCTTTAAAGTCGTTTCTTAAGCCAAAATTCACCTAGTCCAGATTCTAAAATGTAACAATTTGCTGCTTTTGTGTCATTTTTCTTGACTTTTTGAAATTGTAGATTAATATTGGATTTATTAAAAAGGTAATCAGTAGAATAATCCATAAGAAAAACAACACTAGGGCTGCAACTCTGCATCCACTTTCGTGAACACAACCTATTTATCACGATAGCATATGCACTGTAGCCTGACGAGTGCAGAGGCTGCATATTAAGCGAGCATGGCGTTAGGCAAACAGGTACAACACACACAATGTAGCATGACTGCATTTTGGGCTCATCTAGCAGTTAATTGTCCTTTTGATAAACTGCAGGTGTGCAACAACAACAAGAACTGCCACTGCGAGGCTCACTGGGCGCCTCCGTTCTGTGACAAGGCAGGTTTAGGAGGGAGTGTGGACAGTGGGCCCATCAGATTAGCAGGTGAGGCAACAGTTGCTACTCAAGTACACCAAATTGTGGATTAATTGTAGCAGGAGACATGTGTTGTAGGTCATGGGCATTCAACAATAATATATGAATCAGTGCCCAACTGATATGAGATTTTTGGTGCAGATACCAATATTAGGGAGTAAGAAAACTCAGATATCCAATATTTTAGGTGATATTATGTAGTATCAGCTGAATGTAATTATCAAATACTTGTGACAAAGACATGTAATAAGGACAGTTTATCCTACATTTTAACTAACTTAATTCCAAACATCAGGTGCTGAACAGTATACACTTCAGTATTTAGGTGTTTACATTTTGCACCGCCCTCTGCTGGACAAAAGACCCCAGAAAAAATGAAAACTGAAGTTTTAATATCAGCACACATAATGTTATTAGCATAATAACGGATATACCGGTTGGGCCCTAATATTGATGCGTCCTGCTAAGGAACAAAAGAATCTAAAGGTCCTGAAATGTTTTTGCTCCACAAACCTGTACTTTTTGTGCAGAAAACAACAGAGAATGTCAGACTGCGGCATAAAAAAAACATTAAAAATTGAAAGAGAAGTCTGCAGAAATGTTTACAGACAGTCTGAGTGTCATTGTCAATAATAGAAGACTTTTGTGTCTGTGGCTGCGTATGGCTTCCATGTATGTTTTCCGAGCAGACAGCAGGAACCTGACGGTGGGCATCCTGGTCGCCCTCCTCACCGTCCTGGGTGCCGGCCTGATCATCTGCATCAAGAGAAAAACTCTGCTGGGGCTCCTCTCTACCAGTAAAAAGAACCCAATTGAGAAGCTCAGGTGCCTTTTAAAAAAAAAGAAAAGATAATTAAATCTCTTGTAAAAAAACAGAGAAGATACATATAAGTTCTCCTTTATATTCCAGATCTGTAAGCACTGCAATCAGCCGACCCTCTGCTCCCAACCCGCCTCCATCGGTGAGCTCGACGTCTCCATCTCGACCTGCCCCGCCTGTGCCACACACTGCCACCATCTTCAAGGTCACCAGACTACACTCTCCTGCTCAACATATCCTCGACAAACTCACAGATTAGACATCTTATCCAGATAGACAAGACTTTTTTACATAGAGGACCACCAGCAGATGATCCGTGCTTTATAATACTCTTTACAAATCATTCTCAGCCGGATTGACTCGTGGTTTCCACACAAATGGCAGCTCATTTAAATCCAATTAAATCCTCCCTCTCTATGTGGACATGTGAAGGAGGCAGCGATAGCAGCATGAGCATTGTGGTCGCGACACTCGAATACAGCTCTTGTCATTAACAGCTGCCTGTAACAAGAGAAAGTGATTTATCTGCGCGTTTCCCACATGAAGAATGTTGACGCAGTGGCTTACTTGAGGTATAAAGCCATCCTGCTTCTGATAATTGCAAGACAGAGCAGGGATTTAGCTGTAATGACTCGTGCGCCTACATCACTGTGCGCCCTTAACTACTTTATTTCTGCCCTGACATGCTTTGTAATGGAAAGAGACCTGTGATCGATTGAGTTAGAGCTGTTGAAATAAGAGGAGCCGTGTCGGGATTGACATTTGTGTTGCGCGGTGGCACACGAGCGAGGCAAGCTGTTGCGCATTACCATGCGACCGGTGTTTCCACTTAGCAGCATGTGGCTTTCATTTGGGGTCAACGGTAAGAAGAGAAAGGATGTAAGGCTGTTTGATGTAAGCACGGTGCAGGTGAGGTCATTTTCCAGTTGTCGGGAGCTGTGTTAAAATGCCTCATGAGCACACGTGTGCTTGTCTTTGTATGTTACATTGTGTGTCACGTCTGCACCGGTCTGCACATTAGACAGGCTCATATTTTGACGATTTTCTGTCTGAATGAGAGTGTGTGTGGGCTCTTTCGCTGCATCCACTTTTGAATGAGGCCAAGCAAGAGCTTCTAGCACAGTCTAGGTCTTTCCCTTTGATAGGTTACCTAGAGGAGCTGGGGAATAATGAGCAGGCAAGTGGGAGCGTTTGATTTACACACCTATGACAGCGTCAGGAAGAACAGCAGAGGAAGAAGAGGAGGATTACATGACTGTTTCTGATAGGAAGCAGACGCTTTCTCCTCTGACTGACTCTCACTCTTTTGGTTCTGTCTTTCATCTCTCCGCAGCCTCCTCACCGAGGGCCAGAGGCGGTGCTCCCGCCCACCGCCCCTTACCCCCCCCACAGCTTGCGCAGACTGCCCCAGTGCCCTCCAGTTCACCTCAGCCACCCTGTCCCCCTGTCTCTCACCCTGTCCCTCTCCCCTGGCCCCGTGCAGCCGAGGCCCCCGGTGCCTCCCCCTCACATCCACGGTGCACCCAGGGGGGCGTCGTTTCGCGGTGCATCTCGCCATAACTCCTGCAGGATGGTTATGGTGAGTGAGCTCCTTGTTCCCTCAGTTGGAAACATTTTATTTGATGATGTTACTCACAGCAATTCCTCTGCTCAGTCTGAGGAGCTCTTACTCATGAGCCTGTATACCCGACCAGGGACACGACATCGTTCATTGCACCTTCAGACGGGTGTGATGTCAACCGTTTTCATGGTTCTTCTGTGTCTTATATAGTATATGCATGTTGACAGTAAAGCACAGTCTCATAAAATAACGACGTTAAATCGGGAGCTAGCGTCTTCCAAGCGAGATTCCAATTCTACAATACAAGCCACCACATAAATAATGAAAATGGAGCCCAACTTGCAGAAGGGGAGGGGTGGATGGAAAAGATGAAACAGCAACTGGAGTGAGCAAGTATGTCCAAATATCACAGGGTGGTAAATTTGCTGCCACTAGTATTCCGTGGAGTTTAGTTATGGCATCGCTGGCTGTCAGAGTTGAGCAGAAGAGAAAGCCAGAGGTTCCTGGTGTTAAAGCTCTCTCACTCAAAGATTCTCAAAGACTCTTATTTTCCTTTAATCCGGTTTGACTTGTAGTCGGTGGGCAAGTGAGGCAGACAGGCCCAAAGAGAGAGACAGGATGAAAAGACAGACAAGAGGGAGGCTGGAGATCATGAGTGAAGGATTTGATCAGTCAAAGGTAATCAATGCATTATTTACGGACCATACCAGTGTTACTACATGTCACCGTCCTTTGTCAACATCAGTGACATAGGTTACATAAACACCACGCATTTTTCCAAAAATAGCTTTATCTGTGATATTTGATTACATTTTCTGCATATTCAGTACAAGTTGCAGAAAGTACGTGAAATGTGTGGCAACAAAAGTTAAAAAGAACGTCTGTGTCAAAATCCTTCTTTACGCTAATATTCAAGCTAACAAGTCTTCACTTGTAAGGAACTATTTTTCTAGGTGTAATAACTTGTCTAAACGGCTGCCAGTCCCTTCTCTCTCTCTCAGCGATTTTTGACCGAATAAACACAGACGTTCTCTTTAGAAGGGTGAATTACCTATACCTGGCAACTTTCACATGTCCTATAGTGTTTCTGTGCACTGTTTCAACATGAATGGCAGTGAATGGGGTTGAAAAATGTAGTGTGAGATCTTGTAAAGTACACACATGCTCGAATTTTATGAACGTTTGTAGATGATGGGCGTGATCTCTGCCAATGGTGAGAGGTCAAAAAGAGACTGGTATGGTCCTTTAAGGCATTAGCTTGGTCCAGCCTCTAAAACATAAGGATAATATTTTCTGTGACTTTTTTAAATTGATTAATCAACATAGAATCACTAATGAAATAATCATTAGTTGTAGCCCTGAAAGAAAGTGAAAATGAACAATAAGAACCAAAAAAGGTAAAAAAATGGGGGACGGGTTCCAACCTACACCAGCCCTGAGTTGATGTAATGAATGTCACGCTGTCCAACCTTTGAGGACAGAACTGAAAATGACACCACGGTGGAGCTAAGGGCAAGGCGATGCCACACCAGGATCAGGCTAATTAGAGGTGTGTTTAACACACAGTGACATTCTAGTCTTGTTCAGAGTAATGGAGGTGTCACAGAGGAGCTCTAGCTTTAGAGCACAAAACCGTTCTGGAGCTAATAAACATTATAACAGCAAATAATGGAATTTATGCCTATAAATACATCAGCATTCCATACAGAGAGTCAAATAATTACCTTTTTTTTTTTTTAAATACAATACCATTTCATACTGTGCACAGCCTGACTTAAAAGAGACAAGATCACTTGCAAATGAACTGTTTTATTAAGTGCTTTGAGCCCATGTAAAAATAATTTACACAACTTTCCAACTTTTTCTGTAGAGTTTTTGGCTTGAAGATGTGTTTTCATAATCTTCTATTACTGCACACTATTTGTGTATTTTATTTAAGGGTCTCCTCCTTATTAACCACTATATAAACATTTCATAAGTAGGTAATAAAACACTGTAACGTAGCTGTAAACAGATGTAAACGTTTATTATTGTACCTCCTGTGAGTACTTGTGAGTGAAAACTGGTTTATAAACAAAAGAGAATGTCAGTCTAATAAAATACAGATGTATTAATCTAAAATATGTCTTTCTAGGATTTATTGTCGTCAAACGCTTAGCACCTAAAATGTCCTTAAATCTGTTAAAAACTCCATTATAGTGTATTAGAAGTATTGAATTTCATGTTTAAATAGTTTTATCAGGATATTATTATTTAAATATGGCAGATTAAGATTAATAGCTGGTAGGTAGTTGCAGTTCTTGTGCAGCTTGGAGTTCAAAGTTTAAGAAAATGCAGAAAACCACACTTAAATACATAAACGAGAAGTGTCTAATGTTACGTGCTTTGCTTTAGAAAATACGCTGAAGTTTCCAGAGTTGTTTAATGAAAGAACTTCACTCAGTTTTGAAAGATTCTTGGGTTTCACACACCTGTACAGCAGGTGAAGCGCCGCAGCTCTTTGGCAGTGTTTTGACTCCAGGAAGTAGATTTTTCCCTCTCAGCTGTTTCTATTTAATGTCAAAGTGTGAAAGTGAAAGTGATGCCTGCTGGCAGCGCACCTCGCCGACAGTATCTTTAGCAGCTGTTTGGCAGCTTCAATGACGGTGACAAAGCCCTTTTTTTTTTTTTCTCCCTGCAGTGAAAGCTCTCTGCTGGGGGCACGGAGGCATTGTCTAATGGGAGAGCTTCAGCTGATGGAGCCGGCAGCTTTTTAAGACACTCTCGGGTTTGCGAGATGTGGGCTCAGGCGCTCCAAGTTGAAGCTGCAGTAACGTTTTGTGGCTATTAATCACCTCATCAGATGTGTTTCTTTCATTTGCCTGCATTTCACTTCACTGCCATTTGGTACTGTTGTGACATTTTTGGATGGAGCTCAACTCGGCTCCGTTGCTTGACAGTATTGGCTGTCAATGTGATGATTTAGCAGCGGTACTTCAACAAAGCAGATGGTCGTGATACTTGACCCATTGGGTGCAAATGAGAGACATATCCTGCACTGACAGCGTACGGTTTTCATTGAAAACACTAAATTAGGGTATCAGATTTGACTTTGACAAAGAAGTTATGTTTTGAACAGGCAGACATGACTCCATGGGTGAGTGAGGTCTGAGATTTGCTTGTTTGGCTCCCTCCTCTCTGATGTTTGAGGAGGCTTCTCTCCAACTACAGAGAGGAGGAGAGGAGGAAGTCAATAGAGACCAGATGGGGGCTAGGTAGCCGGCCTTTATCATGATCTCAGTCTTCTAAAGATTAAAACCACATGACAACTCCTCTCACGGCTAGTGGCATTAGATGCTTTGAAGAGGAGGACTCTGCCTGGCTGCGAGTGCCACCTAGTGGAGATTCTCAGTTATAACTTTGATGTGTCTGTTCCTCAGGAGATGGAGAAGCCCAGTCCTCCTCAGAAACCCCTTCCTGCTGATCCGAGGGGCTCTCGCCTGGTTCGAAGTCCCTCGGTGACGCAGGGCCACAATGTCATCCAAGGCCCCTCTGCTGCACCCAGACCATTGCGCCCAGTCCCACACCCCAAAAGGTGAGCTTCAATCTGCACCAGATTTATTTAGAAACAACACTGACACTGGTATCACTCACTGAGAGGTTATTTGTAGAGCCTGACCGATACAGGATTTTTGCGGCGAATACCGATATTTAGAAGCTGGAAGATTTCAATATTTGATATATCAGCCAATATGCTGTGGTGTTTACATTATAGCAGCTGAATGTGGTTATCAAATAGTTGTGACAAAGACGTGTAATGGAGGCAGGATATCTTACATTTTAAAAAAACTTTATTCCAAATGCAAGTGCACTGAACAGTAAACACTTATTATTAAAGGACCATACCAGTCTATGTTTGACTTCTCACCTTTAGCAGACTTCGCCCCAATCTTCTACAAATGTTGTTAAAATTCAGCCATTTGTTTACTTAAGTAGATCTCACACTACATTTTTAAATCCGATTCACTGCTATTCATGTTAAAACACTGTAGGAAACGTGAAAGTTTTAAGGTATGGGTAATTCATCCTACTAAAGAGAACGTTTGTGTTTATTAGGTCAAAAATCAGTGAGCGAGAGTTGGGAGCCACTGAAACGGAATTAATTACGCTTTACATTTCGGGTACTTTTTTTAACGTTGACTGAACATGGTCAAAATGTAGACAAACACAATGTCTCATAGATAAAGCAATTTTTGGAAAAATGCGTTTGGTTTATGAAACCTATGTGGCCAGCGTTGACAAAGGACAATGACATGTAGTAACACTGGTATGGTCAGACCACAATCTGCTGGACTGAGAATTTATTTCCATAATTTTAGATCACTCGTTCAAGCATTTTTTTCTGCAGTTTAAATGATGGTGTATATCGGAGAACATAAACACACATACAGATATATCTGCGACAGGCCAATATCGGCCCTTAAAATCTGCAAAACGACACATGGAACTGGTGCTAATTACATGTATCACTTCTCTCCCTCTTCTAGACCCAGTTCCAAGCAACCTCCAACACTACCAAAGCCTTGCATAATTGCCAACGTCAAATACAGCAGCTGAGACTTTCGGCCGAAAGGGACATTTGTCGTGATAAGACAAGAAGAAATTTGCACTATGAAAACTATGAAAACCTTAAAAACGATGGTGGCTTCTCTTGAGTTTCCGATCGGGAGATCTGCCGTGTCCCTTTGGTGCTCTGTCTCTGAATGGTGCTACGAGTCTGAGCTCAGGTACATGTAAAGTATTTATATTGTGTATTTATTGCCACGCAGTGCACTGTGCCAGACACTTTTACTACACGGTAGCATTTATTTGATTTGTTGTTTGCATCAGTTTCCCTTTTTTGGTTTCTCATCAACTGATTTTTATCAAGGTGAGTGAGATTTAGGAGATGAAAAAAGCCAATCTGTGAAACTGATGTTTTTGTGAAATGTGTTTTAATGAAGGGAACACTTAACAGTGTGGTTTTGTTCTGTGTACATCAGGAGTTGGAAAAAAAAAAGAGAATTGTGCAATGGCTGATGACAAGAGAGGAAGCCTCAGACAACATTTGTAGTCAATTTGGAGCCCACTGTTGCTCTTCTCAAGGGGTTTTTGGATTTTTTTTTTTTCGGTCTGTCGAGACTTGAAACGACTGAAGAAAAAGAAAAAAAGTCGTATTACTGCAACTGATCTGCGGCTGGGTTCAGGTCTGTTCCCTCTGCATTTATATTTCGCAAAGGTAACAAGCCGAATTGTGAAATGTCACTGATTTGCCATTTCCGTTTCATTAACAAGCCCCGAGAAGCTAACTTGAGGGATCTGGGTACTGAGGTATGAACTGAACAAGGATCTAAATTGAGCCGAGATCAAGGAAGCGTTCATCCCTCAGAGAGAGTAAACTTCTGAAAATGTTGCTCTGCTAAAGGTCGTGCGGGTTTGCGGAGAATTTCCCTGTGTGCCTGTGCGCAGCGAGGCCTCCGTGTGAGACTGTGATTAAATCACGGCAACACTGAGGACTCATTCAGGCGTCACGGAGGCATCACACGTAAAGAGCCCGTGTCCAGCTGCAGTTAAATGTTAAATCGTGTTTTTCTGTGACAGAATCACTTGACAAGGACACGTTTCATTTTACATGTTTTGTACGTTTTTAATTTGGCTGTTGAGATTAATTTTTTGTTCCAATCGTATCACATACCCGGCACAAACCCTGCATAAATGGACAATTTTGTATTAATCTTTGCAGATTTATTGTTTTCCTGCATTGCAATGCATCATACAATATATACAGTCACACCGAGCAGCATTTCCTTTAAGCACAGCTCCTGTTATCAAAATAAATAGGCTGAAAACTGACTTTTGTTACTTTTGATACTGTTATCTTTTTAATACTGCACTAGTTTTACATTCATTGCTTTGTTTACTTTGCTTTTCTCAACGCTTTGTGTCCATGTACTAATAGACAGTGTTTGAGTCCAGTCAGCCGACTGTCCAGATGTTTCTCATGTGTTGTGTTACAGGTGAACACATTTCCATGGAGGATGCTTTTTTTAATGATTGTTTGATACATCATATGTAAAGAAAACACTCTGTGTGTCAGTGTCATGGTATTTTGAACACTCAAGCAGAATTAGTAAAAATGTTTTCAAACACTGAAGAGCAGCTTTGTTATTCTTCTTTTTACACACATCACGCATGTTTTTTTTCAAGACAAATGAATTATAAAAACATAAAAAAGCAATACAGTTTAAATAGAGAACAGTCTATGTACACACACCCAAAGCTGGTGTCTTTAACAGCTCTACTTTGTGAAAATACAAAGATTTTTTAAGTACAATAGCACCGCACCTACAAAGATGAACCCTTTTCTCAGGAGCCTCCAGCGTTTCTTTTGTGCTTTAGCCAAATTGCATCTAGAAGATCAAATAACTGAATACAGTAATGTGTGTAATTTAACATTTTACAGCAGCCTTTATTTTCCGACAGGTTTGAGGTTTCCAACCGGTTTAATCTTTTCACAGTGAGCATCTGAAGCCGCTGAGCTTATTACAACAGAATGACACTGTCTGTAATAACAATTTTGATGAGGGTTTTTGTAAAGCATACAGATACTGCTTCAGTCGATACAGGTGTGGGTTTGTGAGTTCGCTGTGGCTGTGCAGGATTCACTTATGCTGACGTCGCGGAGTCACTGTTTTACTTCAAGGATGTTCAGTAGCGACAATATAGAAAAAAAATTGCTAATGAGAAAATGTGCAGGTCAACACATAACAAGGACACAACATCATCTAATTACACAGTTACATCTCCAGGTTAAAAAGTAGACACGTAGGTTGTCTAAATTTTGTGTTTATAGCTGAATATTTTGATTACACTTCAGTATGAGTGTGGGAGACGAAACACTCACATACTTCACTCAAGTAAAATGATTTTTTTCCCCTTAAAGTCCTGAATATAAAATACCACTTAAGTAAAATTGTAAATTTTATCAGCAAAATATACTTACAGTATCAAAAATAAAGGTCCATCTGTTGAATGGCTCAGTTTGTCAGTGCACAGAATCCATTTTTAAAATTTAGGATTAGGACCCATGGTGGGAAAGGTAGCTGGTTAGCAGAATTAAAAGCACAGCATAAATGAATTTTCATTTTTCTAATTAAGAGTGTTTGTTTTTCCTGCTGTGTTGGTATATTCAGCTCAGATGCAGTTTAAAGTTGTATTTCTGTCAGAGGGAGACAGAAAATTTCTCTTTCAGGTCTTGAGCTGAAAGAATTTAGGAACCCCTGTTATAAAACATTATATTATTCTGTTTTTGTTTGTTTTTGTTTTTTAAACCACTAATGAATATATGTTCGTTTTACAGCTGTAGTTCATCAACTCGGAGTCAATTTAAAATCCTTAGTGTACAACTGGGTAGATAAGTAGTATAGTGTCGCCATAGATCGTAAATGTTTATGTTTTATTTAATGTAAAAAAAAAAAAAAAAAGTAATAGAGTAATCAATTCAATAAAATTTGTAAAAAATTAAATGTTTACCTCTCAATTGTAGAGGAGCAGAAGTAGACTATAAAGTGGTATAGAATGGAAATCCTCAAGTACAAATAATTGTAGGCTTACTCCAGTGCAGTACTTGCAAAGTACATAACCAGTCTGTTTCTTCTTACTGTCAGATAAGTAGGATAAATACATTCAACAGACAGCTGAGTTGAAACTTTCAGGCTTGTTTGAGTTGAAGTTTCAGAACAAGCGTCACTGCTGAGAACGGATAATGAGCGAACAGCGCCCCCGTGTGGCGCAGCTGTGGCGCGCTGAAGGTGAGTAGGTAACTGAGACATTTAAATGAGTTTAAGTAGCTCTGTTTGGCGTTTCACATCTAAAAGTAAGGAAACACTTTCTATGAGGCCTGTCTCTTTAATGCACTATAACTCATTATGAACATATATAACACAATACAACGCATTATGAACACACATAATGCACTATATGCGGTTATGGTGAGGGTTACAGTTAACCCTAATCTTGCTTATAACTATGATCATACAGCATTATAGGAGCATTATAACACATTATAAGTATGTTCATAGTGTACTGTAGATGGATGCTTTCAGTAAAGTGTTACCAAAAGG
>JAQLOL010000014.1:7433364-7459361 GCA_029783665.1 Naso thynnoides
GTTCATAGTGTACTGTAGATGGATGCTTTCAGTAAAGTGTTACCAAAAGGTATTATTTTTGACTAGGCCTACTAAGTGTTTTCCCTCATGACACGACAATGTTCTCCTAGTTTTGAGAAAATGTCTCAAAAATATTTTAGGATCTGTCTCTATACTCTCTTTCTCATACTTAAAGCTCCGTATCTCATATTTAATGTTTTGGGTGCTATGTTAAAAGTTGCCTTTACAATGATGTAGGCCTGATATGTTGCATTTACAAGGAAAAATACTCCCACTACAACTTGCATTTATTTATTTATTTATTTATTCATTTATTTATTTTAATGTGGCCTCGGAAAAGAAATCTATTTTTAATCTATAAAATATGGGTTTTATATTTGGCTATAGTCCTCGCCACGTGGTCATCTCTTGAATAAGCAGGCGATTAAACCGGCTCATGGGCACTGCTCGGTAGTGAAGCTCCATGCGAATCAACACACGTGTGAAGCCACGCTGGGGAGAAATTGCGCGCCGGTGCGCACAGCGCGTCAGCCAGCGTTAACGGGAACAACTTGAAACTTTGAGCAGCTCAGTGAATAGGGCCTGTATTTCTAGCAGTTGAGGAAGAGAACTCCGTCCATGTTGTGAATATTAGGCGAAAACTGATGGACCAGTAGCTGAGGTGGACGGAAAACCTCGTTGCGCTCTTGTCCGGATTAACAGACATCCATGTGTCATCATGTCGGAGGAAAACACTTCAGCCGAGCCTGACATTTCCCCTGAAAGTGATGAATGTCCTGGGGAAGATTCATTCGGTTTTGGGGAGGATCTGGAGTTAAATCAGTTCGATGGATTGCCCTTTTCCTCACGTTATTACAAATTACTAAAAGAGAGGAAGACTCTGCCAGTCTGGAAGGTCAGGTGCGAATTTGAAGATGCTCTGGTAAACAACCAACTGGTTATTGTGTCTGGGACCGCAAAGACTGGGAGGAGTACACAGGTAAGAGTATATTCTAAATTAATAAATAATTTAACAGGAAATTAAGTTTCTTTTCAGACAGCTTTTATCAAAGAAAAGTTCACTTATTGGATTAATTTGCAAGGCATGCTTTAATTTCTCTCATCTGGAATCTCTATATTTCCATCTTTCTCTTTATTCAGTAACAAGTTCACTTCATTTGAACTGAACCCAAATACCAAAGCTTAACCGAATTTGTATGACTTGCATACCTTTCATTGCCTCATGCTCGGTCCAACCTATTCAGTCAGCAGCAAATTTGAGAGGTCTGCTGCCCTTGATTTGATTTAAATGTGAAGGAAACCCTTTCAGCTGTGTTTTTCAGCCCAACATGACCATTTTTATCCACTGAACAACACACCTCTCTCTCTGAGATAGTTTTGTTTCCTGTCATATGCTTTTTTCCCCCCACTTTGACATGTATGGAAGGAGAACTATTATGTGAGCTTGTGTGAACAGGCTGTCCAGCTCAGCAGATGCTGTTGTGTCACAGCGAGGCTGTCCAAGCTCCTGCCTGCCTGCCTGCCTGACAGGCAAGCTGCACAAAGGCTCCAGCAAGGGGTGTTAGGGGGACCTCCTGCTGCTAAGCCCTGATCCGCTGGAGCCGCCTCATGCTGCCAAAGCAATTTTGCATTATGAGCGATAATACCATAGGATATCTCCTGTCACTGTTTGTTTTGCTGTGAGCTTAAACAAAAGCTGTTGATACAATCCTGAAAGGATGCCTGCCACTGAAAAACTGAGTTTATCTGAATAGAAAATGTTCTTTGAAAGGGAGAATTAGTACTTAAACACAGTCAAGACATAGAAAGTGAAACATTTAGTGATGATTTTCTTCCAGATCCCTCAGTGGTGTGCAGAGTTCTGTCTGTCTGCTCAGTACCAGCACGGCATGGTTGCATGCACACAGACCAACAGACAGCAGGCTGTGGATCTGGCCTTACGCGTGGCTGATGAAATGGATGTCAACATAGGCCATGAAGTGGGTTACACCATCCCTCTGGAGACGTGCTGCTCATCCGACACCGTTCTGAGGTTTGTTGACAAGCTCTCAGACTGTCTATTTCACAGCCAACAGCAGCACGCTTGACTGTCATTTTAATATCAGCCACAAACCATCTCTGTCACTCTTAATCCTTCCCTTTCCTGCTTATGCTACTTGCTCACATCACGGATGCTGCACACACAGTCGGCCTCAGTCTAGAAGAAGTGAGACACCTAAGTTATTGGATATTATGCTGATATATCAAGAAAAAAGAACATTTCCTTGTGACAGAACAGTAACAGTCAGTCATTCAGACATTTCACTGCAGCTTCTCAAATGTGAGAATTTGCTGCTATTGTCTCCTTTCTGTAATTATGAATATAATATCTTTGGGTTTTTTGACTTTAGTCAAACAAAGCAAGCCATGTGAGAACTTGTCAAAAACTTTTACTAATTATTAGCAGTGTAGACCACACAATCATAGCAAATAATGCATAATTTAGCCAGTAATAGAGATGGTCAGCACCTAAATGACATTTCTCAAATGCTGACATTGCATAAATAGCATTTTCCCAGCAAGATCTTGACTTAAAGCAAGCCCTCATACAGTTCGTTTTGAATATAGAAGTAATTCAGTGTTTCTCTTAAACTTGAAAATTTTACATCATTATCAATAAAACACTTTTTTTTTCAAGCATTGCTACTCTAATCTTGCGTAGCCTGTTGGCTAGCTCACGTTAGCTAATGGCTATTAGCTATTTTCAGCTAATGTATGGAGGTTTTTGTTTGTTTGTTTTTTTTTTCTGTGTAGTTGACAAAATTAGTTTGCTGACATAGTTTCTGCTCTCTACTGTTAGACAATGTTTAGCTTATCTTCAATAAATCTTTGAATGGTTTCATCACCTATTTAAACAGAACAGGCTAAACATGCCAAATCTTAGCAAGGTTCCACCTCTACCTGCTATAAATCAGCTTGCCTAATGGTGATGTCTCCGACATAATTGAAATAACTGTGAGAAATATTGCTATTAACCTGCAGTTGCCACCTACAGCAACTATTCAGCAAGTTATTAACCTCTCTGATGGCTTTAATCACTCAGGTATTGCACTGACGATATGCTCCTGAGAGAAATAATGTCAGACCCTTTCCTGGAGCACTATGGGGTCATTATCATTGACCAGGCCCATGAAAGGACAGTCAGTACAGACATACTGCTTGGTCTCCTCAAGGACATTCTGCTTCAGAGGCCTGAGCTCAGGGTGGTGGTCCTCACCATCCCACCAATGACTGACAAGCTGCTGAGCCACTACGGCAGCATCCCGCTCTTCAGTCTGGAGGAAGCATCTCCTGCCGAGGTGGTTCACAGCAACAGTGGCAGCAAAGACTACTTCTACTCAGCACTGAGACTGGTGCTGGAGCTCCATCGAACCAAAGAGGATGGAGATGTTGTTGTGTTTTTTGCCTCAGCTGAGGTAGGAGATCATTGCCTCTTTTATGAGTGGTTAAATTGAACCAAAGCTAAGATTGATTAAGCGTTTCATTTCCTCTTCTACTTTGCTTACATCTTTTTTGCAGGAGGTTCATTGTGCCCACAGCATCCTCCAGAGAGAAGGTACCAGGCTTGGAGGGGAGCTGGGCCAGATGGTGCCTGTGGTCCTGTGCCCAGGCCAGGAGGGGCACCTGCCAGACCCGACTGAGCAACCAGGTTCCAAGAGATCCAGGAGGGTTTTCCTCTCTACCCAAAAGGAGGAGGATATGTGGTGGTCTACCGAAGATGTCAACTTTGTTATTGACACAGGAGTCCAGAAAAAGATGGTGAGTTTTGTCTGATGAAACATGTGTCACTCAGATGAGGGATATTCTGATATTAATTGCCTTATGATGTTGACTTCATAGGTGTACAATCCAAGAATCAGAGCCAATTCAGAGGTACTTCGACCTATCAGTCAATGTCAAGCAGCCCTACGTAGGCAACTGTCTGGACCAACAGGTATGTCTGCTTGCGAGACTGTAATTAAACCAGGTTTGCTTTTTGAGTTTCCCAAGTCAGACTTGGGCATGATAAAATATTTTGATATCCTGTCAATAATAATGCTGAATTTATTTCCATGTTTTTCCTAGGTAAATGTTTCTGCCTCTATCCAGAAGACAGTCCGCTTCCTGCAGAGACTTCGCCGCAGATCTTGGAGTCAAATATTACACCGACAGCCCTTTTCTTGAAAAGGATTGAGATAGCTGGACTTGGACAGTGTGATTTCATCAACAGACCAGGTTAGCCAAGGTTATCACTGAAACATCCATCCATTGTAACAAGTGGCTTTATTCTTGGATCACTGGTTCCCACAGTTTCAGTCTCTTCTCACCCTAAAACCCAGCCGGAGAGGTGTGTGGGCGGGTTTTTTGGCTGGAGGAAGTACAGATGAATTTGCCCTGCGTAGCTGTTTGGGCCCAGTCAGCCATGATTTAGCCGAGCTGACAGGACCCTGCTGCTAACTATTGTCTGAGTCCTGAACCCACCCTAACATGAACAGAACGGGCTAAAAGAGGCCAGCTCATTAATGATTACAACATGTCTCATTAGGGAAGCACCAGACTTAGTACAATCGAGAGAAGGCACAGGCCGAAGATACTGTAATATCCATATTTATGCAGAATTTGGCACGAAAGTCAGGAAATGTAGCGCTTAATGGAAGTAGCACAAGTTCCAAATTTGCTTGACAGCATCCCTGTAGGTTGATGTTTGATGAAGTGAGTCTCTCACACAGAGTTTTCTTCACAGTTCGCACTGTAAGGATCCTCTCTTTTTGATTTATGGAATTAAAGTAGTTAACACGTGCTGTTTCATTCTGACCTGCAGATCCCGAGGGTCTCATGCAGGCGCTGGAGGAGCTGGATTACCTCGCAGCTTTAGATGACGATGGCAACTTGTCTGAGATTGGCATCATAATGTCAGAGATCCCTCTGGACCCTCAGATGGCCAAAGCGCTGCTGGCATCCTGCGAGTTTGACTGCGTGAGTGAGATGTTGACGATCGCGGCGATGCTGTCAGGTACGTTTGTGCAGTGTGTTCAGCTTTGACTTCTTGTGAGTAATCTTTTGAGTGAAGATCTGGAGAATGGGCATTGTTTTAGTAGTTCAAACAAAGCTGCAATTTCTGCAGGTACGAGAGGTTTTTTTCAGTGGTGGTGACCTCGTTGTCCCCTTCTTTTTAGCACCAAGCTGCTTCCTGGAGATTCATGGCGGCATGACCCACGAGGCAGTCCAGTGTCACAGAAAGTTCCAACACCCTGAAGGCGATCACTTCACCCTCATAAACATCTACAATGCCTACAAACAAAGCCAGAGAGAGCAATGTAAGACATAGTTAGAAATATATTTTATTCTTCTGATAAGTAGGACATTTTAAAACATGCGAAATCTAGTGTGACTTACTGACCCTGCAGCGAATCTGTTCTGTCTGAATCTGTTCTTCACTGGGGCAAAAACAAATTAAACCTTTGTAACATAAAACTTGTGTACCCAGTACTCATAATACCAGTTTTATACACTAAGGTGCTTTGTAAAGGAATTAAAAACAGAACATCAAAAGGCAAAATTACAAGACTAAAAAGGTAGTTCTTAGTTAAAACAACATAAATTAGAAACCATCAGTAAAGACAAGGTAAAAACAAGATAATTTTAATAATTTGCAAACTTTTTTTCCATACAGTTGAAAGTGTTGTAGTTTAGGATTAAAAATTAAACTAACCGAAAAAAGTGAATATATTGTAATAGACACTTAAGGACCTCTTACAAGATTAACGTCAGTTTAAATGTAGTTTTAAGTGATTCTCTGGTCATATTTTTTAATTTTAAGACGAGCCTGAATTTCCCAAAATACTGCTTCACTGTTATGTTTCAGACTTCAGTGCTGAGAAGTGGTGTCAGGACCATTTCCTGGATCACTCCGCCCTGAAGACAGTCGAGGCCATCCGATCAGAGTTGGCTGACACCCTGAACAGGATCGAGCTCCCCATCTCCGAACCCTCCTTTGGGACTAAGACCAACACCCACAACATCAAAAGAGCTCTGCTGGCCGGCTTCTTCATGCAGGTACATCTGAGCTAAAGGTCAGTCTTGCTCATTCTGCCTCCAGCAATTCCACTTGATTCAAACCTACTGCATGTTTCCAACTCTTAGATTGCTCGAGATGTTGATGGATCAGGAAACTACTTCATTCTGACACACAAGCACGTGGCCCATGTGCACCCGCTCTCTGGCTATGGGGCACAGTCACACAAGCTGGGACTGCCAGAATGGATTGTGTTTCACGAGTACACGCTGTCAGAGAACAACTGCATGAGAACAGTCTCCGAAATTTCTCCTCAAGTGTAAGTCACTCCCTTTTCCAGCTCACTACAGATACTCCATTTGCGCAAGCAGATTAGTATTTTTACTTCTCATGGCTTATGATGTCACAGCCACATTGGTGAGGCAAACATCTTTTGATTGTTTTTTGTTATTACAGTAAATCTGAGCCATTTGGTCACTTTAAATCTTTAAATCCTCTTAAAATCTCTGCAGCAGTCTTTTTGTTTTTTTTGGTCTTTTCCAATGAAAATTATCTCTTTGTCATTCCAGATTCATTCAAATGGCGCCCCTGTACTTCTTCTACAATCTGCCCCCTAGTGAAAGCAAAGACATACTGCAGGACATGCTGGAACCGGATGGAGCCAGAAAACGTAAAGACGAGAAACAAAAATCCACCTCTATCAGTAATGACGGCAACAGTGGCTGGGCTGTGGTGCCGCAGACATACGACAGATGCGTGATTCAATGATGTCAAAATGATATATGGGAAAATCTGGATTGTAATCTAATCACCAAAATGTTTGTAAAATGTTTACAGTTGATGCAAACCAGGAACTGTAATATTAAGTCATGTTGCTTAAAACTCGTTTTGATTGTCACATGCATGAGTAAAGAAGGCTGACTCTCCCACAGGGTGAACGTGTTGTCTAATGAGCTGACTTGCTGCAAAATGTAGTAAAATCATGAACACTTTTAACTGTCATCCTATAACCAGTGCATCATTTTTCCCTGAAGTTTTCGTGTTTGTTTCTCACTTTTCCTCCCTGCTCTGCCTTCCTTCAACGCCGTCTGTAAGTATCCTGACGGCTGTTTAGACTTGACTTTAATGAGCGGCAGAGGGGCTGCAGATGGATGGCATCTGTTCCTTTAAAGGGAGAAAAAAAATTCACTCCATCACACCTCTTACGCACGTCACCATGAACGCAGATGTAAATAGATGGTTTAACACTTTGATGCATGTGCAAGCTGCTCTAGACACGGTTTTTCACCGTTTTTTCTTTCTCGTTTCTAATGCAAAACTGCCCTTTTCAGAGGTGTTCATTTATCTTCCCTCCACATAAACCTGTTATGTTTTCAGAATAAAACAGTATGTACATATGCACTGACATGCTGCCACATAAAGAAAGCAAACAATTGTCAAGCTTGTAGATATATAATGCATTTATTGTCTTCAGTGGGGGGAGTTCTACAGAGATGCGTTATTGGAAAATCCTCTGCAGAATGGCAGAAATAAACCCCATTTAAAATTCTGCTCCCTGTACGAGTCAATAATCCAGATTTGGGAAAATCCGCTCTCCACCGAGTTATTTCATCAAAGAAATAAGATGGGCAGGAGTTTTACGAGCTAGTAATTTGACTTGGTGACAAAACACACATCGTCCCCTCCTCCAGCTGCTGAGACCAGACTCAAATCTCACATCTCAGCTTTCGTCATTGACACAGGTTTATCGTACTATTCAATTGTTTTGCATCATGTTATTAAAGTCTTTTAAAAAGCACAACTTGGCGCTGGATTTCTGCTCATATTCACATGATTAAACCACATATCTGCAGTATAAGCAGGACATGTAAGTGAAACAGGAATTGTATGTGAAACTGCTAAAAACACATACTAAATATCAGGTCCACAACACCGGCATTAACAGTTACCAAAACATTTTCTCACAGATTCTCATAACATTTTGAACCATTTCCATGAGCCTGAAGGTCTTCAGTGTGTGCATAGCTGTCTTAGTTTATTGTGAACTTCACACAGTCAGGTATTCTTTGAGTTTGTCCATAATGACAGGCATCCTGTCTGCTGGTATCAGCATCACTGTCCTGAAAGGTTTCATGGGTACGTCGTCAAACGACCACCTGCCGCTCAGACAGGAGTCGGCTTCTTCCTGGACTGAGTAGTGGAACTTGATGATGGCTTGCTGTGGAGAAAATGCAAGCAACGTGTAAAAGTCGGCTCTGACATGAACAAAAATGGTTTGCTAATAAGCTACACTTATTAAAAACTGTCATTAAAACAAAGAATTTCGGACACTCCCTTGTACCTACATGTATTTTCTTGCATTTTTGTGATCTTACCTCATAGAAGAATTCCTCCTCTGCATTGACAAACATGTATTCCTCTTTGGGTGCTCCTCCTCTGGCTGGAATAGACTTGTTTGCCTCTTTGCAGGTTTTGCTGATCATCAGACAATAGTGGCATCTCCCACTAGGCTTATTTGTCCTCTGAGCTTCAGCTATTTCATCCCTGATGGACACAACTAGATTTAGCTATTTTCCTTCACGAGACACTTTCAAATAGTTGATTTAGTTTTGCCCAATAACCATTAAAAAGGCTTTACACTGTTCTAATTAAACCACTGGAATATTGCAGATACTCCTTTAGATATGACTATTACAGATCTAATGCATTCATGAAATACTGAAGCCATCTTCATGTTTTTTTTCCCCTCTTCAAAAGATCTTGGATGAAAAATCATACATCATATATTCAGATTTTCTATGAAGTGGGCCAAATGTTCCCATGTGACAGAGCAGAACTCACTGGAGCTGTTTGTGCAGCGGCAGGGCAATCTGTGGCGGCACGTTGATGAAGCGCTCACTCAGCAGGAGCCCCACAGGCTTGCTGGTGTCGCTGAGGATCTTCTCCAGCTGTTCGGTCACGCTGTGTGTCGAGTTCTTCTCACACTGATCCACGATCAGCTCCTTCACCTCCTCCACACACTGCACACCCTGCCAGCAGCATCAGGCAAGCGCATCACATGTTCATTCATCGTCACCACAGACCCCATTAGAGAATTAATCTGTGTGGTTGCTGAGCGTAAGAGTTACCTTTCTCTCTGTAAGGTTGAGCATAGTGATGAAGCCAAACACTTCATCCGGGTCATCATCATCACTGTCTTCTGGCACTTCAGCTTGCTGGAGCGAAGTGACGGGACAAGTGAGCACATATTAGAGCTGAAACTGCCGAAAAAGAACCCATTTAAATACGGAGAGGAGATGAAAGGACAGAGTGACTCACCCTGATGACACTTCCAACGTGATTCTGTTGAATGATGATGTCTGTCATCTCCGATGTGTTTACATGAGCCTTTAAGAAGACCTGTTTAAAAACATAACGAGTGACATCAGTGAGGCCATGCTTGTGCCAAACATAAGAACGCTGCAAACATTAACGTTGATATCAACCTGCTGCAAGAGTTTTTTGATGCCATTGAAGTCGTTGTCAGAGATGCTGTGCGCTTCGAAGTCAACGACGACCTCCTGTATGAGGAACAATAACAAAGCAGAGAACAGTTCATGACAACAGACACCCGCCTCTCTGCGTGCCTGCAAAGTATTTAATTACATGTTCTCATGTTACTTTAATCGAGTACCTGTTTGATGTCCTTTTCAAACATTACATGAGTAGTTTCTGCTTCACTTAAGTGGGTTTTGATTTGCACGTTGATGTAAGTACCGTGGCTTTAACCGAGTAAACAAAAGTTAGTCATACTTCGACTAACTTATTACGTAAATACGACGTTGCAGTTTTTATAGTTCTGTATCGCTAATGTGCTCAATTCTGGTAAATAGCAATGGTAAACAAAAGTCTTCCTGCTACAATAGCCGACAGGTGAGTTAGCTAAGTTAGCTAATTAGCGGGCTAGCAAGGCCATGCACAGCGTTAGCATTAAAAGAATTGTACGTTCTTGTACCTCATTGATCTCCTCCTCCGAATTTTCACTGTCTTCCTCGCCGGAATCGCCATCCTCCTCTGGGTCGTCATCGGAGCTGTTTTCGCTTTCCTCGGGATTTTCACCCAAACCCACCGCTCTCCTCTTAGCAGAAGATGCCATGCTTCAAACAAGCAACACACGTGTCAACGTAGTGGGCGGGGCTACGCTTAAATTCAGCCACACAGCGACAAGGAACTGGAGCTCTGAAGGCGCCATTATGGCTCCAGCTAAGCACAACTTCCCTCTTGCCGTAGCAAGCTTGAGAGCAGTAATGTTCGCGTGTCGCAATGGAATAAACCATTTATTTAAAAGGGGGTGACTGTTTTTCAAACTGCTCCTAAAGTAACGTTTTGCTGATATGAATCGGTATTTTCGTTATACGGCGCAATAATTAAATTATTGCTCTTATTGTTCTATAGTTTTACACGTATGACTTGATTTTTTGGGAAGCTGGTTAAATATGTAATGTTATTCCTCCCCTCTTTGATCGTACCTGCAGTCGTCATGTATCCAGCGATGGTGACAACTTAAGGTACATGAATTTCTTGCAATATTTTCGCTATTTTTAATAATTCTCTGTAGTTCATGTCACTGTACAACACAAGCTAAATAAATGTATCGCCTGTTAGCAGTCGGCATAGGGGACAGCATCTGTCAGGGAGCGGTTATTGTAGCCAGACTGTCATTTATTGTGTCTTGCTAATGTAAACAATAACAAAGACATTAGCCATGTTTTAGCAACCGCATACTTACTGCACAAACTGAACAAGGAAGTGTTGCATCATTACTTTCCATTTGCTGCTAATATACAGTAAAAACGATCATGATTCAACTGTAATGTTATCAGCAGGCTGCATATGACAGTTAAAGGGTGTAGCCGAGCTGGTTGTGTCTTCACGCCCTCTGTCCTTAATGCTATTGCAGTTTAAAGTTTCTGACTTTGGCTGCATTTCCCAACAGCAACACTATTTTTCTTCCCTGGTTTGTTTCTTTTATTCTCATGTTTTTATCTTATTGATCTTGTGTTTTAAGACCATTGCCAAGATGCAGGTACTGCTTCTCAAAGAGCCAAGAGATGGGGAGTCTGGACCCGATCCGTACATTAAGGTTGATACGTTTTTCCCTCAGTTTAGTCGTTTTTACCATTCTGTGCTAATACACGATTCTCACTGTACTGTTTTGAAAACAATGTCTGACTTTGGTTCCTCAGGAGCTGGCTTCTCATGGACACAAAGCAACCCTGATTCCAGTGCTGTCTTTTAAATTTGTCTCCTTAAACACCTTGTCAGATAAGGTACATCCCATTGTTGCAGTGTTAAGTTTCTATTTGTTTAATTCACGTATATATATATATATATATATATATCCTTGTGTCATGCGTCTGTTCCTGACAAAATCTTCTCATTTCAGCTTTTTCAACCAGAAAAACATGGAGGTCTCATATTTACCAGTCCGAGAGCAGTGGAGGCTGTGAAGATGTGCTTAGAGGCAGAAGAAAGAAGAGAAGGTGAGATAGAATTGCTTCACTCTGTATCCCTGTATATCAATGTAATGGTAATCACAATTTCCTTGACTAAATGTTACTTTTTTTCTAATTATTGGCTAAGAATGGGACAGCTCTGTGAAAGACAAGTGGAACAACAAATCCATCTATGTGGTGGGAAAGGCGACTGCTGCATTAGGTAAATAAGTGTCACATATGAAACTATTCTCTAAAAGGACCATACCGGTGTTACTACATGTCCATTGTCCTTTTGTCAACATCGGCCACACAGATTACATAAACCCCTTGTTTTTGTTTTTTTCCCCCCAAAGTAACTTTATATAGGAGATATCGTGTTTGTTTAAATTATGTCCACATGTCATATTCAATAAATGTTACAAAAAGTTCCTAAAGATGTGCGACACTGTTAGTTAAAAAGAACATCTGTGTCTAAATCCTTCTGCTAATATTCGTGCTATGTAGGCAGCACTTGTAGGGATTTATTTTTCCGGGCGTAATGATTTTTGTCTCAATAGCTCCCCATTTTTCTCTCACTCAGCTATTTTTGACCACACAAACACAGACATTCTCTTTAGAATGCTGAATTATCTATTCCTAGCAACCTTCACATGTCCCATAGTGTTTCTATACCCTGTTTCAACATCAGTGGCAGTGAATGGGGTTTAAAAATGCAGCTTGAGATCTACTAAAGTAAACACATGGTTGAATTTTCACAACAGCATTTGTTGAAGAAAGGGACATGCTAATGATGAGTCAAGTCAAAAATGGACGTGGAATGGTCCTTTTAAAAACAGTTTTGTCTTTCTTCTTTTCCCGTCATTGTGCTTCGTGTTTTTTATAAACCCTTGTTACGTTAATGCTAATATTAGCAGAGTGTGGTAGGCACCTGGTGTTTTGGTGACAGAAGTGTGTAAACTGATGTTACTACCTGGAAACAAATTGTGCACAAGTGACAGTTTGCTGTGAAGCACTTTATAAAACGAGCAGGTGCAGCACCTCCCTGACATGTGCTTTACCTTCATCCTTCACTGACTGTTGATGTCTTTGTGGTCACTTTTATTAGTTGTGTATTTAGGAGGTAAATTAGTTAAAATGAATCCCTTTTTTACTCTTTTTTTCCCTGCGCAGTACGAAATCTGGGTCTGAACCCTTTAGGCGAAGACACGGGGACAGCAGAGGTCCTGTCACGTGTTATCATTGGACGTATGATATGATTTTAATCTTCCACATTCTTCACAGTTCTGTTGAATATGAATTTTATGATTGTTCTGGTGACTCACATGACCTTATACTTAATTCTCATCCTAGGAGAGGATACAAATATTCCTCCACTTTTTTTCCCCTGTGGCTCGATTAAAAGAGAAGTCTTGCCTACGGCTTTAAGGGACAATGGTAAGCATTTTCTCCTGTTGTGCCTCACGATTAAAACTCAAGGTGATAGAAGTCCCGCTGGGATTCCACTAATTATAAAATCTAATAATTGCACTACCTTTATCACAGCAGGGATCTGTTTCTTTGTTTCCAGGAGTGCCCCTGGAGACTCTGACTGTCTATCAAACGGCTGAACATCCAGATCTGGAGAAAAATCTGAAGAACTATTTTACAGAGCAGGTAAAACCTCACTTCTGCTGCACTTTAGAGCATGCTTTTGTGAGATGTAGCTGTTGTTCATTAGTCTGTGTATTTACAGGGAATTCCAGCCAGTATAGCTTTTTTCAGTCCATCAGGAGTGAAGTTTTGCCTCGAAGTGGTACGAAGGCTGTCAGGCGAACAGCTGACTCAGATTAAGGTGCAGGCTCCTCATACTCATATGCACAAAATACTTGTAATGCGTGAATCTGCAGTGTTTGAAAAGTCTTCATGGCCTCGGTTCTTTGTTTCCAGCTTGCAGCCATAGGGCCGACTACGCAGGACGCCATGACAGCAGAGGGTCTGTGTGTCAGCTGCACTGCAGAAAAGCCAACAGCTGAACACCTGGCAGCAGCGATAGCCAAAGCTCTACAGTAACCACACACAGGCTCAAAAATCCCTCCGCTTTATCTTCTCTCTTCGTGTATTCTATGTTATTTATATGTTTATATGTTTGTCTGTTTTACTTTACTGCTCATTGTACCAGTTTTTGTGTGTACATCAGCCTATTTGCACAGAAAAAAATCAGCTTTTTGTGCCAGAAAAGCCTCAAAAATGATATAATTAATTATAATGTATGTTAAGCTTGCTCAAGAGAGTCATTGTAGCGTTTGTTTTTCAAAATAAACTTGCATCCATGTGTGTAAGTGAAAGGTTTGGTCACTGGTTATTCATTATAAAACCCTCAAAGGACCATAATGGGCTATTTTTGACCTCTCATGATTAGCAAGATGTAGTTACACTGGTATGGTCTTACTAAGTGTTTGTCCCTTTCAAAGCAGGTGTTGGCAGAAACCGTAGCTGCTCTAAATTGTTACTGTTCACATGAAAGTGAAGGTTTTAACTTCTTTCCACGGGTCAACAACACTGCATTAAAACTCAGTGGTGCATGCATAGCACATTCATACAATTCAATCAAATTGAGCAGTTGAAGACAGTAAAGGCAGGTTTACTTTTCACACAAAGCTGAGGAAAGTGGGATACCTTCAGAGAGTCGCACCTTAAAGTGGGTGTGGAGAAACTCAGGACCTGCCTATAAAGCCCTGTGGAGTCTTACATGCTATCAGCTCACTCCTATATAGTTGCATGAGTACACTGATGCCACGATGCTGACTTTAATCCAGCTGATAAATTTGATTTTTTGGACGAGCATTAGCTCAGCTGATGCAGAGAAGCTTTATCATAATCGGGATCATTCTGATGTGCAGAACCTCAATTCTCCACAAGCTGAAGTTATATCAGACAAAAACACAGCAGAGGTAAAAATCCCACCTTTTTTCAGGTTGCCTTTTATTAAGCACTTTATGATTAATTACAGAACCATAACCAATGTCTTGTTATAGTTATTTCTCTCCAGATATGGATTCATGAAGCCAGTGAACTGGGAGGAGACCCAGTTTGAAGATTCAGAAACTGCTTTTGACGATGACTTCCTGGACGACATCCAAGAAATGATCCAGGAAGGAACCTCGCTGCATCATTCGAGGGATGCTGCCCGGGATGGTGATCAAGATGACCACAGCAGTTTAACTGAGAGCCAAGCGTTTATTTCAGCACTTGAAGAGTTCCAGAGGGTGTCAGGCCTACTGGTCACGGGCGTCCTTGATGAGGCCACCAAGCTGGCAATGAACAAACCAAGGTGTGGAGTCCCTGACAAGGAGATCGACCTGAACGCCCCTGTAGCACCTGAGGACAGTAGTGTCTCAAATACTGAATACAGTGACACTTTTGAAGAGACTGATAGTAACAACACAGCGAATAATATAACCAGTGACACCTCTCTGAATGCTGCAAACTCCTTTGAAGATGGTGTATTCAGTTCTAATGACACAGATGTTACAGGTGTTTCCAATGACACCAGCTGGAATTACACTGGAAACTCAAACATATTTGATCACATTTTAAACAACATGTCTTTACACAGCTCAGAAGATATCCTTAAGGACAGTCAAAGGTCAAATGTCAGCGTGAGCATCCGTCAGAGCAAAGCAGTGCTACGCAGGAAACGTCACCTGGCTGCTCTCGTATCCAAAAACAGGCACAAGAGAGATTTGAGTGAGATGGGCCACATGGCCTTTTCTAAGCGGGTGTTGAAATGGAGGCTGATAGGGGAAGGCTACAGCAGCCAGTTGTCTATTGAAGACCAGAGGTACGTCTTCAGACTGGCCTTCAGAATGTGGAGCGAGGTGTGTCCGCTGGAGTTTGTTGAGGACACACGGTCCCCACTGGAGGATGTCGATATCAGGCTGGGCTTTGGCACAGGTGGGTCAGACGTGACACGTGAGAATTATTACACCACTCTGTACTCCCACACATTTACCTGACAGCTTTAGTCACTAGCTACTTTGCAAATTAGGGTTTTTATTAAGCATTCCAAGAGCTTATGAGCCTATAAAACATGTCTTGTTATAAATGACTAAGCAACTCAAAAGTACACACAAATATAATTGAAACAATCCATCATGTAGTTGTTTGGCAGAAATTTATTTAGCAACATTCTGAAAAAAGTTTAAGTCACTTGTCATGACAAAACATTTCATCATTCCAGCTTCACAAATGTTTAGATTTACAACTTTTCCTTTTAATTTCCTTTTAATTTATTTTGTGCTATTGGTTGGACAAAAAAGTATTTTTAAGGTGTCCCTTTAGGCTTTGGGACATTCTGATAACAAACAATCAATTGATCAATGCAGATGCATTCCAGTACAAAATAGTTAAAAATCAGCTTTACCTCAAACAACACAAAAGTATTGCCTAGCCAGAAAAATGAGTCATAATAGGCTAATTATTTATAACGCTGTAACAATCAGAGGCTTTTTTTTTCTTTTTTTTTTTGCGTTGTTACTAATACTCAAAGTGCATTTCCTGATATATATTGTGAGTACTTGCATACTTTCACTTAAGTTAAATTTTCAGTGCAGGATTTTACTTGATATGATGTCGTACTGTATTAGTATTTTAGTAAACAGCAGTTTTATTAATGTTTTAATTTAATAAAAACAGGTGCTACAACCTATACATGCATTAAAAAACAGCCATAGAACATCTGTCCACACAGAGAGAAAAACACCCTGTTTCTTTTATGTAAACAAGACAATACTCAGTGTAAGTGAGTTTCCAGAATTATTTCAAATTGAGTATGTCAAGGATGTATAGCAAAATCCTTTTGATAATAGACTGTCAATATCTAGTATTAGTATTAATATTTGTAATTAATGTGAAGGATTTGGCTGCTTTCTTTAGCTTTGCAGAAAAAACATTAACATTTTAATATTCAAATGCTTCAATCTTAAGAAAAAAGCCACAGCTCCTCCAAGTTTTTTGGTAAAATGATCAGATTAAAATATCAAATTCAAAACAGACCACAGCAGTAGCTTTAATTTAAGAGCCTGCATATTTCAAATTTAGTTGCGGTAATCCGCCCTCCATAGAGCTGGAGTAATTTGTTTTGCCACTATGAGTAACTATATGTAATATATTCATCACAGGAAGGCATTTGGGTTGCAATCAGAGGTTTGACGGCACTGGTCATGAGTTTGCCCACGCCTGGTTCCTGGGTGATATCCATTTTGACGACGACGAACACTTCACTGGTCCCAACGCTGGCAGTGGAATCAGCCTTCTCAAAGTGAGCACGCTACGGCAAAAGGTGTTACATTTGCAGAGGTTTAGTTGCAGCTCATCCATCCTAACATTAAATTTTTTCTCCATGAGGTGGCAGTCCATGAGATCGGCCATGTTCTGGGCCTCCCCCACATCTACAGACCTGGCTCCATAATGCAGCCCAGCTATCTGCCCCAGGAGTCAGGCTTTGAGATGGACTGGATGGACAGGAAGGCCATACAGCACCTCTATGGTAACAGCACCATCTAGTGGACATTTGCACAACAGACCCAAAAAGAACTACACCCAGGGTTGTTTACATACTTATTGTTGCTTACTGACACATTAAAACAACCTGTTTTCTATAATGTTCTGTTCTTTGAACCCAGGAGGCTGCAAAGGTCGATTCAACACAGTTTTTGATTGGATCAGAAAGGAAAAGACGCCCTATGGGGAGGTAATCATCCGCTTTAACACTTATTTTATGAGAGATGGCTGGTACTGGCTGTATGAGAACAGAAATAACAGAACACGCTTTGGAGATCCAGTTGCACTTCAGATTGGCTGGCGTGGGATTCCTGTGGACGGAGTAGATGCGTTTGTTCATGTGTGGTCCAGGAAAAGAGACGCTATTTACTTCTTTAAAGGTAGGTACATATCTCAGTACTGTATCTACCACAGTTTTCCAGTAGATTAAATGCAGTTCTAAAGATAGATTTGATGGATGTTATTTTTGTGTACACAGGCACTCAGTTCTGGGGGTATGACAATGAGAATGACCAGGTATTCAGACGGGACCCTGAGGGTCACCGCTATCCGAGGTCAATCTCTGAGGGTTTCCCAGGGGTGTTCAGTCCCATTGACACAGCATTTTATGACAGGAGGGACGGCCACATCTACTTCTTCAAAAACACACTTGTAAGAATTGTTTCAGATTTTCTTTGACACATTAGAAGTTGTGGAGGTGCATAAGAAAGTTGGGATGGGAGGAGAAATTAAGTTTGGGATTGTGTCAGCCACCTTGTTCCACCAATTTTTGACCTAGGGCCCCCAAATTTTTGTCCCTCCCTGGACCAATCATCATTACAGCTACTGTTTCCTTGTGTTTGTTTTGTAATCTGACAATACTAGCTTGTAGAATAACTGGGTATACAATGAGCAAGGTCTTAGAGAGGTTAAACCCAAAGCTAATTCATTGTCTCTCTGCGTTATGAGGGGTAAATATTCATGCAAACAAACCTGCTACACTTTCTCTATGATTTGTTTGCGCGTTGTAATTGAACTGATTGATGAGGCAAAACAATTATCTCTTCAAACAGGTGTACGCATTCGACGTGGAAGCCAAAAGCTTGGCAAGAGGCTTCCCCAAACACATCAGAGATGTTTTCCCTGCAGTTGAGAGTGGAGACCATCCAGATGGCAACATTGACGCTGCCTACTTCTCCTACACCCACAATGCCATCTTTCTACTCAAGGGCACACGCTTTTGGCAGGTGGTGGGCAGCCGCGATCGCTGGCGCAGGCCCTCTCTGCCGCGAAATGGCCTGCTGCCACACAAGGAGGTGGATCAACACTGGTTCGACATCTGCAATGTGCATCCCACTGCACTCAAACTAACTCGCTGAAGAGTTGCTGAAGCAAAGATTCATTAAACCCTGCTGATGTGTACTGATATGGTCCATTGAATCACCTGTTGTATGTATGCATGTTGTCATATGTGTGCAGACGCCCATTACAAGTTTTTTTTTTGGGGGGGGTAATCTTTATTTTCAATTAGAACTGGATATTTCTGTTAAGGTGCGTTGTTAACGGCTGTGTCTGTCCCTCACTTAGAGGTGCCAAATGCATATTGGCATGAAAACAATCCTTAAGGATCTCTTATGATGAAGATATTTTGAGGATTTGTCAGAATAAACTGAATAATAAAATATTTACCTTTTCTTCATTCTGACATCTTGTTTAACTAAAGATATCTGTTTCATGTAGCTGATACTTATCACTGTTCTGTTAGGCAGCTTTTTTTTAAAGCTTGAGAGAATGCTTTCAAATGGCACATTTACACATAAAAGTGGATGCTTACGCAAAGACATGAAATAATATATACAATACACAGACTGTGAAGTGTGAAGAGACTTCTCAAGTCGGATTGCATTGGAATATTTGTAAGTATTTGTGCTATCGCATGTATAAAAATGGAAATTTAATCAGTAGCCTGAGAGGGGTTTTCAGACATTTTGCAGACAAAATAGTTTCACATAAGGAATGATACAGAACTTTGACATAACATTATTTGTGAAACAACATTTGTGAACATGTTGCCCTGTGATGAAGACGATGGTACACTTTGTTCCATGCTTCTTCATGACTGATTTCATGTTTGCACTTAAAGCTCAGATAGGCAGCATTTGGAAATCAAGCTAGCTGTAGCATGAGACTCCTAAGTGAGCAACGCTACTGCTCAGGCTCGTGTTTTATTCCGTTTTTTGTGACTCTTTCTTAAAAGGCCAATTTACACCAAAGATTCACGACGAGATGAAGTTGCAGGGAAGTATGCAGCGGTGGAAATTGGTCGGTCTCAGCTCCACTCAAGTCGACTGTCAGTGTTGTCTGCAACTCAGCTTGTCAAGTCGTCAGAGGCCAGTGTTAGAGCATAAAATACTTGTTCTAACAGCCAATCGGCTTATAACGACATCACCTGTTCCTAATAGACACAGTGTAGAGCAGCCAATAGAAACACACGCTGTCTGAAATGAGCTATAACTGGCCGAAAGTCCTGTCACAGTCGCTTCAATGTGTGAAACTATCACAACCATCTGTAAAACCTGCAGATGCTCAGATTCACAGGCAGGAAAGAATAGTATAATATGGCCTGAAACTTTTCAAATCCCCTTAATGCTCTGTGATTCTTTCCTTAAAACAACACAAACTTTCTATTAACATCTTTCTAGTTTCTGCTTCTTCAAAATCCTTCTTGTTGTGAACGATACCATTAAAGATTTACACACAATCAATCAAAAAAAGAGTCAATTGTGATTTAGATTGAAGCGAAATGATTGAAAAAGGCGCTCGTCTTATTATTTAATGCTGTTCCATTTTATAGCAATCATTTGAGCACGCTGAAAAGAAACAGACATTGATTCTGTAATCAATATGTTACTTGAACACTCCTATTAATTCAGCTCATCTTAGGAGATTAAGCTCCTGGTGGGCCCCAGATAACTAGCATTGTGCTCCGGGCACTCCATAGGCTATATTAATAAATTGAAGCAGAAATCAATTACAAGCAAAGGAACGAAATGTCACGGCAAGTGGGGCTACAGAGATGGATGTCATGAGATGGTGAGGCTGCTCACTCATTTAGAGAACCTTCTTCTGTCTCTGTAACGGCATTAATAGCATACAAATGTTTATCTCTGTCTCTTTTGTCTCCCTCTTGAGTAATTTCTTGTCATTTTCATGGTATATCCAGGGTTGGAGTGAATAAGTAGGAGGCAGAATTTCTGGCTTTCTGCTGTAAGTCAACTTAAACATTGCATGATTTAAAATTATAACAACATTTACAGGCATTGTGTTTGCAAACTCCTGTAAACATTCTGTAATTCAGAATGAAGGCACATTTGTTCAAATCTAATATGCCATATGTTTGTTGCTGCACGGCAACGCAGTGTGGTTGATCTCTCAGCAGGAATTATTGATAGATTAACATTGAATCCAGCACATAAGCTGATGCAGTGCAGTGGAGGCTTGTGATCTCTTTGTTTTTCCCATCATGCACCCCATACAGAGAAATCCTAAATACAAACTGTTACTCACACATGCTGCCATATAGCCCTCTGCACAGCTCGATGATCTGCACTTTTTTGCACTAACAGTGCTGCTATTGAAGTTCCCCTTCCCTGCACCGCGGGCCTCTTTGGATGCGACAGGGATAAATGAGATCAGTCATGCTGATGGAGCCCGAGCTGCAGCAGCAGCCCCGGAGAGATACAAAAACCTGTGTCATGGCACAGGAATCCACATGGGAGGCACTTGAGAAATGGGAGAATGGGATGAAACTCCTGCAGCACATTCATGTTACAAAAAGCTCCCAAACTTTGCCAAGATGTGGAAATAACTTGCAGTGCTGTTGCCTCATTTCTGTCTCAAAGCAGTGCGGAAAACATAAGAATAAATCATTTCTAGTATCATTTCAGACGAGTGTCAGACAGTAATGTGTCTTTGTGAGCGCCGTGGGACTAGCTCAGCAAACTGCTGCATGTAGTTACAGCAGCGTGTTGCATTTAAATGGAGCTTGAAGATTCTCCTTGGCCTTTCAAGGATACCGTCGTTGTCACAGATCTCTGGGGTTGAATTACTGGTGAGTTCAAGGATAATATCACTCGCTACATGTTCACAGAAAGAGGACATTTACACAGTAAACAGTTCAAGGATTTCCCCTGCGATAGAAACAATGGCATTTTCTCTTCTGCGAGACACCTTGTGGGAAGGATTTTGAATAGTTACTTGACTTGAGAAATCGTGATTTTTTTCTTTGTGCATGTAATAATATTTACATTGAACTGTGGAAATTATTCCTACCTTGTTCTCTGTCTGCCTTTGTACAAACTCTTAATCAAAAAAAAAGGTTAGATGCTGTGTAAATGTGAATAAAAGGAGAATGTGATCATTTAAAAATAAATTTTTTAGTGTTCCCAAGCATGTGATAATGTTTTTTTTTTTTTGCACAATTATGTGTTTACATAGAGGTGAACCTCACCACTTCGTTGTTGTGAACGACCTAATCATGAGCTGAGTCCCAATCACGATACAATCACCTGTTACCAACGAACTTGCTCACCTGTGGAATTATCCAAAAAGGTGTTGGATGGCTGGATGCCCTCCACTGATTGACGGACAGTCAGGTAGTCTTTGACTTGACCTTGACTGATTGACAGCTGATGCCATTTGAATGTGATTCTCACTGCCAAGACTGGGAATTAGCAAGGACTTCATGGGTCACAATACACTGCAATGTGATGCATGTTGAAATATATTGCAACATTCCACATAAATCACTGAAAATGTCAAAACAGAGCTGAAATACAAATTGTTGTGTACAATCCGAGTAGTCTGAATACATCACGTTATATTGATAATTCAGCAGACAAACTGAGTCAAAACAGTTAAATTTAAAATTTCCTTTTCAATTTATTTGATCATATTGGCAATTTACCAAACACACTTATGTAGCTGACGTAACATCAGAATGAGAAAATGAAATTAAAGTGCACTTTTGCACTTTAACTGGACACACTAAAATTGAAAACATGAAAGTAAAATGTGCAGTGTTGTTTTGTTTCACTGAACTTTAGGGCTGGTTTAGGCAAGGACTTCATGATATGATACGTATCACAATACATGGGTCACGATTCAATACAGATATCAGGAAAATAAATATTGCAATATATTGCCAAATCGATTTTTTTAGCACAGCCTTACTCACTGCCCATATGTACCTTTCAGTTTGTCATGAAAGTCATTTGTCTGATGAAGATCCTGTTTGGATTGAAAAGCTGCTCCTTCTTCTGTCAATAAATATTGGGAGCAGTCCTCCAGTGTGTTGATATTCACTCTCTTTTCACCCTCACATGTACTGTTACTCCAGCAAGCACTCCACAACTTTCTTAGTCCTTTGTTGCTCCTGTCCCAACTTGTTCAAAAAGATGTTGCTGGCATCAAATTAAGAATAAATGTGCAGATTTACAAAATTCAATTAAGTTTATCAGCCAGAACATTAAATATATTGTCTTTGTGCTGTTTTCAATTGAATATATAGATATTAGTTCCATATCTAAGGAGTCATGTTTGCGTGTATAATTTGCCCTCGCTGTACACTGCACTTCCCATGATGCAGTTCAAAAGTATTTGTTAGATCCTCCCTGCATGAAAAAGCTCCTATTTTTAGGTAAATACTTTCTGAGCCGGGTCATTTTCTCAGAGTTAGGCATCTCCTCTAGAGCCACATATGACATACAGCTTTGATGAGTAAACTGACTTTTAGTATATGTAACATTAGAAGAAGACAGCATCCTAAAGGTTAGAAACAATATTTAAATTCATGCATTCTTTATGTTACCATTCGAACTCTTCCAGACACTTGTAGGCTATACACACACCAGTGCTTTATCTTCAGCAGGCCATAGATTAGCTTTTCTGCCTTCTGTGAAGTCTGGTATAACTGCTGTGTTAAATTCTAAATACTGGAACATAATATTGTGCCTGCAAGCAGTTTAACTTATCTTTCATGCTGCGGAGACAGAGGCCAGTAGAGGGCGACCTCAACACATAGCAGCAGTTCAAACAGTCCTCAGCACTGCTGTAAGGACTCATAACTGTCAGTGTCTGATTTCTACAACACATTCACTTTACAATGCATGGATTTTTTAAATTTGTTTTTTATCTTTTTTTTACATGTTTATAGTCATCTGCATTTTCTTTACTTACAAATGTATTTGACATTCTAATGGTTATTGTTCTGAAATGCACCAGGGAATAAAATACTATATCATAATTATATATTATATGTTAATATTAAAATGAGAATAAAGTGATTTTTGACCAGTGCTTGATTAAAACTATTTTGTGTTCATGTGTATTCAAGCTTCTTCTGCTTTCTTGGCGTCATTTGTAAATATCTTTGCCATCATCTGTGCTGCGTCTGAGTGTGAAAACATCAGGTGTATTTTAAGAGCAAAATATGAGGGGAGGGATCCTTTCCACATACTTTAGGTGTCTCCTGTTGTCAGTTGCCTACTGTGGAAATGCTGACATGTGTGTGTATGTGTGTGTGAGTGTTTGACAGGTTATGGAAATGCACTTACCTGGGCATACACACACTATGTGCTATGTTCTGCTACGTTTGAAAGGGAATTTGTAGCTGCTGCCAAAGATTTCACCGCCGCACTGAGGTAGTGCGCGGATCAGCATTTATTCTGCAGTAATAAGCATGGAATTCAGACTTTCCTGAAAAGCGGATTTCGAATTGAAAGTTGTTTTGCGCATTAACTCTGAGTGGCATCGTTAACAAGGCTCTGGCTTGTTTACAGTGGTTCAAAAATCAAGCAGTTTCTCACCTCACTCAGTTAGAGACATTCACAAAAGTACACACAGGGATACATGTAGCTTCACACTCACACTGTCATTTGCACAAATGCAAATACTTCTCCCTAAGAAGCACACACAGATGTTCCCCCACATGTGTCTCCCTCCCTCCCTTCCCCCTTTCATGCTTCTCTTCTTGCCCTCAGAAAAAGAAGTTTGGATTAAAAGAGAAAAACACTGACTGATGCCTTCACGACTGCCTCTCAATTTCACATTCAAATCAATATTTCAAAAGCTTTTATCATCAAATGATTTTGAGCAAAGTGCTCCTCACTAAGGATCTTTAATGTTGAGGAGAGGTAAATAGGATTTGGAATTCACAAACCCAAGCTTTCATGCCATCATTATACAGTGAGGAAGAAGAAGAAACTCTTTTTGTCTGACGGAAAACAGTGTAAGTCTGCATTAAAAGCAGTTTCTTAGACATAAGAACAAGCATCTTTGACTTTACATCTCTCCTTGGCTGCACATGTAAGCAGGAGTCACTATGCAGAGTGGAAATCGTACAGTAATTACATGTCTTCTCTTGAGAATAGTCCATGTATCACACAGACTAATTTAAATGAGGAATCCAAATCATGCAAGTGTAATTAAGCATTGCATAGCCTCATGCATAATGCAGCATTTAGGTATTGACTAAATACCTGATAAACAAATAGAGTGGGTGTGGAGGAGAATATGTTTGTCACACCACAAGCAATCCGCCCAGTAAAACCCAGTCGGCCCACTAATTTGCCTCCATATGTGCTGGAGGAATTTCTCCCACCCGCCGCAAACTGAACCTTGACCTCTGGCTGGGGAGGAGTTTTAGAGACAAAACAAGGGGCTTTCTGGTGATGTCAGTCTGAGTGGCAGCTGCGGGTCAAGGGGGGAGGGACGAGGCTGTCCCACGCATGGCCACACAGAAGTGACTGCTCGGCCGCCACGTCCATTTTGAGCCTGGGAAAGAGACAGGACACGGACGTGCCATGGCAAGCTTTGTCAAAGAGGAGGAAAAATAAAAATGAGATGGAACGTTGGACTGATGGCAGAGAAAATCTCCCTCAGCTATCTGTTTGACATTTTAAAGGGTTAGTTTTCCCAAATCTCAATAAAACGTACTCCCTTACTCAGTCCTTGTATCTAGACAGACAGACAGTCTCAATGGGACCATTTCTTTTCCAGAATATATTTCCACTGGAAACCGTTATCCAGTATCCAGTTAACAGGACATTGTTTCTTGACAGAAACATTGCTGTGAAGACTGCAAATGACATCAACTGTATTTGGGCACCAACAAAAATCTTATTTATCTCCAAATCTGTGAAAATAAAACCCAAACTGTCTGCATGGCTTGAAGGGCAAGTGAGAAAATATGTTTTTGCTTTGTAATTTGGGTAAACAGTCTATTAATTAGGTTCAGAGAAGTCACAGAGTACTGCTGTAACCACAAGCCTTTTGATTTATATGTATTTCAGCAGCAGCAGCAACAACAGAGCCCTTTAATTTGCTTTCAAGTGTCTCTGTTTTTGCAACAATCACAAGTCCAAACAAAATACAGCGTGGTGCTGTTTCCACCTGTCAACATGACTGCCTGCATCTAATGAACCTTTTAATTCCCTCCTGAGACACAGACAGACACCTGCACATGGGACTACTTGCGCCAAATAAGGAATTCTTCAAGTGGCTGAGCATATGAATTTTTTTCTTTCCTCCTCCTCGCTTCTCGCCTCTGTTCCTCCTCTCATGCACCACCACTGACATCTCTCCTCCCTGTGTCACCCACATTCTCCTCCTGCTCCTCTTCCTCCTTTGACTGTCTCCAGATCCCACCCTCGATTTTCTCCTCACCTCAGCACCCCCACTACTCCCTCTTTCTCCACCATCCTCCATCTCTCTCTCCTTTTTTACTAGAGGAACAGATGGGGTTTAACTCAGGGGGGGAATGATGGTTGGATATGAACAGTCTCTTACTTAACCATGGGGGAGGGTGTTACACTTTGTGTTACATGCCAATCTCTCTCTCTGTGTGTGTGTGTGTGTGTGTGTGTGTGTGTGTGTGTGTGTGTGAGGCAAATACGATGTGTCCAATA
>JAQLOL010000014.1:7465408-7480616 GCA_029783665.1 Naso thynnoides
TACCACGTAAGCAAAATAATAATATAATATAATATAATATAATATAATATAATATAATATAATATAATATAATATAATATAGGCCTCATGGACTAAAAGTATAAATCAGCTATAATAAAAACACTAAAAAGAGAGTAATACAAAGTAATACAGATGGATGATAATTTCCAGCCACTAAATGTCACTATCAGCATGTCGCTGTACTTTTGCTTCCCTCCGTGTTCATAGCAAGGGGTTGTTAAAGCACAGGAACACAACGGTAAACATCGTGACTGTTAGTTGTTTTAGTAACACTAGTAATGCATTTAGCTTGGTGCAGAGCTCTTTCTTCAATCTGACAAGTTAGCTTAATCCCTAGCCTATAGCCTAACTTAATTACTACTCTAGCTTGCTATTCTGCTGATGCTAGCTTCCTAAATATCAAATAAAAAGGTAATTAGCGTTAAAGTTTGATGGTTTCATTTGTCTGTGTGAGTCATATTTGAGAGGTCAATTTCTCAGTCATTTTTACTTTTTTATCTTTACTTTTCTTTTCTCTCTTTAAAAAAACAAAAAAACAAAACTTTACTCCGTACTGTACAGTGCACAAATTACCCAAGGAGGGAAACCCAAGCAGACACGGGGGAGAACACGCAAACTCCACACAGAGAGGTCCTTCCCACGCTGGGTATCGAACCCAGGTCCTTCTTGATGTTAGATGAGTGGATCTGGATTCTAACTCAATACCTTCTTGCTGTGAAGCAACAGTGCTAACCAATAAGCCACTGTGGTGCCAATAAATAAATAACACAGCTGGCAAGTAACTGTTTTAGTTCGCTTCAGTGTGCTTCATTGTTCTTTTATGTTAATTCAATATTATGTAATGATGATTTAGTGCCACCTACTGGACTGCAGGAGAAGAAAGATCGACTATGTGTGGATTATAAAAAACAAAAATTGGGTTATGATAATGATCTGTCAATATAGATCAGTTTTAGCCAGCAAAATGTGATCATTCACTCTTAAAAAGGTTCATTTTAAAATATAAGTTTAGTAAGTGAGATCTGATGAACTCTCGAATGGGTCACCTGGCACCTGATCAGCAGCTGACAATGCATATGTCACCTTGTGCTCAATGACCGAAGTCTGTTTTTATAACCGTTGTGTACCCGACCTGCTGCTGCTGCTGCTGCTGCGGCTGCTTCAAGTGACAGATGCTCTGATTTAGTTTTTATTGCTGAATCTTACTCCGGTAATGAAGTTGGGACTGTTATGTCTCTCTCATTACCTTTTCATTAAAGATATGACTAGAAAATGGGGTTGCCATGGCGATGGCTCCTTGAAGTCTCCAAGCTGTATGCAGTGCTGCATTGTTTACTCTTTTGCCAAGAGTGCTGTCTTCACCAGGAAATGAAAAGACTTTCTCCTTCCCTGCGCCTTCATCGCTTCTCCCTTTCTTTTATGGATCAAACAATGACCTGCAAATAGAACATTCTTCAGTGGTCCTATTTGTTAATGCTGAGAGGTTTCATTAGCTTGCTCGTTGCTCCCAAAATGATAGCCGACGCCACTCGGTGGGGGTGACTGAAAGAAAAAAGTAATTCACGGGCCGTAAGTAGTAATTTACAGAGAAGAGATTAAAGAAAATGGCATGGAACCATTTTGTCCAAATGACATTGGACTTAATGTCTGCAGAAGCAACTACCAGTTTGCTTGAGCAGAACCTCATGAAGGCACGGTCTTTCATTAGCGGTGATGAATGCAAGTTTAAAGTAAAAGTACCCGACATTCATAGGCGCTTGTAAACCCATATATATCCATCCAACCTTCCTTCAACCATGTTATCCTAAAGAAAGCATCAGTATCAGTCTCAAGTTGTTATGGTGCCCAGAAGCAAGGTAAATAAGAGAGGGTAAAGACAGAGTGGCAACCTTTTCTCCTCATTCATCAGCAGCATTTTCCAAACCATTAGCCCTGTCATTGCTTCCTGTACTTTTCATGTCTGCCGGCTGGCTTCACCCTCAGTACTGTGATTAGTTCAAACAGGATGCCGCTCATCGATTTTGCTCCACTGGGTGCAAGTTAACCCTCTGCCAGCTTTTAATTGCTTCTCTTGACTGTTAAAGCAGTGCACGGCTCCTGTGGTAAAAATAAATAAACAAATAAAGAGCCTTGAATTGGATTTTGCTTGAAAGCCTTTACATGAAAACACGATGCCTTTCAGAATATTTAAATGCATCACATTCTATCAGCGCTATCAAGAGCTAAACGTGTTTTGCTGGTATCCAAGAATATGGTGTTTAATTGAATGTGTTACCTGCTGGCAGCAATTACTGTGATGCCGAGAGGTATG
This sequence comes from Naso thynnoides, assembly GCA_029783665.1. NCBI lineage: Eukaryota > Metazoa > Chordata > Actinopteri > Acanthuriformes > Acanthuridae > Naso > Naso thynnoides. The sequence continues at coordinate 7,467,741 of JAQLOL010000014.1, forward strand.
GATGGAGACAGAGAAGCAGATGAAAGAAGAGAAATTACCTTCTACGTCTGTCTTTGGAGCTTATTGTGTTTTCTGAGAGTAACATGACTCTAGCATGACTGACAGAGACATGATAGCTGTGGTAAACAAAAAGGTGTTGCATGTACACAGAGAGATGAGCTTGGAATGAGTTTCTGAAAACCATAAATCACATCTCGCAGAAAAAGCTTGATGCCTGTACATCATTAGGGATGGGGTTTGCGTTCTTTTTCTTCTTCTCTTCACTTTGTCTTCGCCTTCTCCTTCTTCCTGCCAGGAAATCTGCCTTCTAATGCACGAAAATGAACGAGACTTTACAGAGTTTTATGCCAAACCTGCTCCTGGCATTGTGGGCTAAAAGTCCCAATGTTGATGCTACAACAACCTCCTAAAATGTAACACTTCAAGAATTTATTTCTAAAAAAAAAAAATCAGTTTTGGGTGCCATGACGCTGCAACTTTACCCAAAATGTAGGCAGAAATGTTCAGATGCATTGCTGATGGGAATTTAGAATTTCCCTCAATTTGCCTCAATTCGCCCCCATGGGATTGATAAAGTTTCATCTAATCTAATCTTGAATTGCATCATTTTGTGTTGAATGTGCAGTAGCGGCACATGTGGACAAAAGCGGTACTGCATGCCATCTTAATGACCTTGTTTAGCGCAAGCATTTGTTTTGGAAGAAAGTAAAAGAAACATGCCACTTATTTGCACAACACCAGATTGGCAATCGACACAAAATATTGAAATTATCTCAAGATTATATCCTCCTGCTTCCAACCGTGGAGAGTGAAAAATAGAACAGTGGGGTTGATCATGCTCATAAATGACAAATTATCTCTTCTGATCTGTGTGCTGTTGAACGCTTCCTGCTGTTTTTGCTGATTGAGTGGACCAGGCTAAGGCATTGTAAAAGACAGGATAGTATGGTCTCACTTGCCCGTGTAGGTTAGACATGAGGCGTCAGTATTTATTTTAGATTGCTTCATAAGCAGTTACAAGTTCCTCGTAGGGACTTTAAAGACTTTAAGTATTTTAAAATCTCCTCCATGTTTATTTTTTCCGAACTCGTTACACTGCATCTACAGACTGACTACAGACAAACCAGCCAGATTTTTGGAAATAGGCTTGGTAACACTTTCTATGAAGCCTGTCTCTATAATGCATTACAACTCATTATGAAGATGCATTATAACACATTATGAACACACTTATGATGCATTGTACCTTGCTTGCTTATAGCTAGGATTATACAGCACTATAGGCGCATTATAATGCAATATAAGTATGTTCTTAATGCATTATAGATAGATTTTTTAATTAAATTGTTACCGTAAGTTTTATTTTCATATTTCAACTTAAAAAGTAAGTAATTATGGTCTGAGCTGTTCAGACCTTCATGCATTTGTCATAACCATGTGTGAAGCTGCCTCTGATTTTTTTCTAATTCCTGCAGGAAGCTCCATGTGCTCCTGACATGCCATTGGGGGCAAAGGTGTTGAGTTTCAAACCAACCTAACGCCTGCTCAGGCATATGTGAATTAGACAAATAACTAGGTAAATTTCATCTGGATAGTTCTACAGATTTATGCTCCTGTATTTCTCACCCTTCTTCATCTTCTCTCTCCTTAAAATGCCTGGAATCTGTTCTGCCACTTACTGTTTGAAGCTGTTCAACGACGGTGCTTCATTGTTTCTAATGAGCTCCTGTTTCATATTTGTGGGAGGATTTTTAATTATATATCAACATTACATCGTTAAACTTAATATCTCTGCTCTGCAAAGCTAACATTCAAAGTTTTAGTATGTCAGTATTTGTGCGGCGCTTAAAGTGATATGTAACATCTTTCAAGTGTGCAAACACTATGAGAAAGATGCCAAGATTACACCTGCAAATGATCTAAACTGATATATTTTTGTCACACTTTGATATCCATCTGTACATCTGCACACAGGCAACCCTGTTAATGGCAGAGGAAACCAAATGTATAGGAAGGCAGATGCTCTGCTTTTTGGAGAAACAAGAAACACCAGCATTATAAAGGATGTCACATACAGAATGTGTCTGAATTGAAGACTGTAGAAAATGCTACCCATGCAAGTGTCATCTTTTGGAAATAAATGGCAGAGAACCATTTGCTGCAGGAGGTTCTGCTGGATTAAATTTTGCAATTTGTGGCCCAAACAATTATTTAAAATGAGTCAATATTTGCTTGGAAACAAAAGCCCTCTCTCAGAAGACACAATTTGTAAATGAGACGAACACATTTCATCAACATGTTGACAGAAGTCCTGGAATATGGATATGAGGGCCTCATAAAGGCAGCCAAGCAAAACTCCAATACTTTTCTAAACGGCCCCTTGGTTTTCTTCTCCCATCATTATTTGAATGTGTTTTAAAGGTCTTTAATTTGCATCCTGACGCTGTGCCCTTGTTCAGCGTGTTTTACAATGCAGATGCAGAAGCGATACGTGTGACAAAGGTTTCGCCTCCAAAAAAAAGGGAAGGGAGAGGAAATAAAAACAAGAAAAATTACTGCACTTTCATACGTCCCTCATATGAATTCAGCTAATAAAACATTCATATTAAGCAAAAAGCCATTCAGCATCAGCAAGTGTATTAATAAAGAACACATGCGAGGCATAAAATAATAATTTCTAACGCTGCTCGGAGATAAGGACATTTCAAATGCATCCAGCCGCCCCTTGTTTCATGATTTGTTTATCTGCTTTTCGCTTCATGTCTACATGTTTACCTAGCACTAATTTATGTGCTTGCAGTCAACATTAGAATATGAAGACAAACAGCACAGCGCAGCACACTGAGGGAAGTGGCAGAGCTGCTCTCAGGGCTGGCACAAATGACAATGGTGTCACAAGAAACAGATTGGATTTGGGCTCAGGACACTATGGGCCTTTTTTTTTTTTCCAGGGAGGCGTGTAAAAAGTAGGTTGCAATGCTGGGGGTGTATGTACCAAGCCCCCAGGGCTATTACAAAAAAATATGGGGCAGTCTCTCTCTCTCTCTCTCTCTCTCTCTCTCTCTCTCTCACACACACACACACACACACACACACACACACACGCTCTTTCTCTCTCCTCATCTCTGTCTTTTCTTTCTCCCTCATTATATCTTCAATTATCAAGTCAGGAGAGAAACTCATTATTTTTGGAAGTCAATGCCCACGCTGGCGTTCCTTTTGACACAACACAAGAGGGGAACCCACAAGGTCCATTTGTTGAGATTTGAATCTCCTAATACCATTAGCTAATTGTGAAAATAATCATCTCAAAAATGACACTGAGGAAAATACGATTTATGCATTTTCACTTTTCAGCTTGCAGAATAAACGGACTTAAACCAACTAAGTAAAATAATCCTTTTTTTATGATCCCGTGCAGTGTGTGTCCTTTAAGAGCAAGGTGTAATTACAGCTGGGTTATTTGATGCAGCGTTTTATTGACAGCAGGGCATTATGCAAACCATGACCAGGCTGAGCGGCACGTGACCCACCATGGGGACTATATCTGATTTCATTATTAGCCCCAGTTTGACTAGCTTAGCCCTCATATGTACCATGAACACCTTTACCCTTGGGTGGCTTGAGTTAATTACTTTAGCCCATAATGCCTGAGATACCAACTAATAAGCGTTGAGTGTTACAAATTATGATGCTCAGATTAGATGCTGCTTACTCCCAGAATAGATAGCTGGATCAGTACAGGGTGTCAAAAAGAATGAGCTTTTAAAGTACACATCACATGTGGTCAAGGTACTTCTTGTTCTCCGTTGTCCTTGTCTTATTTCAGGCTGATTTTCTTAACAAAGTCTCTCTTTACATTGTTTTGTTATTGTCCAGCCAGCGTAAACCATACGAGAGATCTGAGGTGATAAAAACAGTTGACACTTATTTTGGTTGCCTTCAGACGTTACTGTGTACTCAGTGAGATTAAGGAGCTGCAGCGAGAGCTTTGCCTGCTTTTTGCTGACACACGACTCACATGACAAAAAAGCCATCTCAAAGGTGCGCGTAGCCTTAGAGGATACCTGCAGACATTACTCAGGGCTAAATAAAAGGCATTATCAGCTTTAATTTTTGGTTAATATTTGCCTAAGAACCAAAAATAGAAAGTTGATGTTACCTTTTATTTTGGTTAATGTTTTCCCATGAGGGCAGCATGGTTGCTCAGTGGTTAGCACTGTCGCTTCATAGCAAGATGGTCCTTGTTTGACACCCAGCCAGTGTAGGACCTTCTTGTGTGGAACACATCAACTAAGAAAGATCTGGGATAAATACATCAAATAAATACATGAATTCCAGTTTTTTGTTTCATTATCAACATTTCAACATCACAGAAAAACATGATGTAGTTCTTGTTAATTTGTAGGTCTACATAAACTGAATTACTTTTTTGTAGGAGCAGCTGCCAAGCAGGAGACCAGTAAGAATATTCAGGTAATTTTTTATTTTACTTATTTTTTTTAAATAAATATTTAGGCACATTTTAGAGCCAAATTGTGGCGACCAAAACTGGATGTTTTTGACAAATGATGGGTGAATTTCTGGTGACAAAACCTGTGTTAAGCCAAAACATGATCATTTCCTACATTTTACTTCAGTGTCATTTGTGCCTGAACCTAAAAAATGTTAAGAAATTAAAAATTTTAACATATCTGTGATTTGCAGAACTTTGCAATGACAACTTGAATTCCTGTCGAGGTTACAAATAACAGATTTTCTTTAAAATTTATTCTGATTTGTTTTCTATTACTGAAGACATTTGTTTACAAAAAACATAATTCAGCTAATCAGTGTACCAAAGCTTTGTGTTAAATGTTTGTGTGATGTGTTAAAGGCGCAGTCAGGATTGTAATTATACTTGGTTTGACATGCATAGGAAAGTGCTGTGTTTGTTATTTCCTTCTCTTATTTTGTTCCTCTTGTTTGTGATGTTTTTAGTGCCTTAAAAGCCACTTATGGTGCATGAAAATAAATGACCTGAGACTTCACCTCCTACCCATGACCAGTAATATGATTTTAATGTATAAAATCAACTTCACCTTTAAACATCAGCCAACAATCACAGGAAAATTGCCACCATCTGTCAAGTTCTGGAACCACCGCACCCCACATTATTTAGACCATTCACATACGAGGCACTGCAGTCCAAATGGCAAGAGCAATCAAAAATGTATTAATGCATTGTTCTCCTAAAGCATGTTTTTTAAGTGCTTTAGATCGAGCCCTTTTGCACTAAGCGAGGTCAAGGTCACATCATCTTACTGTCTGCATGTGCAAAATTACAGGGGAGGCAGGCGGCTTCATGGTGATTAGGTGTATCTGGGAGGGCAGGTCTGTGACTTCACGTGTGGGTTGGCAGTCGGGGGATAACTTGAGACAATGCTGAAGTCGGTGAGCACACACTGTACAGAAGCCCTCCCACACAGCTTTTGTTAAGCCTTCTCTCTTGAGCTGGCACTTCAGCCTCCCTGAGCCCATTGACTCCCACTGGATGCTCACCACTGCGCTTCCTGGGTGAAATATATGGGTGCCTCTTTAATACCGTAACATCCGTATCCATCCCTTTCACACATGCCCCCCCCTCTCAGCAAACTGCAGTCAATACAATTTAATCCCATTTGGTAGGCAACTTAAATTCATCCAATTTCACAGATTAGGAGTTGTGGTCTCTCTGTAAAAATTTAGCTTTACTCCTGGTGTTTCTTTTGCTTTAATTTCTGATGTGCTAACACACCAGAGAGGCATAACGAGGACAAAATGTAATGAATTTAATACATAATTTATCATATATTTCTTGCTTAACCTTTCTGCTCTTGAATCCATGCACTAATTTTCAAGAAGGTCATATAAATCTTTTTCATTTTGCTTATATTTTCTATAAGCCCGGCTTATTTCATTTGGGAGACCTTGCTGCAGCAAGTCTAGTTTCTATAACAACCATACAGCACAAAGAAGCCGGAGATTCAACATAATTAAATGCACGTATTAACATACTAAGCTAACGGGATGCCGGCTGTATGTGGCATTTGCTTTTTAATTACAAAGTGAAAACTTTTTTAAAAAGGTTCTTTGATCAAGCAAACAGCATAAATGACACATTAATGAGTGTGTGGAGATGATTGGCAAGATTAACTGTCGTCAGGAATTTGTTTTTCTATCTCATTGTAATTCCTGACATAAATGTGCACAGGCTTGTTTTGCATGGCGTTAATTAATTTGCAAAAGGAGGCATGTCATGTGCAATCCAATTTTAACTTATCCACTGAAAACATCTCATTTCAGCAGTCAAGGTAAAGTCAGCAGCTTGTAGTACTCTAGTTTGATGTGTGGTTCAGTTTTGAGGGTTTGTTTGCTCGGTCGGAAATGAGGAATGCACTAATTCTTTCAAAAAAGTATTACACAAATAGATGCACTGGGTGGGAGGATGAGAGATATTTCAGCCCAACCTCTGACAACAGGGATCGGTCTGTCTTATGAAAACGAACGCCGGTGGTTTTAATTTACTGACTGCATTAGCCGGCTCCTCTCCAACCAAGCTTGCTGTTGTCTCGTTGGCAGCAGCAAAAGTTATTAATGGTGCAATAACAGGAGGCAAGCCTGGGCACAGAATATTCTATTCTTTCTCAGATTGTGTAATGATTTCCCATGAAAGGAAAGGCTGGCTGCTATCTCTCATTGCATTTTTTTTTTTTAAACAAAGTGACGCTGCCCTTTGGGTTAATTGACTTATATTCTTAACAGCTGACATTTTAATGTAAGCATGAGAAAAAGTGCTTTACTATCACAAGAGATATGAACCAACATTTGTCTGCTTGTGTTTACGTGTTTATCAGACTTCAACATAAAAGCTTGGGTAGGCAGATTATTTTTGGTGTGATTGGGCAAAAATATCTCAACAACCTTTCAGCATTTTGAATTCAAGTGGTCTGAAATAACACTACACTTTTGCACCTCTCCTTGGCTCTGTATTCAGACTTCAGAAAATACAGACCTTGACAGACACTTTCGGGAAAATCAAGGGTCATTTCAGAGAGCTCCTATAGAGTGCCGAAATCATGCCTCGTCCCCCGGAAGAGGCATGACCTTATTAAACCTTAAACCTTATTTTGCAAAAAATATAAATGGTAGTCAGTGGAGAGAGACAGATTATTCTTTGGCCCTGTTTAAATTGTACTGCCAATATTAGATACAATGTTTGTCATGTCAAAAGATAATTTTGCAAGTCAAGAAAGTTGCAGTTCATCACACAACTGCTGAAGTATAAGAGTTTGAGAATATGTATTTAGAAAGATTAAGTGACATCTTAACAATAATCTCTTCCAGAACCAACTAACTCTTTGTTTGCATAGCTGACAACTCTCAACATACCCATGCTTGTCATGATTTTAATATCTTTTAATGTTTTTACCTCATTCTGAAGAAACTAAAGAAACTGCTCTGTGGTTGGAGCCATGTTAGCATTGGTGGCATGTTGTGTGAAACGAGAGACGCAGCACACTGAGGATTTTTACAAAAGCTAAGTGGTACTTAACTATCCTCACAGCAAACTTTAAATGTATGGATGTTTAAAACTATCTTTTAAAATGACAAATATCCTACTTTAGAATGAGGGCACAATTCAAATGGAGCAAAAATAGAATTTGTCTGTCTCCATTGACTAATGTACTATTTCCAAATTAAGGTCCATGGGGTCCAGCACAAGGGGCCTGACTTAGGCACTCTATTTCAGCGTACATCTATCTGCAAAGGTAGATCTGCATTCATGACCCCTCAGCTATTGAAAGCTCCATACCATGGCGGACAACCCAGGAGGAAAAGTTGGCCTTTCATCTTCAGCAACAACTGCAAATGCGGCAAAGCAACCAAGAAAACAAAAACCGAGATATCAAGATCATCTAAAAGTGAGGGCGACAACAAAAATAAAATGTGAGCCAGGTGAAGGGCGGGTTGGAGCCACGGAGCAATAACAGGGAGGAGAGGGGGCAGCGGAGCTGCTTCCTTGGGAATCTCATGCTACAGCTAGCTTGATTTCCAGACGTTGCCTAGCCCAGCTTAAACCGCGGCTACGAAAGAATTTGAAGTTATTGAGAAGAAACACACAAGGAGGCTTTTTTGAATGCATGTGAGATGTTTTATGATGCAAGAGGGATTGATAGTGAAAAAATAAAGCAAGGCAACCCTACAGTGCTCCATTATACATTCATTCAAGGAGCATATTTATGACCTGACATTTTAGCAGATGGATGCAAGGAGTCAAGGGTTCCTTATTAAATTCAAACCAGAGAATAAAGTGAGTTCAGCGGGAGATTTAGGTGATGACCTCCTGCCTCGGAAAGTTGTTGTTGGTGGTTCTTTCGGCTTTTATAAGGCCATTGTTGCAGGTGATGCTTTTAATCACAATTACAGGCCAACCATCCAAGTCTGCTCTGTGATTTATGAGTTTTAAAAAGCAGTGGGGGGGATCGTCTGAGAAGGTCAAGCTGCAGGCCAAACGAGTGGAAGGCGGTGTTGTAACACTTTACTTTCAGCCATTTCCCCTTTTTATTTCTTGTGGATGAGATTAGCCTCCACTTCAATGTGAAATAAACTTAAAACTGATCTAAGCACACCTGCAATCTGAGGTTAACACGTCCAAATTCAGCACTTTTAATGCTTCCGAGTGCGAATCAATACACATTCAGCCCCTCCTCTCCCCTGTTTTGTTTCCACAGGCCCTCATATTGATTCCATGCATGAGCCTGCAGAGTTATCACAAAACAAATTGCACAGACTTGAATTTGACAATCCCTTTATGAGGAGCGCTTCATTGATTTCTGGATGGTGGCTCTGTTCGGCTCCTTGACAGAGGATAGGAGAGGTTGCTTGCTGGAGAGAGCGACATTGCAGCTTGTTCTAATTGCTTTATTACCTTATTGTATTCTGGGGGCAGCTAATGCAGCACTGTGTCAGAGATTTTAAAGTTAGCGGCTGTTGCTTGAATGTACAGTTAAGTGTGTTCAGCCCTGTTTCCTCGGCCATGTCTGAGCTCTGCTGGGAATAGCACTGACTCGCAACTTTTTCCAGAGGATACGACGTGTCAGCGAAATCTGTCCTGCAGTGTGAGGCTTGACACTGCAGTGACAGCGCAGCAATATTTCCCCCTCTTGTTTCAGAACAAATTACCAGCAGCATGACATCAGAGGGCTCATTGTGCACCCAGACCCTCTCCTCACACACACCGCCACCCCCTCTCCAGTCAGCTCTCTGGGTGGGTGGATGCTCTTATTATTATATATTGTATGAATTTCAGTGTTTTCTCATGAATACCTTGAAACAGTTCCACAAATGCGTGAGAGTAGAGGGTCATTTAAATCAAGCACGACTGACTTCAAATTGGTCATTTAGCCATTTTTCATTCATTTTGGATTCTATAAGCATACGCCACCTTTATGGGTATTTATTTACCTTATCATCATGCACTCTCATCAATATATTTTTATCTTACATAACATAAAAACAGAAAAGGAACTCTCAATGAGGGCCTCACTGTTTATTATCAGCTAGTATTGGCCTATCACAGATATATCGGTATGAGCGTTTATGTTTTCCAATATGGGCTGATATTAAAACTGTTTTTAAGAATGGGAAAAAAATTCAGACTGGTGATTTAAAATGGTGGAATTATGTAGTTTATCCAGCAGAGGATGGACCATTATTTAGCAACTAATAAGTAAAGTGTTTTCCGTTAAATTTTTGGAATGAAGTTTGTTAAAATGTAAGATATCCTGCTTCAATTATTTATCTTTGTCACAGAATTTTGATAACCTCATTTATCCAATTTTATAGTGCCCGATATATCAGATGATGAAATCTTTTTTATTCCCTAATATTGGTATCGGCTTCGGCCCCCCAAAAATCCCATATAGGTCGGGCCCTACCCTCAGTATTATCCCAAAGCTCTTTCCATCGGCCTTCTGACAAGCAGGTAAAAGGAGCAAATTCAGCAACGATGGGTGAAATACAATTCAATGGCTCACAGAAGACAGAGTGGAGAGTCTAATATTGTGTGACAGTGTGTCTGCAAGGCCACCACATTCAATTCACCTGCAGGGTTAAGAGTTTATCCAGAGCTCCCAGTTACAGTTCACATGTCTTTCTTGTTTACTTTCCTACGCGGAGCACATTAGTACCGCATGGCCACTGCATGCCACTTTTCTGTCTGCCTTTCTTTTCCACAAGTTTTCGAGGTGCTCTGTGAAAAGGAAGGGGCGGAGCGGGGAGGGGGACTGCTGTCTGCTTTGCCTGCTTCCCTCTGTGTGGAATAACGCTGCATTTTGAGGGGGAGTGCTGTCATGCATCACACACCAGGAGGAGCAGGGAAACAAACAGGGCCAGATTCATCAAACAGAGGGAGTTGCTCGGCAGGATGGGGAGTGCGGGGTGTTAATCAAAGTTGAACAGCTAAACTCATATTAATCCGAAGGGAGAAAAAGGATTGAAGGGGAGGAACAGTGCCGACCGCAGCCTCTGTTTTATGCACTTAAGGGTGAATAAAAAATCCCAGCATGCAGATAAAATGCTGCACGATGAGATAATGTAACATAAAACTGTAAAGACATGAGCAAATGGATAATTAGTGAAAAAATGTGGGAAAATTCTGTCAGTTGCCATCGATGAACTGCGGCTCACTTAACAAGAATTCAACAATTCAGCTGATTCTGAGCACCAAGTTTTGCATATTTTCCACTTGCTTTAAACATGCTGTGCCACCCGGTCACTCCGACTTATTTGTTTATAAGTCCTGCAGACTTTGATGTGGCCTGTAATCTTGTCCAGTCTATTAGGATATTCAGATTGAAACAGACTGCAAATTAATAGAGAAGCTCTTGTCCAACTTGTTTTATTTATTTATATATATTTATATATATATATAAATTTTGCAGTTCCTAATTGGATGAATGGGTTTATTTTGTGTTTTGGAACAACCATGGTGAGGCTTCTGTTTAATCTCCACGGGCCCCTCATCCTGCTTCCCCACCCACTCACCAGATTGATTGTATCTAATACCAGACAATGGCATCAATGCATTCAAGTATGTTTTTCTTCTCCCTCTCGGGTAGACAAGAAAGAGAATCATTTGCATGCAGGTGACATGTTCTAACGGGGCAAGGTGAGATGAATAAAAATGCAACTCAACAGTTTCCTAATGCCTTTACCTAATTATGCACCCATTTTTCTGATTTCTTTTTCCCACACCGGCTCGTCGTGTCCCATTCAAACACATTCAGGATAGGTTTTGATGAAAAAGTCTCTGCTGATTCACTGCTTCTCTGTAGTTTTTGCTGACTTAAATTGAGTTTGCTGGGAGATTTAATGTCTTTAAAAAAATCTGCAGGAGAAAAATGCTTAACCAGGGGTTCTGCAGGGACCAGATGAGCTTTTTCTTTTCATTGATCGGCTGTATTAGCGAGTACTTCCTCTTCTTGATGCTCTTAAGGTTGGCCGTATCGTCTTACATCCTGATCCTGACCACGGTAACCACAACATACAAACCCGGTGGGCAGGAGACTAAATATGTGCAGACCAAAGGAGCATCAAAGAGGGCAAGATTCATGATGGTGTAGTATTTATTGATCCCTGAGGAAATTTAAATCATGTGTATAAGATATTACTGAGATCAGCCTGCAGATGCTAAACTACCTGGATCAAAATGTGCACATGCATGGAGGAGGGGGAGGAAACACTGATGCATATGAAGTATTGAATCTACTCTATGAAATAAAGGTGACGTGCTGTTATTCAGGTAACTCATTTATTCTCTACATCTGCAGCTACTTCTTCAAACCTCTGACACATAAGGAGAAAATGTAGCAGAATAATTGGTTAGCTTGTAGGCTTGTTATTTATTTACTTGATCTTTGTGTGAAGGGCAGAAAAAATACTGATTATGTTGCACTCGACATGAAAGCGTGTATAACATGCTATCATCCAGCTCTCTCTGCTTTGTGTACTTTTTTTTTCTTTTCTTTTTTTTAGCATAATAATGTTATCACTTCAGCACAAGATTGTTGTAACACACCACTGGAAAAAAGACTCATACCAAGTCCTGTTACCCTAAATGAGAAGAGTGGGAGCAAAGAAATAAAAGAAAATGTTCCAGTCATTGCCACCACCCTGCTCCACTGTCTGAGCTGACATCAACGCTGAAATGAAAATGACCTCATCGTACATTCAGCCAAATCATCATAAATGACATGATATTAACTCCGCCAGACAGCTTTTTTCTCTTTTTTTTCTCGGGCAGTTCTCCATTTTGCTGGAGTTTGTGGTTCTGTGGCCTTGTTATCTGGCCCTCCAGACTCCACTCTCACTGTGAGGCAGAGGAGCAGAAAGATGGCAGTAATTCATTTTGTGCCATGCCACAGGCGAGGCTCTTTTTCCCCCTTCTGCCCATTACCTCCAGACCAGTCTCTGCATCTCAGCAGGACGTCGCTCCCTTCTGCTCTGGCCTGGTCCCACCATATTCCAGGGGGGCTGAGGTTGGTGGACGACCCACTTCGGATTTTGTCAGCATCACCCACAATCATCGAAAGCATTCCACTCAGCTACAGTCCACCTCCAGGAGAACTGCAGGAAAACATGGCAGCTTCACAGGAGCAGCAGTGACTGGTCCATTTCTAACAACCAAAATAAACTCACATTGCCAAAAAGATTTTAAAAAAAAACTGATTTAAATGCGACTTTTGAATTGTATCTATTTGCTCTAGTTAAAGTCAAATAAAGGGAGCATAAAAATGATGTGGAAAATAATGTGCAGAGAGATTAAAACCTGCCTGGAGTGAAGTATTCGTCCTT
>JAQLOL010000014.1:7491632-7501812 GCA_029783665.1 Naso thynnoides
CCCCCCCCCCCCCCCCCCCCCCCCCCCCCCCCCCCCCCCCCCCCCCCCCCCGGCTGGGTCTGCACACAGCAGGGTGGTTATTTCTGACCATCTAAAAGCAGAAATAACTGTTAATATCTCGCGGTTTCCCTCCAGTGCTGCCTTTAGCGTCCCTCACCTTTGCGTTGCGAGGGTAGTTATTCTGCAAAAAAAACCCCAACAAAACACAAAAAACAAAAAACGCAGATTGTTGTGCACGCAGCGAGCCCCCGTGCGGAGTGTGTGTCGGTTAAAAGAAAATAGGAAGTGCATTAATAGTGTGCGTGTGTGCGTGCGTGCGGGGAGTTGTGTGCATGCATGTGTTTGCTTTCTAGTGAGGCTGTTTGCTCATAAATCCTCTAACGCCTCACACTTGACTCGCCTGGCTGAGTTTTTGCAGGCGAAACAGTACAAGACGTCACCCCCGTGTTAATCTTCTGCGCTGATTGCTGCTGCTGCTTAGCCCGTGCATCTTATTTCCTTTGAAACACAAGTCGTTGCTGTGGTGCACATCTGCTGCCCGAGCTGCGCCACAGTGTCACTGACCTTTCACATTTCATTTGTGGGTTGTTGTTGTTTCTTTTTTTCAAGAACTCCTCTGGAGGAGCTTTAAAGCAGCTGCCACAGCATCATTGCACACGAAAACTTTTCTTTTTCATCAGCACATGATAAAAGCCGGGGGATCAAACGCCTGCATGTTGATGACATGCTGGATCCCACCTCAAAAGGGTCTTTGGAGGGCTGCAGATGTGCAGGTGGGCAAATAAAAAAGCGGGGAGATGCAAGCTTGTAAGCAAAGAAATGATCTCTTGTTGGTGAGTGAGTGAAATCGTCATGTTTGTGGGGATGCCCCCGTCTTGATCCCTCCTGGATGTGACTTTGAAAACCCCCTGGAGGAGAATAATAAAGTGCTTTTTGTAGTTTCCTCTCTCCTGCTGCATTTCTCTCAGGCAAATTCATCTTGTTCATAGTAATGGAGCTGCTATTTGCAGAGCTGAGCTGACTAAATCGGTTAGGAAAGTGCATCTATGTTTACAGCCACTGGTAGGTGCCGGCAGTGTTTGAATGAGCTGCTAATTGCCTTGTGTTAACTTGTTAATTACACACACTAAAGTATTCTTACACATCATTGGGCTAATTAATTCACTGATTACTCTGAAAATATGACAACAGAACAAGTGTTGGGTTGATGGAAGAACTGGTTATCTTAATTTCTTATCACTCATCATTGAAAACATCATTGTCAGTAATTTGTTTGGGTCAACAAAAATGGTTTCGTTCCCAGCGCAACAGCTAAAAAAAAAAATCAAAGTGAGCCCTAAATGATTTAAAAAGAAGAACTTGGAGGATTTGTTTTTAATGCCTGAAAGATAAATAGAGGATGACCTTGGTGAAGCAGCTCTTTGTCTGTCTAATTGGTGCCCATGTGTACCTATTGGACCAGTTAAGGGGTGTGTGTGTGTCTTTGTGTGTGCGTGCCTGAAGGAATATAAGGCCACTACAGATGTGCGCTGCCTGGACATCTGCTCTGTTGTCGGCCATTGTCAAGGAGGCAGTTAAGATGGTGGGCAGCTCGGCACAACAGAGCCCCCTTGTCAGAAAGCTCCATTAAACTGCTCGAGTCACAAGTGCAGCAGGGAAGTGGTCATAACGCCGAGCACTGTTCCTTTTCCTCACATGCCAGGTACACTCACAATCAATTTCTTTCTTCCTCGGGACAATCACTTCTTCATTCATAACCAACAAAACTCGCCACACATAAGTTGAGATAGCGACATATTTTTTTCGCAGAACCTCCCCCCCCCCCTCCTTTTTTTTCCACCTACCTTCCCACATTGTGAGACAGTGTCACCATTTAGAAACGGCGACTGTCGTATTTCCAGAGAGGAAATTGAACAGACTAAGTCAGACGACCCCGTGAAGAGCCTGCCCTCTGCCACCCTCTCCTTGCGTTGCCGAGCAGCACCCTATCACTCAAGGCAATTGAACGTCTCTGAGGGGACCTCTGTTAGCCCCGTGCAATATTTATTACCATCCATCATCGCAAGACTCTCGCTCTACGGGTGAATAACAGTGGCTGCTAAGTTCTGTGTTAAAAAGTTCCCTCGCCAGCGACCATTAGAAGGGATTTATGAGAGCAGCTTCCCAGGAAGTGCTGTGGAAGCGAGACGGAGCGTGTTTCAGAGTCGCTGCCCACCCGCTGGGCTGCGGTACCAAATATGTCATGGATAAAAATTCTGGCTGGTGAAAAATCTGTCCGGAACTTCTCTTTTTTTAAAACAAATTTGTCTTCACAATAGGTTTTAGTGCTTGAATCAGTGGACTGGCTAAAAATGAATCCACATTGCTGATAATTGCTTGTTGTTAGAGCCATTTATCAAGCTAAAAGGCCAAACATTTGCTTGTTTCAACTTTTTAATGTGAGGATGTGCTGCTTTTCTGTCTTGTTTGCCTTCTGAAATTGGATAGTGTTTTGTGTCGGGCAAAACAAGTTGTTTAAAGATGTTGTTTGAGCCCTGGAAAGTTGTTATGAGTATTTTTCACTCATTTTTGCCTTTTTGCACGTCTCACAATTAAACACTTACTAGATATTAAAAGTAGTTATTGGTAACAACCATACTTTTTTCTGTCTAAGCAGCAGACTGCATAAAACATGGACATTGGTTTATGAGGAGCCATTGTAAAGCTAATTGTGGTGGCTCCGGTCGTTGGCATCTTAGCCAGGAGGCTAATCCAAAAATTATTCAAAGAGGTGTAGTGTGGGTGGAGCACAGACTTCTTGGAAGGTCTTAGTACAATTAACAGCACAGTGAGCCATATTAAATGTCTGATATTTGTATAAAAAAAATCTCTAAAGGCACCAACACCAAAAACACGGCGGAGAGCGGTGACAACTAGCGGCTAGCTGTCACTCAGAGTGCCCACACCTTTAGTAATGCTTTACTTTAAGCCTTAAAACAATTTAAACAAGTAAGTCATACAAAAGTTTACCCCCTGACAGTTTTTTTGAATGGGGAAATGAGCTAAAGATCAAAACCGCATTTCAAATGTGTTTATTTCTGCTCTAAAGGTGGACATGTTTATATGGGAGTGGGATTGACTTGCCTGCTGCAAGTGGCCATTTGAGGAACTCCAGTTTTTAACACCTTCAAGATGTCTTCAATTTTTAACCCGTAGTCATATTACAGTAATGTCATTACATAGATGTACACTTCACTTACAGTACATCACAGTTTAATTTAATTGCAATGTTTATAGCATTTTAAAATCAACAGAGAAAGAAAATACCTCTCTACTTTTTGTGCACTTAGCTCTTTTGCAGCGAGTCCCACAGTAGAGATAGAAATGATAATGATCTAATATTCACCAAGGTCCTTAATAAGGATCATCTAATGTATGCATACTGTGCTACTGACTGGTAAATCCTGCCTCCATGTCCTTTGATTGAGAGCGAGCGCATGTTGTGTGAAAATTAGTATATCTGTGTATATTGCTACCTCTCGATACAGTCTTTGATCCTTCCGAGATGAGACGGATTCTTTTTTTTTTGAGTCTTTCCACTCTGTTGAGATTGTTTGTTTGTCAGAGTTGAAAACAATTGGGACGAATCTGATAGCGGAGTGGAGCTATAGGGACGGGGCAGCGCTGTAAATGAACGCCTTACTGTGCTCCTCTTAGGTCAATTTGAATATGTGTTTTTAATTGGTCTCTCAAGGCTGAGCCTTCTCTCTTCTGCCTTCCTCAAAAGTGTCTGCATGATGTGACTATGTTGAGCTGAGGAGCCTGGGAGCAACGGTGTTCATTTGAAGCCCGCTGAACATGCTCATTATCTCCAACCAAAGGCAAGATTGATTTAACTGAAAGCTGGGGTAGTTTAAAAAAAAAAGAAAGAAAAAGGTAGAACTGTAAACTGATCAAGACAGTAATTCCTCCCGTGGATCGCTCTCGGTCAAAGCGAATAAGTTTAGAACAGAGCGCTGTTGTGGAAACTGCTCAGTGTCTTCACCACTCGCAGCAACTAAAGGCGCCATCGCTCAGCCAGAACTGTTCTCTCATAGCTTTAGAACTCGTCTAACCTTTAGAAAAGCTATATTGAAAAGATATCTCAAAGAAACATTTTGCTTGTCATTCCCACTTCTTTGCTCTCCTGGAGCATTCTGTATGTATGCTTCTTGTGTATTTGAGGGGGGAGGCTATCAGATTTTCCCCTGTCATCGCTCGCTCCCCCTTTGCTATAATTTCATTGACAGTGGCAGCGATTGTGTTTTCCGGAGCTACACGGGGGTAAAGGATAATTGGAGCCGTGAATGTCTTTTTCATGGTAACGGGGAAAGTGGAACCCTGTGCCAGCGCTTTTCTCTGTACCATACAAAGGGACAAGATCCAGCGATAGGCCTTGCATAAGAGATCTACAGTATTCTCTAACACAAACAGATGTATTTTAGTCTGGCTGAGGCTAGTAGAGCTGAACCTCATGTGGTTTTAATGTTGGCTAGCAGATAGGATTTTTTTCTGCAGTTATTGGATTGGATGTAACAGTCACTCTGCTTTTATCTTGCACCACTCTACATTAGTATCAGGGGAGAGTGAGTGAGGCGGCCATGTAATAAAGTAGAAGTACATTGTCTTTCAGCCGTGTAAAAGGTCAAATAACTTTTGTATTTTGGCCCCTGTCAGCAATGTCAGAAACAGTCCCGTTAGCATTAAGGTAGGGTGTCGCTGTGCAAAGCAGGAGCACAGCAATTAGAGTTATTAATTATTTTCTTACAACTTAATACTCTTTCATTTAATGCATATTAATTGATGTGCTCCCGAACCCACACTCACATAATCCACCAAGGATTTCTCAAAGGCAAGCACAAAAGGCTTTTATTATCTTAAGGAGGAAGTGGTCTTTTGGGACGTAAAGTGCCCCTGCTCAATTGTGTATTACATTATGAAACAGACGTAAGTGAAATGAAATTACAACGTATCATCGGCACGGTGAAGGATCCTATTGAATAATTACTTCAGCAGAGCTATTGTTGTAATGTCAGACTCATTCTTTTTGGGTGTAATGGAGGGGGGGGATTTAAAAACTCCTCTTGCACAAGAGTAAAAAGCAGTGCTCCTTCAAGGTTAAACTGTGTGAAGCCAAATGTTTGGGGAGGGTGGATTAATTTCATGTCCCATAATGTGATTTGCAATATCTCCTCCTCTCCTGCCCTTGGTTTCTTTGGAGATGCGCTAGCCTGATGAGAGCTGAGGGCAGGGGGGCTGCCTAACTACCGCCTGCATATATAAGTGTTTACAGGACCACTAAATGGAATTATGGGAGATGATGCACGCTTACAAATTCACCATCATTCCCAGACCCCCGTCTTATTGCTGAATACAAATTCAGTGCATGTCCCTCTGTTGCACTGTAGAGAAAATTAGCTTTCTCTCATACATGCAAGCATGCACAAACACGGTCACTCACATAAATGGATGTAAACGTGCAAACGCAGGATGGGGGGTGGTTCCAGGAAAATCACTCTGCATCATTAATTGCAGGGCAGGCTACAGAGGAGGGAGAAGGACCACCGCGATGACAGCAGCCGGCCTAAGCAGCCTGCCGCACTCGACACTTTATCACACGGTATCTGCAGCTCATCCCCGTGTATCTGCATATCAGCCCGGTTAATGAATCTGTTGCGTCGTCTCGTTTCCTTGCAAATTCTGTGTCATACAAATGTCTTCATAGATATGCGAGAGTTTCATATGGCGGCATTAGCATAGATAAATTTGAACAAGCTCAAGGAAACCTCAAAGTATGTTTGCAATATGAGGAAGTGATAAAATCTGAGATTGAGGTCAGCACAGGTAGCGAGTGAGTGGGTGGGCTGTGGGCTCCTTGCGGGGAGTGGTATCACGGGTGGCGTTTCCTCCCCAGCGTACTGGCCGTCTTTTTCTCACATTCTACAAATCTCACCGCTGGCATGAAACAACATAGTGTAAATGATTGAAATACGGTGAAAAGCAGAGAGACACTCAGTGCAGCTCAGATCCAGAAAAAAAAAGAAAAGATATTAACAAGATAAGAATGGTAAAATTGAAGTTATTGGCGTTCTGTAATATGGTTAAAAAATAAAAGTTGTAAGGATGTAAAGGGAAATTTCATTTAGCTTTTATCTTACACAGATAATGAAGAAGTATCATGGATTTGTAACATTAGAGGATCAAATTTTTTCAGGATGTTTCAGGACATCATGTGCAGGCGGACATTTTTACACTTCCGTCACACTGCCTGCAGTGAATTGCAGCAGACGGACACACATTTTCTCAGTCAGACCTGCAGCTGATGAGGCTGAAACAAAACTACCATGAAGAAAAGTAAAAATGCAAATTAAAAAATTAAAATATAGGCAAATTGTTTTGCTCAGGTCTTCCTCCCAGGCAACATAATTGACAGCACAACAAAACAGTGACGTGGGAGTGACTTCTTTTACCCAGA
Organism: Naso thynnoides; assembly: GCA_029783665.1. Taxonomy (NCBI): domain Eukaryota; kingdom Metazoa; phylum Chordata; class Actinopteri; order Acanthuriformes; family Acanthuridae; genus Naso; species Naso thynnoides. The sequence continues at coordinate 7,498,126 of JAQLOL010000014.1, forward strand.
CTGGTTTAGTTCTCACCATTACTTGAGGGTCTTGTGACTTCAGTCGTAGCTAATCCTGTCCAATATTTCCTGTTGTCCCCAATTTGGTACGGCCAGTTCCTCCTATAATTTAAAACCCCACTGACGGCCTGAGGGAGGCTGTAGATGGCCATGTGCCCTGAGAGTCACGTCACACCCTTGTCTTTTCGCCTGATAGTGGCAGACGTTTTGCAGTCCTCCACCCTCACCCTCCAGACTCTGCACTCCACTCTGGAGCATGGATATGAATCCTGCCTACCTGCAAAAAGTGCAAAAACTAAGCTTACACCTGTCACATTATTGCAGTCATGAATACCATCAGCAGGATTCCGTGCTGTGACGGTAGGCTCGTCCTTGTTTGACCGCACATGTGATTAATTTGTTGCTAAAAAATTTTAGATTCTGTTTCGTACTTCTGAGACGTCTGTCTCACACTGTCCATCACACTTGGCTTAAATATTTATATGAGTAATTAGCAGCTTCAAGTGGGGGAGATAAAATTTAACATAACCTGACGAAACCAGCAGCAGCAGCAGCAGCAGCAGCAACTAGAGGCAAAGTGATCAGCTGTGATTCATATCAAAAGAGTCTTGAGAGACAAGCAGCAACTAGGTGGCCATGTGGTGGAAGGACAGACATAAGTGGAAGTTTAACAAAAATGTGTCATGTGTAATGTGGTGAAATTGTCATGAAGCAGCAACTAGGTATATTTTCAAGGAAATTGTGTTCTTTCTTATTGACAAAAGCTTTTCCTTGTGTCCGAGTGTTGTACTTGAAACTCCTGAATTTTACCAGCAGCGCACTACAGTAGGTTTTTGCCACTGTGGACTCTATTGTCCTTGTGAGACACTTGTGAAGATTCACACACTGACAGCCCTGGTGGGCGATTTACGGTTGGGTAAATGTGAGCAAACTTATGCATGCATGTGAATTGCTTTTCAACTTTTGCTGTTTATGTTTCTGTTGTTTCAGAATAGTGAATATGTGTAGGAACGGAATTTACCTCCTCTTGTTGTCTTTTTAAAAAAAAATTTGATTTGCATGCCCTGCCTGTGTCGCGGCGACTGCTTCGGTTTTCCAGTGAAATCTCATCTTGTTCCCCTGTGAAAAGAGCAAGCAGGGAATTGCATACAAATGTTGTTCCAGGTGTCCGTTGCGACATGTCTTTGCATTTAAAAACCGTTTCCAGGACATTCATTGTGCACTCTGCTGGGGATGACCCTCCCACCCTTTACATGCACATACACATACACACACACAGAACTAAAACAATAAACCTCTTTCCTTTCGGATGTGGTGCACCCATTGCTCTGCACATCAAATTGCTGTTCCTTGTCTTCCTGGTTTCCAGCCTGAGCTTTATTTCATTGAACTCTGTATCACTTTTCCTTGCAGTGAAGGATCTTTTATTTTTGGTGTCAGATTGTTTCCTCTCCCAGTGCAAATGCAGTTTAATGCAAAGTTGAGGTTATTGTAGCGAAAAACTCAGGCCTCCTTAGCCATTTTGTAAAGACGTTGGTGCCGTTTCATCATTGCGATTATAAAGTGAGAATGACAACAAGCAAACGTGTCTTTGTTGTAGTACTCCACTTCTAAAGGTTAGAGGGCTGAAGGGTAGCCTGGAGTAAGTTAGTGGCATTGCTTTGCAACAACATCAAAGCTGGCTAACCAGGTACGTTTGGGCTAATTTGTGGTTTACCTGCTGAGAATCTAGATGCAAGCAAGCAAGAAAATAATTGCGGCTGAGAAACTTTCCAGTTATACGATCAAGTTCATAGGTGTGAAAGCAAACACCCCATGTTGGGTCTTGGCATTTAAAAGGCCTTCAAACTGGACTTATTGCTTCGTATTTTATCCTCTACCTGCACCCTATAACAACACAAACAGCCCTGTAGTGCTATTGTCTGCCTGAAAGTGCGCTTAGTCGGGGGAATGAAAGGATCGCATCTGCTCTCGGGCACTTTCCAATCTCTCGTCCTCTCTTACTTTCTCCTCTCCTTCTCTGCTCGTATCCATCTCCACCCCCCCTTCACCCTCGTGAAGGTCTCATTGCTTATGTAATGTCTCTAAACATTTGTGCAGCATTAGGGGAAGTCAGGCATGCCAAAACTGTGCAAAACGTCCCTCTGTGCACCCCATAGAGGTGGGACAGATGGCAGCCCTCGTTCCCAGCCTTGTAAACTGCCTGTGACAGGAGAGATGGCGCATACGCCGATGAACTGGGACAACGCTAACTAAGGCTTTGTAGACAGTGGTGGACACAGTTGCGTGCACACCCATCAGTGAGATGGATCCCCGTTTGGTTCTCACCACATTGTTGTTGGCTGTTAATTACAGCGTTGTGTTAAATGATTGCAGATTTATGGACAAGTTAATTATCCTGTTGCTCCACCTGCGATTCGGCTTGTAGCTCACCTATAAGGAAGGCTATCTGATCCTCGCGTTCGATCATCCATCACGATGCTAAAGAAGGTGACCTGGAGTTTCTTTCTAAATCAGTTGTTAATCACCGCCACAGCAGCGTTGGGCACTTTTGCTTTGTTCCCTCCCTTAACAACTCTCTGGGAAGAGTCCATTATTGAGTAAACAGACAGTGAAACATAGAAGAAATGAATGAAGATGCCCAGCGCAGAATCCCCAAAGGTGATATCAAATGGCAAGCCCAGTGATGATGAGGGATGTTTATGGCTGGCACTCTATTAAGAAGAGGCTCTTCCCTGCTGGCGCTTAATGAACATCTACCTTGTGAAATGGATGTTCTGAAGCTTTTTTTCTTTCGCTGAATTACCGGTCATTTTCATCAAAATGTGCCCTAACAGCTCTCAGCGGCGAGTCGAGGGAAAGGGCCACTGAGGTAGAAATGAGTTCTCGGGTAACTTGGCAAGGTGACTGGCTTATGGCAACATTAGCCGTGTTGATTGGAATAAATCTCCAACGCTGTATTTTTTTTCCTCTTTGTATGTTAATGAAAGCCAGTTATGTCCTTAGAGGATGATATTTCAGGCCTGAACTCTTCTTCTTTTTTCTGTGTACAAGGTAACGCCTCCTCCAGATGTCCCCCACTGCGGGAGGCTGTGAGGCACATGCAGACGGCTTACCGCCAACCATACACACACACACTCACACACGCACACACACACACACGCACACACATACACTCAGATCATCTCTGGGCGGGGGCACTTCAGCTGACCTGTTACAAAACAAGCCAAGAGCAATGATAGCAGAAATAAGACGGCAGAGCAGTTCTGTGTTGTTTCTGTCAAGACTTAAATATTGCTGACAAAAAAGGCAGCGTGCGTTGGGAGAAAAGAGAGGAAAAACATCTCAAAAAAGGAGGATGTTTTCGGAAACCACAGACAATGTACCATCTGCACACTGCGGGGTGTATGAGCGACACTGGACTACTGCTGTGAGGAACTATTGCATTGTTATTAAATGGCTGTTGCCTCACTGGCAGCCATATTAAAGCTTCAGATCCTGTGCCTGATGCAAGGCAACAAGGAGGAGAGAAAAGGAAGGGGGGGAACGAGAAAGAAAAAAAACCCAAACCAGTCTGGCCTTCTGGACACGGTGACACGATGTGCAGCTGCGATGGCACAGATTAAAAGATGGCAGTACAAACTTCTTCAAAATGAAAAGCCAGAACCGAAAAAAAAAGAAAGATCG
>JAQLOL010000014.1:7523164-7535412 GCA_029783665.1 Naso thynnoides
AGTGAATCTGGATGTGATTATCAAATACTTGCGACAAAGATCTGTAAAAGAAGCAGGATATCTCCCATTTAAACAAACTTCATTCCAAGCATTGGTGCACTGAACAATAAACACTTTACATATGAATTATTGAATAAATTACCGCCCTCTACTGGACAAACTGCATAATTAAAACATTTTAAATCACTGGTCCAAGCATTTTTTCTGGCCTTAAAAAGCAGTTTTAATATCTATGCATGTTGGAGAACATACTGTATATGCAGGCACAGATACATCTGTGATAGGCCAGTATCTGCCGATACGATTGGTCGGGTCCAACGTCTAACCAAAACTTTATCCCCCAATGAAGCGTTTTCCTGACGGAAGCAGCATCTTGAAGGGAGACGAAGCCTTCATCTGAAAGGGCTCTGGAGGCTAATGGTGGTGTAAAACCTTACTTATTTCCCATCTGAGTATGTGACATGAATATCCTCTAAAAAATTTGTATGCCTAAGTATAAGTTGAAATAGCAGCATGTAGAGCTAATAATGTAAAAAAGTGATTTAGGTTTCACACAGATGCACCCAATTTGTTTCCCTGAGGTTCAGAGAAATGCAGCCGCAGCAGAAACCCGGCGCCGCTCAGAGATCACATTTGTTTGAGAAAATTACCAAGGCTGCATGCTTGATGATCTTTAAAAAAAAAAAAAACACTCACAAAGAGGGGAAGAAATCTCAGTGTAGTTGTTAAATACATATTAACAGCTTTCTGCCACTTTAGCATGGAGGAGGTGCAGGAACGTGCTCCATCTTTGGAAGGAGAGGATGCATCCCGGCTCTAATCAATTCAGGTAGGGCAGCATTATCTGCAGAGCTGCCACCAGAGCCGCGCTGCACAATAACTCAAGGAGGGCATTTGAGAAGTGTGTGAGTTTGATCCTGTGCCAGGGTGATGAATAGCTGTTTTTTCTCTTTTGTTGCCCATCAGCACTTTTATTCCGCAGTTAATCCGCCAGACCCGCACTGTAATTTTTCACCTTGCTGCGTGATTGTGTTTGTGCGTTTGTGTGTGTTTCCCTATCTCGCCGGCAACGGAAGGGCTCACAGGCTCGCACATAAACACAAACACCTGCATCCGCTTGCCTCGCTGGCATCGGAGGGTTGATTTAAGGGTGTGTGCGAGCGCAGATAGGATTGACATCTCGTGAAAAGTTAGTGAGGAGTGGAAGCATTATATAACGTGTCAGCAGGAGCCGGTAAAGGGGAGACGCTTGTTGCCGGAGTGTGTCAAATGTTAAAACGATTGTCATGTTGTTGTAGATAATGCAGCTCTGCCACTTGATTTACTACATTGATGGAGGACAGGTTTTCTTCTTGGACCTCCTGCGGGTGAAACAACGCCCACACTGTACCGGTTAAATAAAGACACCCATCTTTTTTTACTGTTTCCTTGCGTCAGCATAGGCTGTACGGTTATGGCCAAAATTGTAATTGAGATTATTGTAATTAACAATGAAATCACGATGATTTATCATAATTATTTTATTTAAAAATTTTTTCTGGACTAAATATTTGTGTTTGCACTTTTGCATTTAAATGAACAAAGCATTGCTTTCACTTCCATGTTGTGCTACATTCACGTTAACATCCACATCTTTGCATTAAAACAAGACTGGTCCTTTTTTAGCAGTGCACCTCCAAGACGGTAAAAACGGGAAAATCAGTCTGGTCACCTTAAGTCATGCAGATGTTGATGATGTCACATCTTTTTGGCCTCCATGCATTCGTAGTTTTGTAGTTTTTTCAGCTGGTTGAACAAATTGTGTTGCTGTCTTATGCGCTCTTTACGTGTGGTTTTTTCTTGCTTAGCACAACAGAGAAGCCTCCAAACAACAGATGATGATCCATTTTGAGCGAACTCTGCCCCCGACTTCGAATTCTATTCTGCCCGTTTGCTTTCTGTTGTTACTCTTCTGCTATGAACTGCAGCTGCGTCGTGCATGTTCAGCCGCATCACCCCAAAAGTGAAGCCCTGAACCTTGACTGTGCCCTGGTGGCTGGCTGCCAATTTAGGATGCACTTAATTTCATATGCAGCAGAGTTTTTGGTGAGCGAAGCACTCATTTTAAACATCAATTTCGCAGACGATCATGCTCATTTATTTGTTGGAAGCCAAAATCATGATTGTAAATCACTTTTTTAAATTATGCAGCTCTATGTCCACACTGAAGTCGCAGTTTTGCACACACAGAAATGGGTGTTTTTGAACAGGCTCTGTACAGTCAGTAATGTTAAAAACAATGATCCTGCTATGAGTATCAAACAGCATCAAAAAAGGCCTTCAAAATAAAGAGTTATTTATTTCTTTGAGGCACAATTAAATCACAGTTTTATACTTGTAAAATTGTTTGACCACAGAAGGGAAAAATGTGGCCTTGAAAACAACAAAAACACATAAGTAGAACTAATGTTGAAGAGGAAATGTTCGAGTTTTTTAGCTGTTTTTGTGTAAACTTACCTGAAACGGCCAGCGTGGATGCACACTTTTTCACTAATACTAAAGGACATTTTCGGATTCAGTTGCCTTAGCGTGGATACATTTTCAGTGGCCCAATACATTTTTTCTGTAAGAAACATCTGGCAACTTGTATTAGATCCATGACAGTGGACAGGTTACAGCTCGACTGCTCTCACAAATTGTTAACGAAGCATAAGTGAAATGACCTGAAACTCTGTACACCCCGACAGAGCGTCCCCACCTCTTCCTGTTCATTCTCCTCCTCTTGTATCTCAGACCAGCTCTGATTAGGGAGTTGGGGGGTCCTCGTGGTCATATTTTAATACACGCCTGAGAACCCTGAGCCCCTCGTCAGCCTTGCAGTCGCCGTGCCTCTTCATGGTGGAGGGGCTAGCATTCCTCCAGAGAGCTGTTCTACATACGGCGGACAAGGAGCACAGCTTCGCGCAAAAGCCTGCTGAGACTCCACACCATTTATCTCTCAGCTGCAAGGTTGGGCCAGGACTAATTGACTGAGCTGTGTGTGTGAGTGTATGTGTGTGTGTATGTGTGAGTGTGTGTGTCAGTCTTAGTCCCTTGAAGCATGGCGCATTAGTAGAGCCTGAGATGATAGGATGTGGTAAGGAGCGAGAGGGAGAGAGAGAGAGACCAGCCTTGTGTTGTGAGCCCATCAGAGGGGGCGCGGATAAAAAGCTCTCCTGTAAAGTCAGTTATTGCTCCGGCTCTCCAAAATATGGCCAGTTAAACTGAGCTCAGGGCGCGGGGAAAAAAAACACACAGCCAGCGCTGCATTTAAAGGAAAGTTCTGGTTTCAGTTTATCATTCATCAGGAATAAACCTGTATTTGCCGGCATAATTGCTTAGCATGTAGACATTAGTACAGGAACGTCTGATATTACAAGACACGAAAGGGGTCACATGTTCAGGCTGATTGTACAAAGCTAGGACTCGAAAGATATGGGATTTCTGGGGCTGATGGCGATGTCAATATTGGGAAATAAGAACATTTCCATATTTGATAGTTGATTGTGGTTTAAAAATACTTGATATATTGCTGATGTCCGATATGCTGATATTTTACAGCACATTTGGCAAATAATTGATACCGATACTATTTTTAAAACATGTCAGGTCACCGTTTATCGTTTAGTTTATCAGTTGATATGACAATTGCTTTTGAACAAAACAAGTAACATACACCCTACTTCAAACTGGATGATGCTCTTCCTGAAACAATCGTAACAACACCCACAACCAGGGCAGATTTGGCCTGTTTTACCAGTAACAAAATATGTAAACATGACGTCTGTCCACAGGAAACATCTGAAACATGACGTCAACCTTTTATTTTATCGTTTAGTTTATCAGTTGATATTGGCACGCTGGGCGATATCTGATATTTAATTTTAAAGCCAATATGGGCCAATAAAGATAACACCCCAAATATATTGTGCATCTCTACTTGATATAAAAAGGAGGCTGGATATCTTACATTTAACTAGCGCATGGCTCGCTTGAATACTCTATTCTGATTGGTCAATTCAGCGGTGGTTATTTCCAGAGAGTCCACCGCTGCTCCTTAGGCTATATTCGCCGTTGCTATGCAGGTGCTTCCATGGTTACCACTCAACTTATCCCTTACATAAACATCAGTGCACCGAACAGTAAACACTTAACACTTTACTTATTAGTTTTGGGGGCCAATACTGATACCGATATTAGGTAGCATAAAAATTTTGATATCCAGTATATCAGTCAATATTATATCTTTGTAATATCAGCTGAATTTGGTGATCAAATACTTGTGACAAAGTAATGTAATGAGGCAGGATATCTCGTATTTTAACAAATTTCAGTGCAAACATCAGTGCACTGACAAGTAAACACTTCACTCATTACTGTTATTACATACCGGACTGCCCTCAGATGGATAAATTACATAAGTAGACCATTTTAATAGTTCAACATTTTTTTCAAGTCTTAAAAAAACGGTTTTAATATTGATACATATCGGAGGAGATATACGCTGATATTGATATAACTGCAGTAGGCCGATATTAGACACCGATATATCTGTGGGTTGCTGTACAAGACCAGTTGATTTTGTGGGGAAAGTGAGTGCCGAAATGTTGTGAGGAAAGCTGTGTTCGCCCACAGCCGCAGGTCAGAGTTGAACCAAGATGATGACTGGCCTGTTTTAGCAGTAACAACATTTCTTTCTAGCCATGTTGTCATGTTCCCAGATCTTGGTGAGCACAATGTCAGGATTAATGGCCAAAACTATGAAAAGGAGACAAACTGAAATGATTATATTTAAGTGTTCCTGCCTGTCGTCCCTGTGTGGTGCAGCACTGACCTCATGCTCTTTCTCTGTGTTCCTCTCACCACTCTGCTCTGGACTTTATCAACACATTGTTTAACTTGGCCTCCTCCCAATGTAAGCCCAAGTACAGCACGGAGTTGGCTGTCTTACCATCCGCAGGGAGTGGGCTGAGTGATGTGTGTGTGTGTGCATGTGTGTGTGTTTGTGTGTGTTCATGGCACATTCTGGGGGAGGGGGGGTGGAAGCACCTCATTCTCCTGGACCAGGAAGCTTTGAATCATGCTGGCTCTTCCTGGAAAGACCCAGAGGGAGCCGGGCCGAGCCGGCTGGACTCGGGCAGGCTATCTGAGCCAGTGCCTGGCCTCTCGCTGACACCGAGCTGGTGGCGAGCCCAGATCTTACCTCACCCTCACAGAAGCAGGCCACGCCTTCCCTCTGCTCACCAGGTTGGCACGCTGCAGGCGTTTTCCTGTACTGGGAAGTGTTTTCAGCCTTGGCTGCGGCTGTGGCTCGCACCGATAACCTCAGCCTCTGGAACTTTGAAAACAAGAGTTTATTGATCGGATGTAAATAGCACAAGGTGGGCTACAGAAGCTTGGATTTCAAGTGCTGCCCTGTTTGTTTATTCCAAGACGAAATTTTCATTACTGATGCCACTAGTTCAACAATTGTGCAGTTTGCAGGCATTCGGTTTGGCTTGCTTACGGAGCTAAATATAATTGTGTCAAGCTGTCACCTGCCTACGCTGTCACAGGCTTCGTTTAGTTCATGGAAATCACACGCTCCCCTGCCTGAGGTGCTGAGGAACTGGGCATGTAATATGATTTTTAATAGTAGAGCCGGGCTGGTGCTGCAGGGTGTCCACACCTTCCTGTTTTCTCTTTCTTCGTTTTGGCCCCGCGCTGACAGATTTACCTCTGGAGGAACTCCAGCATCTGAGAGGGGAAAAAAGGCCTCCATTGTTCAAACGGGGGCTCTAGTGGAAAGAAAACAGGGGCTTTTTTTCTTTTTGATGAAAATAACAAGGAGGTAATAATGGATCGCAATATCAGTCGTATAAACAGCCTTGTCAGGGAGACTTGTGTTTGTTATTTTTAAAGAGGATAGAGGTGTTATTTCCAGTAAAGTTTGCCACTTTGGGTGAAAGTGTAAAGCCTCTGTGAGAAGTTTTTCATGCTTTGAGGAGGTTTTTATTTCTGAGTCTCTGAAGAGGCTTCCCGAGCTCTGGCGTTTGATAGGAATCAGCTGTAATAGCGATGGATATTGCTGTGTGTTTTCCTGCTGCACTCTGTCAGATAACTTTTACACTTGTCTCTCCCCACGGTTTTCCTGTCAAACTCCAATGGGAAATTAAGTCAGAAGAAGTAACTGCTCAAGTTATCCAACTCTATCTGCTCCAGAGCGAGTGCTTCGTGTTTTTAGAGTCTTGGCAGGGATTAACCACAGGACTCAAACTGAGGCGTTGCATCAAAATTCAAAGAGGTTGCAGCTTCAGCTAAAAGATTAAAAAAAAACAGACTTCAGAGCTGCAGTGCATTTGACAGCTCATTGAAAGATTTCATCTAAATCTTTCCTGAATGAGATATACTGTAATTTGGCAGCCTACTAAAAATAAAGAGTTAGATAATCTTAATCTTTAACTCTTCATCCAGTGCAGATAAAAATATCCTGCTTGTATTTGAACTAAAAAACTCCACATTTACTCACTCAGCACATTGAGGCAAAGCGTTGTTTTCTCAAAAGATGCAACACTCTCCAAATATTTCATTCCATCTGACAACTGATAAAATCCCTTTGGTTTAATTGTGGTTTCTGTATTTTCGCCACATACTGACAATGTGGTTAAATTGGCTGTAAAAGATTGTCTCACAGTGTGAGGATTTATGGTTACTTAATACAATTCAAACGAGTTTAAATCAAAAGATTATTCCCCTCTAAACCCACCTCATTTTAATCTTCGGGGCTCTAAAACGAGAGTCATACTATTTTAGTGTTATGTTAAAAACCACAGCAGCTGTCGGAGATCTTTCATCCTAATTACAAGAGAAATGTTGAAATCAACTCACATGCGAGAAAGTGCTTACAGTGCACTCCTGCAACACTCATTTGTGTTTATAATCTGAATGTTCTGCAGTGTTGCAAGTCTGCATCCTGGATCTGCATCAGAATAAACGTGATGATAAGCTAGTTGTGGTTTATATGTTCCAGCATTTATTGTTTTACTCAAGTCAGCGCAGTTGTTCCTAAGATAATCACTGTTTCCTAGCAAATATATTGGATATGCACCATAAACGTATCCTCCGGTTTGCTGATCTCTGGCAAAACCTTGCAGCGGATTTTACCTGAATCTCTTCATGGTTTTGGCATTTTTTCACTCCCTTCACTCTTGTTGTGTTGCTCTGCATTATTCTGACTTGCCAAGTGCCTAAACAAGTAAAATTTTGTGAGGGTTGAACGCTTTGACCTACAGTTTGCAGTGCGCTTCAGGTGCTGAGGATCACTCTGCTTTAATAAGTCAAAAAAACACCTTAAATGTCACATCAGCACCAGAAACAGCTGTTAAAACTGCTTTTTCTATGGTCCTGATGTGACTTGAAAACAAAAAGTGGGGCTATACAATTACGACCAGTACAATAATCAAGATTATTTAGTTAGATAGAAATCTTATACACACTTATACACTCTTTGCATATGATTTATTCTTCTGTAAAATCGCAGAAACACTGGCTGTTCTTGGAATCGCCTACTGTATACGACATACTATGTACTACACACTGCACATACTACATACTGAAGGAATGATCAATACGCCAAGTGTTCACTCTGTGGCACACAGGCAGGGTACCCAAAATGCATTTCGCACAAATTGGAAGCAGTTACGAGAATTTTATTTATTTTTTTAAATTAAGCTTTATCAACAAATGCCCAAGCAGACTTTGTTGTGGCATGCAGCGCAGTGCATAGTGGGAAACAACAGGTGAGCTAGACAAGTTGGGCACATATTGGGGAGATCCTCCAAATCAGTAAACATTTGGAAATTTTTTGGCATACTGCAGATTTTGCTGGTGTTTTCACACAGCATGCTACATACCTCATGTCAGCCAAATCAGTATGTACTGCTAGTATAGTATGCAGTTTCGAACACAGCCACTGTCATACAGCAGATAATAATCTAATTATTGTTTTTCTATTCTACCCTGGCATGACCTCAAAACGTGACGCAGAAAACATTTTGATCGCCACCTGGTGGCTGGCTGTAAGTTTAGAAGGAGCTTGAGTTGATGAGCAGCAAAGTTTTCTATGACTGGAGCACAAATTAAAATGTCAGTATTGATGTTGATCGTTGGGTTCAGTGAGGAAATGTAGTCATATATTAAAACATTTGCTGCTGGAGGTAACTGACACATGATAGTGTTTTAGTGCAGATGTTTATCCCTAAAAATGTCAGAACCTGCACTGAGAAGCATCTGAACATAAGAACTGGAGTCCCCCCTTCAGCAGCGTGCCCGAGGCTCACCAGCAAGTCTTCACATCCTTAGAAAGCAGCGTGTTAGTGAAGCAGACCCGAAGGCTTAATGTCAGCAAATTAATTATGGATCCACCCAATTAGTTCACAAACTACACTGTGTTCGAGGGAAAATGATCATTCCCCCAAATGACTTGTCTCTTCAGTCTTTTCCCCAGTGTGAATTGTGGCTCTCTAAGAACTGTGTGTACAGTATGTGTGTGTGCGTGCATATGTGTTTAGTGCGTGTGTGTGTGTGCTCGCCTGCATTTGTGAAGCGACACACAGCAGGCAGGTAGCCTGACCTTTTTTAATTATTCACTCTCTCTAACTCATCCACTGATGCTGTCTTAGCCGTCTCTCGCTCTGTCCCCAGTTTGGCTTTTTAGCAATCCCCCTCCTGTCCAAACATTTTCCGTCTGTCTTTAAACAAAGGAAACAGCTTCTCTGCTCTGCTCTTAAGGCTCCTCCAAATCACACTGATCTGTGTCAACACATGAAGTGATACTGTAACTGTAATGACTGTTGTGACTGTGCAAGATCGCCTCAAATCCATTCCTCCACCTCCCCCCCTGAGCATGTAATAAAGTAGTAATCACTGCTTTCTAATGAGAATCTGTCAGGGGCGGTGCTCGTATCTGTTTACCAAACCAAATTATTTTCTTATTTCGGCAAAGTCAATTAATCATGACTGAGACAATTCTGTTAGTGCTTGCCGCTCAATAGGAGGATGGATTGCAACAACGGAGGAGTCATCATTAAATTTCATCGCATTACAGGAAGATGCAGTCACAAATTAATTTAATTTGACTTATGCTTTTTTCGCACTCAGTCATGGTTAGAGGCATAATGTTGGGTGGAGACAGAAATGATTATTTTCATTATGACTTTTCTGATTAAGTTAGGAAATTGTTAAAGGACCGGTGTGTGGGATTTAGCACTATCTAGTGGTGAGGTTGTGGATTGCAACCAGCTGAATACCCCCTCCCTAACCTGTCCCTGTGCTCTTTGTAGGAGAGCATATGGTGGACTTCACTTGAGGGTGAAAATACAGAAGGTCCTTGAAAGAGGCATTATTTGGTTTGTCCATTATGGGCCTCTGTAGAAAAATGACAGTGCAGCACAAGGGGCACTTAAAACAGTTCAGAAGTTCCAAACAATAAAAAGATATAAAATTTTTCATTATATAAAATGGAAAAGCAGCAAATCCTGTTACTAAGAAGGTGTAACCAATTAATGGTTCATGTTTTTGATCAATAAATGACAATATATTTGTCGAGGAAGCTGATTTTAATTAACGTTAGATGAGTAAAATGAATCAGCTAATCCAACTAACCTTTTGGATAGTGACATCCTCCGTTGGCTAGGCTACAATATATTGAATTGCCCTGTCTGCATCGACAAAATAAGTTGTCAACCACATTTAAATGTATAATGGAAAAATATATTTATTTAAATTACATAGGCCTAAACAGAGAAAAGAGACATCTTCCTGTTTGGTAAGTTGCTACTAGCCAAGCTTAGCATTAGCATTTTTGTTTGTTTGACAGTGTGGCAAATACGCTTATTAGCTTTCTTGCTAAGAATTGGATAAAGACTAAAAACACTCTCTTGCCTATTAAGTACATAGAAATCTACAGCCAGGAAATGATTAGCTTAGCTTAGCTTAGCTTTGTATAAAAACTGGAAGCAGCGAGAACCAACTAGGCATAACGAAGACCTGCCTTACAACATATTTAAAGATCAGCATTTAATACACTCTATCTTAGCTTTTTGATCTACATAAAAAGTGTAATGACTACTAGTTGTATGTACAAGGGAGGGTTTGTAACCATATCTGTTTTCTTTGATTTTGTTTCTCCTCCTCTATTTTATGCTAGGCTAAGCTAACTGTCACTTGGCTTCAGCTAAATGGCTAATGGACACATGTGAGAGCGGTGTCGATCATCTTGTCTAACTCTTGGCAAAAAAGCAAATAAGCCTGTGCGATCAAATTTTATACTACTCCATTGAATACTACTACTACTACATACTACTCCTACAATGAATACATCAGGTTTTTTGTTTTTAATTAGCACTCAATCAGTTTTCTGTCACTAGGCTAATTGATTCTGCGCTAACTGAGACAACTCCTTTTAGTGATACTGTATTGCTTCTCTATTGTCCCGTATCCGACTCCCCTCCCCCACCTCTGCAGACAGTTCACAGACAGTGATCTCTGTGTGCCGCTGACATTGAGCAGAGTTTGTGGACTGTAATTGTGCTCAAAGCTGAGCCGTCCTTGGGAGATAGAGCTGGCCGTCACAGATATGGATTCTTACATTTAATGTCCCGGCCCCTTGCGCACAAATGTTTGTCTTTCAATGAGCTGTGGCCCTGCAGGCAGAGAGTTTTATCGATCATCTGACTTTTAATGCCTATTAAATATTAAGATTCATGTATATGACCTTTGTGCCTTGATTGAGAGTGCAAAGTTTCCGTTAAAATACCCTTTTAGGACCAGCTTGCTGCACTGCCAGCATTGTTTCGGTTTTTCTTTTGTTCCTTAGAGATACTGTACCCTGTAATATTTTATGAGAGTATGGGGGTCACGCTTGGCTGTATTTTAGAAAGTTGTGGAGGGAGTTTTTTGGAACCATATACCATTAGATGGCTGGGGACATAAGAGCAGCAGGAAAGGAGGGGAGAAGAAAAAGGGGATAAGACCTGAGTGAGGTTTTGCCTCTGTGTGGGGCTTGTTATCCTTTTTGAGCAATCTTTTTCTCTACTTCCCCTCTCTATGTGTCACTTTCACTCTTAATATCTCGCACACACACACGCACACACACTTGCGGCTGCCCCTGGAAGGGGGCCTGCTGATTGATGACTCTGTGCGAGAGACCTCAGAGGCAGCAGCACTACAGAGAGATGGACAGATGAAAAGGGAAAGAGGAGGGACGGAGAAAACCACTGAAATGAATCAAGTAACAGGGTGAGGCCTTCCAGCAGCCCGTTTACACACTGGAGCCAGAGTGCTGTCTTCTGCAAAGACACCCTGAGAGGCACAAAATCTGCGTAGCTTCTTCACATCAAAATTGCTCTTTCTAACTAAAAAAGAATGCTATAACCAGAGAAAAGGCAGTAAAAAGTACTCTGCGGTGGTTCTCCTTGAGGTCTTACTTGTTAAATGCTTTTTCTTTTGTAAAAGCTAAATTTAAAATATTTTCAACTGTTCAGATCTATAAATAATGATTTTTTCCACAACTAGGGTTCCACTTACACATCAGTTTGCTGATATTATTGGCCGATATTGGCCTGATGTAGATAAACTGGTATTGGCTAATTTGTTTTCCACTTTGCATTGATATTAAAACTCATTTTAGGCCACAAAAATGCTCGGACTACTGATTTGAAATAAGTCCAATCACATAGTTTGTCTGGCAGAGGATGATCTGTTATTTAATAACTAAAAATGTGAAGAGATGGAGAGAGATACAGATATATATGTGTGTATGTATATATGTGTATATATATATATATGTGTGTGTGTATATGTGTGTGTGTGTGTATGTATGTATATGTGTGTGTATGTATGTATATATGTGTGTATGTATGTATATATGTGTGTATGTATGTATATATGTGTGTATATATGTATATATGTGTGTATGTATGTATATATGTGTGTATGTATGTGTGTGTGTATGTGTGTGTGTATGTATGTATGTATGTGTATGTATGTATATATATGTGTGTATGTATATATATATATGTGTATGTATGTATATATATGTGTGTATGTATGTATATATGTGTGTATGTATGTATATATATGTGTATATATGTGTGTATGTATGTATATATATGTATGTGTATGTATGTGTATATATATATGTATATGTATGTGTATGTATGCATGTATATATATATGTGTGTGTATATATA